>OY992877.1:175737508-175780008 GCA_963921405.1 Cepaea hortensis
TTGTGCTTGCTCACTGAACAAGTGTTTACCGCGTTCATTGCGTCTGCATCTGTGTGAAATCGTTGCCCCTTGAGAGAAATTTTTAGAGGTACGAACATATGAAAATCACATGGTAACAAAACAGGACTATAGGCTGGATGTTGCAGAATTTCCCACTTCTTCCTTGCTAATGTTTCCTACACAATCTTTGCAACATGCGGACGAACATTATCGTGCAACAAAATCGCATGCCGGGTCATTTATTCTTGATGGCTTTTTGCAGCTTGTCTAGTGTTTGCAAGTAGTGGATAGAGTTGACGTTGACACCAGGTTCTTTAAAGTTGGCCAACAATAGCCCTTCATGGTAAAAAAAATGCGCTCAGCATAATCTTACCAGCGGACACCTGTAACTTGAATTTTTTGGCTTTTGGTGATCCAGCATGCTTCCATTGCATGCTCTCTCTTTTGCTGATCGGCTCAAAGTGGTGACACCACGATTCATCGCCTGCCACTATGCTGAAAAGAAATGCATCACCCTTCACTCTGTAACGCAGCAAGTGGTTCAAACACCATCCCATGCGTTGCTCTTTTTGGTGATCGGGCAGAATCAGTGGTACCCACTGTGAACACTCCTTCCGATATTGCAGTTTCTTACGAACGACCTTTTGAATTGTCCCAACGGACACATCAAATTCTTTCGCTAGTGAGCGTATGCTTCGACAACGGTTCATCTGTACTGCTTTTTTCTGTTGCAACAATATGCGCTTGACCCGACCGTCGTGAACTGACGACCTTTCCGAAACATTTGTGTCAAGTCTGTCACTATTGTCTTCGACACACATTCGTTACCGTACGCTGCCTGCATTCTTCTATGAATGTCCACTGGTCGACATCCTTCAAATCACAGAAACTGAGTCACCGCACCTTGAGCTTCTTTGGACGGATTTCGGATAAACCTGTTCATTTTCTCAACGGTCAGAAACATAACCTATGCATCATGGGACGATAAGCACGTGCTATTTTATTCATTGGTCAGTACTTATCACATGACTATGACATGATCATGTTCACCGTACTCAATTACGCGCGGTGTGGCACGAACGGATTTTAAATAAACGCCCTTATATATAGATCTAGCACTCAGACACAACAATTGAGCACCAAGATGCGATCCTACTTTTGAATAGCGCATTCTTCTGTACAATGTGAAAGAAGATGGACCATCTTGCTTTGTGGTGTCGATTGTATTCGTCTTTGTGACTTTCATCACTGAACCGAGGTAAGCTTGCCATTCCTTAGATCAATAAGACGACCCTTAAGAGGAAGGTTGAGGTACCTTGTGTTTGTGCGTTGTTTTAAGTGTGATATTAATTATCAAAATTCTGTTAGTGCTAACTTCATTAGTTGCAGCGC
This sequence comes from Cepaea hortensis, assembly GCA_963921405.1. Lineage (NCBI taxonomy): Eukaryota > Metazoa > Mollusca > Gastropoda > Stylommatophora > Helicidae > Cepaea > Cepaea hortensis. The sequence continues at coordinate 175,738,901 of OY992877.1, forward strand.
TTAGCAGACCTGAGACCATTCCCCGGCAACCATGATGCAATTCATCTCTCTAAAACTGCTCGCTCTGAATTGATTCTTCAAATCTGTTGTCTTTTATGAATGCATACTACAACATAACCTCATAAAAAGCTGTAGGGAGTAAAGTTCTTAATGCACTTTTATTAATTATATCAAATGCAAACTTTTCTATCTGCTTGCACAGAAGACGGTTTATGTGCTTGAACCAATGCTTCGCTTAATCTACATGCTTCTGCCTGTAACACTGCAAGGCGTGAGTGAGGAAGTTATATCTTTCCTCTTTTCTTCTTAAGTTATGTGTGAACAATGGGTTGATGTAATATTGTTGTATATTTGATAGATCTAACACTCAGACACAGCACCATTTAAATGCTGTGGCTATTATTTTACGTTTCACAAATTGCCATTTGTGACGGTTGTGCTGGACCATCTGCCCAGACATGGGGAAGACTCAAACCCCTGTCTTTAATCAACTGTTGTTTATCAGCAGAAGGGGACCATTGCCTTCTGACTCCAGATGAAGAAGAGGACATGGTGAGAGAGGCACTAACTTATGTTAGGACTCTTACACTGTTATATACATATACTAGCTGACCCGGCCCGGCTTCGCCCAGTCCCTGGAGGGGATCTATCTGTCTATCAGTCTGTCTGTCTGTCTGTCTGGAGGGGATCTATCTATCAGTCTGTCTGTCTGTCTGCTTGTTTGTCTGTCTGGCTGACCCGGCCCGGCTTCACCAGTCCCTGGTGGGGAGCATCTCATTTAATTCATATAAGTAGTCATATAAGCTCCCGTTCCCGACTATCTGTCTGTCTGTCTGTCTATCTGTCTGTCTGTCTGACCCGACCCGGCTTCACCCAGTCCCTGGTTGGGAGCATCTCATTTAATTCATATACGTAGTCATATAAGCTCCCGTTCCCGACTATCTGTCTGTCTGTCTGTCTGTCTGTCTATCTGTCTGTCTGAGCCGGCCCGGCTTCATTCAGTCCCTGGTGGGGAGCATCTCATTTAATTCATATAAGTAGTCATATAAGCTCCCGTTCCCGACTATCTGTCTGTCTATCTATCTGACCCGGCGTGGCTTCGCCCAGCTCCTGGCGTGGAGCGTCTCATTAAATTCACACAGTACCTTAAAAGAATGTCCTTCCACACACCATCCATTATTTTTAATGAAAACTGTGTTTAATCACCTATATGACTGTAGATAACTTCTTTAAGCATAAAAGGATGAGTTACAATGTTATGCATTATGCATTATTTTTATGAAAACTTTGAAAATGCCTTAAAGATTATATAATTATTTATTATAACTCATATGCCTGTAAATAACTATAGACAAAGAGTTTATAAATCTTTGAAAACAATGCAACAATATGACTATAAAGTATATAAAAATGTTATTAAAAGTTATTCCCCTTGAAATAACTTTTCTAGAGTTAAGTCCTTTTGCTATATAGAAATTATAATGAAAAATGAAATATTACATTTTAGTAAGTAAGTAGCCGAAAAAAAACTAAAAAACTATGACAGAAAGTTGCACAGGAATGAAAGGAAAACGTGTAGAAAATTTAATCTCAATCGGATGGACCGTTCGCGAACGCATAAAGAACGGACGGAAATACATACATCGTGTTTATATATATATATATATATATATATATATATATATATATATATATATATATATATATATATATATATATATATATATATATATATATATATATATATATATATATACCCATTCATGCACACGAACCCGCTTTTCTCTTACCATGAGAAAATCGTTGATATATGAGTCATACTCATATTAACTTCTGAAAGCTGGTGGGTTGGTATTTGTTCGAATCTATGATAACCCCAGTCAACAGAACAATTATAAGTAGGAGGTGAGTTGAGGAGAAGAAGAAACACTTGTGAACCAGACATGAAATGCTCAGGGCAAACTTAAAACATGCATAGCCATAATATGACTCAATGAGTTGATAAATATATGTTTATGTCATTTATTAAAGTCATCATAACATAATATCCTCTTGCCCTTTCTATGTGACGTGAATTGCTCATCAGACACCATATCACCATTCTGTGTCATTGTTTGTTGTTAACATGGCCAGATGATGATTAGCATGCACACAATTGTAGTACCCATTGACATTCATAATTGTTTTCACATCATCTAGAAGAGGGGGTTTGGCTCTTACTCTCAGGCTGTTGTCCTTCTTCCTCCCTTTTTCATTCTCCCTTCACTGTCTCTATTCATTCTAACCTCTCTCCTCACAATATTGAGTTTACCAGAATATATATGGATATGGATGTTTAAATTGACAGTGATGTGAGTGGTGCTACTTGGTGGAAAGCAGTATTTTGAGTAGATGCAGACAGACGGTAGGAGATTGAGACAGCTCAGGTCATCCACCTGAGTTATAAGCAGTCGTCATCTTGTCCTGAAGACAGGTAGTGTACCAGAGGATCCATTCACCCATGGACCCAGTTGCCAGGCGTAAGCTCAGTCCCATTGCCTCCAGGTTGAGACTTCTAACTGCCATACACAATCCCACTCCAGTCTGGTTTTCCAGAATTCCAATTTCACTACATGATGATGAAGAGATGCCACATCACACCAGGTCATCCATACTTCTCACCATCATAGACAATCTCTGAACACAATTGTGAAAGTGTTCAATTTTATTCCACAGGAGACATTAGGGTAGCAATTACACGAACAGTATTTTAATTATCTAATTGGGAGAACTGGGGAGAAAACATGTATTTTATGCATGCATCATGCCAGCTTTGTAATGATCATTGATGTGCATGTATGATTATCATGAACCATGTGTATTCTTTGCACTAGCACTCCATCCTAATTGCAGCGTTTTAATAAACCTTGAAACTTTAGTTACTTCTCAATTTATTTACAGTTTCATCGTGTTTCACCAAGTTTATTTATGTGTAATTACAATTATAATTAACACAGATTAACTTTAGTGGGAACCAGTAAGGATGGGTGACATCAAATGGGGAATTGGTGAACTTCTCCCATGGTAACAACCCAGGTTCCCCAGTTCTTCCAAAGAACCCTTTCTTTATTCTATATATTATCCTTCTAGACCTTAGTGGAATCAAGGGAACTTTTAGGGGCTTTGAGCTAATTGGGTTCTTTTCAGGAGGAACAACTTTATGGTGTGTTTTCTAACTTGTCCGGGACATCCCAAGAACTGCCAGGTTCTCTATAGTCAAAGTTCACTATCCAGACTATTACACACCATTTGGAATTAATCCCATGTCTCTAGCTTAAAAATACTACGGGGGATGCACTTAGTGCTACTGATTCTTACCATCATTTCCGCACCTTACACACACACACACACGTATATATATATATATATATATATATATATATATATATATATATATATATATATATATATATATATATATATATATATATATAATTCTGAGGACGTATCACAATACTACTCTAGTTCATTTCTTCATGTAAGCCTAAAGAGTATAGCTCTAATTGTTACTTTAAGGCAAAGCCCTTGTGCTATACATTTCACGCATTCCTCCTGCTGATTTAAATATTTAAATATATAAAGGCGACTTGAGTCATCTATTCGATTAACCAACTAACAAATCAACCAACTAACAACGCAACTAATCTGTTAACTAACCAGCCCGTCAATCGATCAACAAATTAATTAACCAACTAATCGACCAACCAACCGGCCAGTTAATCACATGCTAGAGGATAGAGGGGAAGAGAGAGGATATACACAGAGAGAGAGAGAGAGAGAGAGAGAGAGAGAGAGAGAGAGAGGGAGAGGGAGAGCGGGGGAGAGCGCGAGAGAGAGAATAAACAAGTGATAGAAAGAGTAAGATAGACAGACCGACAAGCAGGCAGGCATGTAGGCATACAGACAGACAGATAGATAGATAAACAGACAGATAGAGAACTATTGTGTTATTGTGTGTGTGTGTGAGAGAGAGAGAGAGAGAGAGAGAGAGAGAGAGAGAGAGAGAGAATAGAGAGAGGGAAGGGGAAGGAAAGAATAGAGAATGGTAGAGAGAGACACAATGAGAGAGAGGGAGAAGATGAGAGAGAGAGAGAGAGAGAGAGAGAGAGAGAGGGAGAGAGAGAGAGAGAGAGAGAGAGAGAGAGTGAGAGAGAGAGAGAGAGGGAGAGAGAGAGAACCATTTCTCCATATCTTATTTCGGGAGAAACTCTGGGCACACTTGCTCTTCAGATTTTAGGCTTAGGTTTTAACTTTGACATTTCACTGATAGCTGGGTGCTAAAAGTAGTCTGCCAAAACGTGTCTATAGTTGCTACGTGAAGGGGTGCTTCAAACACATTAAGTGCAGTTCTTCTTCTTCTTCTTCTTCTTCTTCTCTTCTTCTTCTTCTTCTTCTTCTTCTTCTTCTTCTTTTCTTCTTCTTCTTTTCTTCTTCTTCTTCATCTTCTCTTTCTTCTTCTTCTTCTTCTTCTTCTTCTTCTTCTTCTTCTTCTTCTTCTTCTTCTTCTTCTTCTTCTTCTTCTTCTTCTTCTTCTTCTTCTTCTTCTTCTCTTCTTCTTCTTCTTCTTCCTCCCCCTCCTCCTCCACCTCCTACTCCTCTTCTCCCTTCTTTCATTGCTTTAACTGATGTTCCAATTATGTCCTTACTTTCCATCTTCCCCCTCCATCCTACCCTCTCTCTTCTTCTCCTCTCCTCCTCCTTATTTTCCTCCTGATCCTCTGTAGGCTTCCTCCTCTTCTTCGTCTTCTTCCCCTTCTTCTGTTAATGCAACAGCTGCTTAAAATTTCTCGCTAGCTTCCTCCTCTTCATACCCCCTCTTTCTTCTCATTCGTCTTCGTCTTCTTTCAAAGCTGCTAGCAAGAATTGTAAGACAGCTAAATGAAACGCACAACATCGATCGACACCTCATTACTCCTTCCTTTCCTGGTCTGAAAGAGATTATAGAGCACCTGGCTAGATTGTTATGTTTTGAATTATTTACATTCCTAACAAAACCTTCCAAGAGGACTGTCTTTAATGAATTCATTGTCTCCGATGGATGTAGCCTGATGTATAAAATGTTAGTTGTATATCCTTTGCAGGACGTGTCTGTCAACACCAGCACGTTTTGCTGTTGTGATCTCTTGACAAGTATACCAGACACGGAATTCCCCATTTCATAATATTATATTAAAAGTGTGTTGTATGTCTTTACATGTCGTTGCACTCAACCCCGGAATTTATTGGCTTTTTGTGATATACTAGATTATTTTTATTCAGTAATTTACGATTACTTTCTGAACATCCGATGCCTCAAACTATCGAAATCAACACAAAGCAATCAGCTTCCAAGACCCCAGCTGTGGATTTCCAACTCCGACTCTGTATGTTTGGGAATTATGAAATTACGTTTTGCTAACGCCTAAGCCACAGGCTCCGACCCATAGTATTATATGGTACGAAAATACAGGAAACGGCACATGGTCTGGCCCTAGGCTGTATTGGATACATGGTATAATCGAGTATGTGTATAGACCAAACGGTACTCGAAATGTTATGTGATCAATATCATGCCTTCCGCCTTTACTTCCCAGGTCATTCCATGGTATCTACAGGGTGTATTTTTAATGACTGTGCAGTGTTTGAAAATATTGCCGGTCCAACTTTACAGAGGGTGGATACAAAACTTGGACCGTCAATACTTTCAAATACTACACAGTGATTAAAAATACACCCTATATTTCAGGATGGGTTGATTTTAAATTCTACATCAAGTTTAAAAAACAAATGTGTACTCCATGGAGATCCCAGTCTAATGAACGAATAAAACACTATCCATCTAAAAACGGGCAAGAACCTGGGGGTCACGACAAATTCACAATAGAAGAATACGGAATAGACCTGGTCACCAGACTGCTGAACACAATATGTGATACTGGAGATATACCTCCTGAATTATGTAATTCTATATTTATTGTAATGCCGAAAAAAAAAATCAGGTGCCTTGAAATGCGATCAACATCGAACAATTGGTATAATGATCCACATCACGTAGATTTTGCTAAGAATCATCATGCAAAGAGTTACGAAGAAAATACAACCCTAACTATTAGAAGAACAATGTGGATGCGATGAAGGCAGGGGCACAGTAAATAGTGTGTATTTGCTGAGAACATTAATTGAGGGATAAAATAGATGTAAACAAAGACCTAAATCTTTGCTTCATTGATTGCACAAAGGTTTTCGATAAAGTAATACATGCCCATACGATGAAGATGCTTACAGACATACATATTTATGGAAAAGACCCAATACTTGTCTTTAACACACACACAAAACATGCATTGGAAACAACAAGCTGTCATAATGAAGTAGGTCAATATCAGCCTATTAAGAGAGATGTGTGACAAAGATGCGTTATGTCTCTAGATCGTTTTGCTTTCCTTTACAGTGTAAATATTTTTTAGAAATTTAGAATATATGGTATATGATATATGTCATAAACCACTCAATGATATTGTTTCCACTCTCAAAATAATTGTATACATATGGTTTACTTCACAATGATGGAAACATTCAACAATGTACGCTTCACGTGGCATGGTCGAGACAGGAACACGGAGCTGATCCACGACTCAGGTGACCGAGTGAGAAGGCAAAACATGACCGCCCACGCTTATCGGCATGGCACATGATGGATGGATGGATGGATGCTTCAAACACATGCAATGTGTGTGACTGTCTGAAAGATCTTGAGTGTGAATAATCAAATAAGAAAAGGGACAGGGTGTTGTATTTTTAACAACATTTGAGAGAGTGACTGCCTGAAATGTGAACAAACATAGAATAGAGAAAACCCATTGTGTTGTTTTCATCATAACTTAAATAAGGATGTCACTGCTATCACTCTAATAAAAATACACATGGTAATATTTGCATGATTAGCATAAACAAGCGTGTCATTGCTGCCAATCTATGAAAATCAAGAAGTGTAGTTTGCTTATTTACTTGAACAAGTCTGTCACAGTTATCACTTTCATATACTGTTATTAAATTAAATGTTTGCATATCCTTTACAGGACGCTGTCAACATCAGCATCTTTCAGCTGATTGTTGATTTCTTGGCAAGATTACGCTCAGTAGTTTGCCATTGCTTTCTGAGCGGCCGGCTCACATACCCCGTAAGTTACTGACGCGATTCGAACCCTTGCTGATTCTCACCGTCGTCACGTTACCTACGAGAATATACGAGATTACTGAGAAAAGTCGCTAACCTCTAGGTCAGGAAGCCGGGATATACCGTTATAACTCATGGACAAGTAGCAAGTCTCAAACTGTTCAGTGCGTACATATTCTTGACTGCAGTGAGGAATTTGTTATGAGAAATAGTTTTCTTCACCTTAGTGCATAAATCAAGTTCATTTGGTAGAAGAGAAGCCTCTTTCAGCATGTACGTTGTTACATACCCTTAGAGTTTGGTGATGCCAATAATTATTAGAAGGCCAAGTTGAACCCGCTACTCCACCATAAACCCACCGGATGTTTACAGGGACGCTCTTATTTTGTTGGCCATGCCGATGTCTCTAACAATATATTGATGAGAAAATGCACATTTAAGAAATTATCTGAAAAACACATGTGAGCCTTGGAATAAAATATTACAGAAGAGTAGTACAAATCCATTTGGCGGAAAAATTAACAAACACATTAATTCAACTACCGTGTTTTCTCGAAAATAAGACCGGGTCTTATATTAATGTTAGCTTCCAAAAATGCACTAGGGATTATTTTCGGGGAATGTCTTTTTTCAGTTACAAATATATACATTTATTCATGTACACAATTCTACATTTATTTAAATATAGTCATGTCATCTTATTCTGAAACATCGTCATAACTCTCCAAATACCGAATTCCGTCTGATCAATTGTTATTTCAGATCTGAGGCCCTTAAGCACTGCAGTTCCATCCATGACAATCATGTTGGAGAGTTGTTATTTAGAAAATCCGATGCCATCAACAAAGTACTTGAATGCAAGTAACTTCATTCTAGCTGACGACCTTAACTAGGGCTTATTTTAGGGGTTGGTCTTATATTAGAAGCATTCTGAAAAATCATGCTAGGGCGTATTGTGAGGGTAGGTCTTAATTTCGGGGAAACACGGTTGTGTTAAATATTGTAGAATATTGGTTATTAGGCAACAGCTGTTGGCTAAAATAACACACGAGTATTCTGAGCATGCAACGGGAGGGGGATGTCTCGAAAAGGTAATTATAGTGGGAGTGGTTCCAGAGAGGTGGAAACAAGTAAGACCCCTAGTGGTTGTATTGTGGATGTGATAAATAATTTGCAGATGGCAGACAGAGGAGCAGGGCAACAGGTTTATGGTATAGATACATTTTCAAACACTGTTATTACAAGTTATTGATGCATATGTGCTGCAAGTCTACATTTTTACGTCTTTCGTAACTTCAAATGCCTACCTTCTTGTTGGTTGGTAGGTTGGTTGATTCAAAAACAAAAATTCCAAATTCGGCCTCGTCTAACCTGCTGCATGAGCTGTGGTTATTGTTGAGGTCCGTGGTTTTTGTGGGTTTATTCACCCTAATTCTTGTCTTGTGAGTCCTATCTCGGACTGGTTATGTAGCGATTGTGTCTGTGACGTCAGCGGTGGTATCGGTAGGCGGCTATCCTTTGTGCTCGTCTGTTCTTGTGGTTTTCTTTGTTTGTGTAGGCTCCTGGGTCGTCTGGCTTGACTGGCTGCAGTCCTTATAAGGACTTTTTATTTGGTCTTTTTGTCTCCTTTCTTGTGGAGTTTCTGTAGGACCTTTTCGACGTTTTCATTTTCCTCCTTGAGCCTGTTTTCACTGTCGTGTTTGCGTATCTGCTGCCTGAAGTTTTCTTCCTCCGTGGTCAGCCATGGGACGATTTTACCGTCATCGATATAGTACTCGAATTCGGCCTCAACGTTGTAATGTACTACTGGGTATTCCATCGGTTTCCCCCGGAGTTTTTTAGACTCCTTCTTTTCTTTTTCTTCCCATCGCCTTCTGAATTCCGCGCGCTTGAGTTCCTCCTTGTCGACAGGGTATTCTGTGCCTCCTTCAGAGATCCGACGGTATAGTAGTTCCCTCTTGGGCGTTGTGATTGGGCTGCTGGCTTTAGCTTGCTGTTCAGGCTCGGTCTCTTGGTTTTCTTCTTGCGGTTTTTCTGTGAGTTCTTGTGTGGCTTCTGTTGGTTTGTTTTGAAAGAGTTCCATTTCAGCTCTATGCAATTCTCTTTCGGTCTTGATCATTTGTAGGATTTCTTCGTTCTCCTTCATCTCAGCCATGCGCTGAATCTCTTGTTTGATGTTGAGCTGGATTTCTTTCATGTCGGCCAGCAGCTTCTCATTATCGCTGGTCGGAGTCGTCGTCAGTAGTGCCTTGACTTGTTTCTTCAACTCGTCTATCTGCTTTTGAAGTTGATCTCTTTCAGCTTGTGCTATACCCGTGGCTGTCTCGCCCCTCCGCATTGCTTCCTTGAATGGTGTCTTTGTGATGGTGGCGATCTTTAAGACGTCTCTATGTCTTTGCAGGTACGGACAGCCCAGGTATCTTGCTCCATGTTTGCCCAGGCAGTTGGCGCACTTTCTTTTGTTGTTGGGTGCTCGGAAGTCCGTGTCCAGCTTGGCCAGCGGACACTCCTTGAAGGCGTGGTGATCGTCGCAGTATCGGCATATTTCCGTCTTACTGCGACACGTAACTCTACTGTGGCCGGCCTTCTGACATCTGGAATATTGCGTGATTCTTGGGATGAATCTCTCTGATTGCTGCATTCTCTTGTTGAATGATACTGTGGTCGGCATCTCGCTGCCCTCCGATGTCACCACTGCCAAGGTTGTAGGTATCTTGGAGTAGGTGAGGAGCCGCTCCGCCTTCAAGAATCGGATGTGAAGATTCTCTTCACGTAGCTGCTTCAGGATTTCTTCATCTGTCAGCTCCACAGGAATCCGCTTGACAACCCATCCCCGCTTTTGCTTTCATCTCTCCGTCATTTCCTTCCCCACTCTCCCTCTCTATGTACCTACCTCTCCCCCCCCCTCTCTCTCTCTCTTTCTCTCTCTATCACACTTTATCTCCTTGTCTGTCTCTGTCTATGTGGCTCTATTTGTCTAGCTCTCTGGCTCTGTTCTTCGCAGTGTTTCTCTCTGTTTCTGGCTCTTATGTCTTTGTCTCTCTCTCTCTCTCTCTCTCACTCTCTCTCTCTCTCTCTCTCTCTCTCTCTCTCTCTCTCTCTCTCTCTCTCTTCTCTGTATCTCTATCTCTCTATTCACATATGTCTCTGTCTCCACATGGTCCCCCACATTCTCTCGGTGCACCTTTTTCTATTCCCCCTCGCCCTGTCTGTCTCTTTCTGTCTTATCTCTCTAAATCTATGCTTCTCTCTCTCTCTCTTTCTCTCTCTCTCTCTCTCTCTCTCTCTCTCTCTCTCTCTCTCTCTCTCTCTCTCTCTCTTTCTTTCTCTTGTCTCGTTTATTCGCAAACATCGGACAAGAATTGATGAATTCCCGCATAATCCCGCTTGTAGACGTGCCCCTTTTGATTACAACCCCCGACTAATTGCGTTTGTCTGGCTCCAGGTGCTTCATAGAATTCTCTGAGAGAGTGCAGACGCTGGTAGCTGCCTCTTTCCTCATGTTTATATGCTAAGCAAGCGGGCCAGATATCGACGTGATCTGATGTAGCAGACGTAGTTAAGTTTATTCACACAACGAAAATAGATTTTTGATTTACGTGAGCCGTCTTTAAATGCTACATCCAGGACCACATTATTCCTAGATTTGCACACACAACACCTGTTATTGCTTTGTATTGTTATCCCGTTTCAATAATTCGCATGACTGTATTGGTAATTTATGTTAATAGCTGGTGGAAACGTTCCACATTAATATACATGAATTCGCTATTTTATGGTCATTTAGTTTCTACTTGGGTTTGCAGCCTCGAGAAGTATATGTCCAATTGTGAAACAAATTATTCAAATATTTATTTTACAAAGAGATATTTTCTAAATTGTTTACTCTGTGACTGCCCCACCATATATTTAAAATACAAATACGTCATCATAACCTAGAGAGAATAGCGTGGCTGAGAGTGACCAGAGGATCAGGTTGACATTCAGTACTCAGATGAAAGGCCAGACAAACACACTCACTAACAGTCTCAAACTAATATCATTAGTAGCAGGATTTTTCTATGATCGTTGAAAAGTAGTTCTATGATGTCGGTTCTAGACTAAGAGAAAACTCAATTAACTGATTATATATATATATATATATATATATATATATATATATATATATATATATATATATATATATATATATATATATATATATATATATATATATGAGACAAAGTTTGTTTGTTTGTTTGTTTGCCCTTTATGCGTTCCCGAACTATCCATCCGATTGAGATGAAATTTTGCACAGATGTTGTTCTCATTCCCGCGGAGCCAACTGAAATACGAGCAACGGGAACGGGAAAGGGAGCATAAGAAACAGACAAGCAGCGGGAACGGGAACGGGAGCGAACTCTGTGCGCTTAGAGAAATGTGTTTGAATTCAATAAGACGCTCCCCGCCAGGAGCTGGGCGAAGCGGGGCCGGGTCGTCTGGTGTGTGTGTGTGTGTGTGTGTGTGTGTGTGTGTGTGTGTGTGTGTGTGTGTGTGTGTGTTTCATTGGCACCTTGCCGTCTTGACAGACGATAGTTTGGTACATTTCGCTTCAAGAAAGCTTAATAACTACAATCCATGGCGGTGGCGAATGTGACTGATTAGGCCTATTCGTGCTGTACAAGTTCGTCCACAGTGGATGCATGTTAAAACATGGTCATTTCCACCATTATGACCATCTTACGTCTCGTACGCTCTATGTGTGCTTTATCTGCAATCATTTTCTCTTTTGTCTTTATTCCATTTCTGATAGTTGCCCTCCGTGCAACATGTTCAGCGGCAACTTGCTCCCAATGTGCATTATCAATGCCTGTATCAATCATGTCCCGCTTACATACATCTTTGTATCGTAGTAGAGGCCGACCCTGAGATCTCTTACCCATCTGTAATTCACCAAAAAAGATGTCCTTTGATATTCTACCATCATCCATCCTCCTAACGTGTCCTATCCATCTAAGTCTACGAAAACTGGGCATGGAACACACAGTGACACAACATGATCTTTCCAATACTTCAGTATTTGTGATTTTGTCTTGCCACTTAATACCAAGTATTCTTCGCAGACACCGCATATGAAAGCTGTTTAAGCGTTTCTCCTGGTGTGAGTAAGTTGACCAGGTTTCACTTCCATACAGAAGAGTACCAAGGACACAGGCTTGGTAGACAAGGACTTTTGTTTTGGAAGTAAGCTTCCTGTTCTCCCAGACTCATTTTGCTAACATGTTCATTGTTGCTGCTGCCTTGCCAATCCTGGTGTTGATTTCCTGAACTAGGGATAATTTGCTATTTACCTCTGATCCTAGATATGTAAAAGGGTCTACTACAGTAGTTCTCAACCTTTTTTGGCCTGTACCCCCTTAACAATATTCTCAAAACGTCTTCCCCCCTTTTTCGTATTTCCACCCTAAATATCCCCCTCCCCTACACTGTATACGTTATAATGGAAGTTAAATTCAATAGCACATACTAAAACAAGTCTAGATGTCTACAGAAAACGTGATTTGTGGGTCTACGTATGTTATAAAATAAATTTCAGAGGGAGTGAGCCATACAGAACCATAAAGTATGAAGGGAATAAACAATATCAAGTAATCGGTTCTTGTATTAACGTGATCTTGAAATAATCTTAATCCCCCCCCCCCTTCTGGAAATCATAAAATTCCCCCCTGGAAGAGGGGGGGGGATCCCCACCTGTTGAGAACCACTGGTCTACTATCTCCAATTCGGCGTCTTCAGTAAAGATTGATGGTCCCCATGTGCACCTTGTAACATAATCTGTGTCTTCTTTTTGTTAATTGTTAAACCAAATTCAGAACAAGCATTGGAAAATGCAGATAGTAGATGTTGTAATTCTTCCTGAGAGTGGGTTGTAATTGCAGCATTATCCGCAACAAGCAACTCTCTGATTAGTACCCTCCTAATTTTGGTTTTGGCCTTCAATCTTTGGGCATTATAGAGGCCGCCATCTGAGCATAAGTGAATTTATATACCTGCATCCTGATCACGAAAGGCATATTTAAGTAGAAGTGAAAGGTACATTCCAAAGAGGGTGGGAGCTAGTACACAATCTTGCTTAACTCCACTCTTGATTTCAAACTCTTCTGAAGTTGCACCATCAAACTTGATTATACCCTTCATGCCTTGTATAGAACGATTCCACACTGGACAGAAGAGTTGGTGGACAGCCAATATTCTTTAGTGGCTTGAACTGACCCTCACAATTGACCAAATCAAATGCCTTTGTGAGATCGATGAAGGCAATAAACAGTGGTTGATTTTGTTCCCGGCATTTTGCTTGCATTTGTCGCAATGAGAATATCATATCAATGGTAGACCGGTTCTGTCGAAAGCGACACTGTGATTCGGGGTAGACTTGGTCTCCTTGGACTTGAAGTCTGCGCAGAACAATTCTGGCAAATACTTTCCCAACAATACACAGAAGTGAGAGACCCCTATAGTTGTTACAGTCGCTCCGATCGCCCTTGTTCTTGTACAGTGTTATGATGCTTGAATCTTTGAAATCCCGTGGGACTTGTCCTTCTCGCCAGCAAAGCTTTATTAGCTGGTGGATCTGTAGAGTGAGTGTGTCTTGCCCACTCCTGATAACCTCTATTGGAATCCCATCCTTACATGGATCCTTGCCAGATACAAGTTCATTTATAGCACACTTAACTTCTGTTATGGTGGGAAGTGTGTCCAGGTGGTCAAGAGTTGATAGGGCCTCTTTGGCGTTGAGGGCATCATCCGCTAGTTTGGTCTCACTTGAGTAACACTCTAAATAGTGCTCTACCCATCTATCCATCTGCTGTTTCTTATCAGTGATGATTTCTCCAGTCAAGGATTTCAGTGGTGCACTTTTGATCATTGGACCACAGGCTTTCTTTATCCCTTCATACATGCTTCTGATGTTTCCCTTATCACTTGCATTTTGAATGGACTCACATATCTTAGTCATTTGCACACTACCTGGCAGCCTTTTGCACATCCTTCCTAGCTTGCTTCAGCTCACTCAGAGTGTTACGCGTAGTTCTTTCCTTGTTTCTTAAGAGAGCTATCTTATTTTTATCAATCAAGGGCTGCAGTGTCTGGCTGTTTGCCGCAAACCAGTCCTGCCTCTTGTGATCCACAGTGCCGTAAACCCATACCGCAGTTTTATAAAAAGTTTCCTTAAGTTGACCCCACTTTTCACTTACTGTGCAATGTTCTGATGTATTAGTGTAAGCGTCTTCAAGTTGCTGTTGAAACTCAAAGCACTTTTGAGGATCGTGAGTATTAATAATATTAATCCTGGGGCTAGATTTATGTTTAGCTGTGTAGATTCTCTTTAGTCTCAATCTAACCCTTGCAACAACCAAACAATGATCCGTATCACAGTCAGCACTATGGCTTCGAGTTAATGATGTATGGTTCAGATGTTGTCTCCACGTTATGATGAAGTCCAGCTGATGCCAATGGCCGGATCTTGGATGTTTCCATGTGACTTTATGCAGCTATTTTGTTTTAAAAAAGGAGTTTGTAATACATAGGTTATTTCTGCAGCAATGATCCAGCAGCCTTTGCCTATTATCATTCATGTTTGCTTATGTTGTATTTTCCAAGGCACACTAGCCATGAACTCGAGTCCTTGCCCACACGAACATTGAAATCACTGAGCATATAAATGTAGTCAGATTTGGAACTGTCTTGATCACAGAGTCTAACTCCTCATAGAACGAATCCTTCACATCAACAGAGAAAGCGAGTGTCGGTGCATATGCAGTAATAATGTTGGCAAAATCACAGGAGGTTACCAAGCGCAGAGATAACAGTCTTTCATTACCTCCAGCTGGAATTTCAATCATTCCCAGTAGCGAATTCTTCACTGCAAAGACCATACCATGTTGTCCTTTTTCTGCCTGCCCTCTACCCTTCCAAAAAGGTGTAATTTTTTTCCCTGAGTGACTCCTCCTCACTTCCTGAGTGAGTCTCCTGCAGGCCACTAATGTCAATGTCAAGACGATTGAGTTCGGCATCAATCACAGCCGTTTTACTCACTTCGTCAATATTCGTAGAGTCAGTGGAAGATCCTGAACACATGGTTCTTATATTCCAGGTTGCAAGCCGTAGCTTGAGGTTTCTATTTTTCTTTTTTATTATTGCCTGGTGCATTGGTTTAACAGCCTGCGATTCAGATTTTGTCCTAGCCCCAAGCACCCATTGAAGCAGGCAGGCTGTGGCGGATCAGCACCCAATTGGCCGGGGGATGCCCAGCTTACGGCGGGCGGTAGCTGATCAGTGACACCTGTAGGTGTCTCCCACCGTCAGAGGCAACCCGTGGCGCCCCATGTCTATATCAGTTAACAAGGACTTATAACCCGTAAATGCTACCTGTCGTTTAGATTCCGAGACCGGTTAAGGCCAGGGATGGAGTTATACCTTCCATAGCACAAAGCCTGGGCTAAAATATAGAGACCATGGGTTGCCCATGCAGCATGATCCCTCTCTCGGCCTGCCTAATTCACTCCAGAGGAATGATACGACCAATACATCTCGAACAAGACAAGCTGAAGAAGCCATTGAATCAGCAAAGCAATGCTCTAACTGTCCGCTTGTCGGAGCTTCGATCCTAGACCAGCTGCCAACCAAGGCTTAGGGCCTATTCTGCCCTGCCATGACGATTTGTCTTTAGGTTGCATTTACTCGCACCAGGTTAAGGCTTGTACCCTCCCAATTGCGCTCTTCCGCCATATATATATGTTCGAACCACTGCTAATTCTCGTCGCGTCACGTGACGAGAGTATTCGGAGTTAGCGGAGAAACTCCTCGGCCACGGAGCCGGTTATATGCAAGATGTATAAATTAACAATATGGAAAAATTAGAATATGGAATATTAGACAAAGAAGCTAAATAAATAGTGAAAATTACAAAAACAAAATTGATGTTTTACATATTACTATGTCGCCAGTCGTAAATACATTCGCCGGGATGACACTAAAAATACTAATACAGCGAATAAAGTTAGAGATATGCTATGAAAAATCACACTGGTTACCTCTACCTGCCAGGATATTTTCTAGTGCTAATTTCCCTGGCGGAGGAGTTAGCAGCTTTCACCGTAACCCCGAATACTCACTGACGTGAGCGCACGAGAATTGGAAGCGGTTCGAGTATCGCCAGTGACTTAGAAGAGAATGGAGCCGGTCGCTCAGAAAGTCGTGGCGTGCTGATGAGCGTAATCTAGCCTAGGAATCAACATACAGCTGAAAGATGCCGATGTTGACCGCAATATCCTGAAACAGGATGGAAACGCGGGAAAAAAAATTTATTTTAGACTGCGAAGACCTCGATGCCCCGGGTACTGAAAAACGGCCGACTGGAATGGGTTTCTGCCACATGATCACCGGGCCTGTAGGTAAGCGTGCCAATATCCATATACTTTCTAAATGCCAAGACTGTTTTTTTTTTCTGCGCTCGCTTGCTTTGAACTCAAGCGTAGTCCATACACACTATTTATAGCAGTGATGGACATAATTTTGTGTGTGGGTTAGCTTGCCCTATTAGCAGTGTCCCTCGCTATCAGGCGAACCCACTCCGACTTCAGAGGTACTTATAATTTACGTCCCCAAGTCAAGGACGATAGGTCAACAGTTTAGTCCAGCTGTCCGGTGTAAGGGTTGAACCGCTTACCTCGGCATCAGCACACTGGATGTTTAAAAACACGCGTTCTTACCAATTCTACCATGCTGACCTGCTATAGATTATTTAGAACCGATTTGAAATGTTATAAAATCTAGACACGGACGTGTGTTTGTGTGTGTGTGGGGGGGGGGGGAGATGAGTGGGTGGTTGGGTGTGAGTGAGAATGAGAGAGAGATGGAGAGAGATGGAGTGTAGGCGAACCTTTGACTCAGAAGTAGTATAATCGGCTTTTAGTGTCGTAGACGACATTATTTTAGTTGCTGTGAACCCGGTCACTGATCTTGTGTGGAGGCATCACGACCTCACGTGTGAAATCCCGCCAGCACTGTAAGTCAGCTTCAGTGGCGTGAAGGACGGAACCACATCATTCAGGAATTTCTCGATAGTCATTAGAAGTCTCATCTGTCGTGGTTATTTCCCCTGGGTCTAACCAAAGGCGACGACAATAAGATCGGTGTCTTTGAAAGTTTCGAATTAACGCAAGAAATTTAGTGTCTGCTGGAAGTGACGCAATCTGTTTTACACACATGAGCGCACGCACACGCACAAACACACACACACGTGTGTGTGTGTGTGTTGTGTGTGTGTGTGTGTGTGTGTGTGTGTGTGTGTGTGTGTGTGTGTGTGTGTTGGCTAGAGGAAACTACTGCAACACACATTGTATTCATTGCGGATTCAAAGAGTATGCTTAGTAAGGTGGATACAGGAATGTTTCGTGTGGAAATTCTATCTTCGCTTCAGAGGTCACAGATTGTGAGAATTGTATGGATATTTTGCCCTGGCCATGCGGGTGTACGGGGGAACGAACAGGCTGATAGGCTAGCAGGGAATGCACCTCTTGGTGGCAGCTTGCCTATTTACTATATGGGCAATACGGAGGTGGTCGTACTCTAGAGGGACCAAGTGGAGAAGGCAGAGGAACAGATTGAGAACCCATATGTGGAAAGAATGAGATTGCGGGGGATTGGCAGGTGTTCTGGAAGAATCTCAAAACTGAGAGGGAAGACCAAGAGAACTTTTAATCAGATAGCTGTGGGAACGATTAGTAGTAGGACTCTTCGCTGGCTGTTGAACGAGGGGACGGAGCAAAAGTCATGAGTGCAGTGTTGTCGCACACACACATATGTGAACGTAAAATTCAATGTATCCACATGAAGTTGATCGCAACATCCACCATTGGGTATTACAACATACTTCTTCTTCTTCTTCCTCTTTTTCAGCCTTCCGAGCCATTGAGGTTCTTTGTTGCAGATACAATCAGTCTCCATTTGTCTCTCTGGTTGATCTTCTCTTGCCAGTCGTGGATTCCAAGTGCTTGTAGGTCTGTATATATATTATCTCTGCACCGTCTTCTTGGTCTACCTCGGGGTCTACGGTCATTTATTTCCTGAGTGTAAGCGAGTTTTGTTTCCCTATTATCTTCCATTCTTTCTATATGCCCCAGCCATTGTAGTCTATTAGCCTTCATGATACCAGTGATTAGCGGGGACTTAATCAGATCATAAATGTTTTTGTTACTTCTTCTTTTCCACTCTCCACTTTGTGTATCTCTAATGGGTCCAAAGATGCGTCTTAAAACTTTGTTCTCAAAGGTTTGTAACAAGGCTTCGCCTCCTTTCGTTGTACTCCAGGTTTCAGAGCCATACAGTACAACTGGTCTGATCAGTGTTTTGTATATTGTGATTTTGGTGTTACGAGATAGCGCATTCGATTTTAGTAGATTTTGTAGTGCATAGTATATCTTATTTCCAGAATTGATTTCTAGTTTGTATTTCTTCCCTTAACTTTTCTTTATGATGTTGGAGCAGTTGAAAATTGTACCCAGGTATTTGTACGTTTCCGTTCTTTTAATGGTCATATTATCTATTTGTTTGTGGCCAGAGTTTTTAGCCATTCCTTCTCTTGAAATTACCATATATTCTGTCTTATCTTGGTTGATAACCAGCCCCATCTGTTGGGCTTTATCCTTTAAGTGAGTCAATATTTCTAATGTCTTTTATTTTATTACAACTTACACATGTATATAATATAATACAAACTAAATTTTCTTTAACATCACATCTTCATTTAGCAAACATAGCACTAAGTTTTAAAAACAAAGTAGAGTGATCACTTAGATATTTTGTTGACATAAGATCATGCGAATCTATATTTCAAAACGACTACTGAGCACTTATAGCACACGTACAAAAGTGACGTCGTCAACTTTAGTTGCTAGTGATTGTAAGGTTAGCCAGTCTCGGAAGAGAAACCATGCAGTTAGGAGGTTGACTCTAGTGTTTAGATACACGCCTTGGAAGGTTTAACCACAAGTCTTCCATTTAGACCAGAGTTTATATAACTGAAATAAGCAGGTCTCAATGGATGCCTCTTTGATGGGAGAATATTTCGTAAGAGGGGTGAATACATTATTCATATTAAACAGTTAACAACGGTCAGAACGAATAAACTCCATGACGTACGTTAGCATTATGTAAAAGATAGGAGCAGCATTCACGGTGTTTAAACTGACAGCTATGAAGTGGTTCTCTCTTCTTCTACTTTTATTTTCCATAGAAGTATTAACCTTTAACCAATACCAGCCAAACTACCCCATTCTTTGCTATCTCGTTGTCTTCAAGTCTTCCCCATGTATTCATCTCTTTCACAAATTGGCGTGCGTGTGTATGTGTGTGTGCGCGCGCGCGCGTGTGTGTGTGTGGGTGTGTGTTGAAAGTCATTTTTTCAGCTTTGAACTAAAGGGTAGTCCATATACATGCTACTACTTCTAGCGCACACGACTGATTTTTGCGTGTGGATTAGCTTTCGTTATTATCAGTATCCATCGCCTTCAGACGAACCCTCTCCGACTTCAGAGGTACTAGTAATTTACGACCCAAGTCAAGGACTAGAATTGAACATTTTAGTCCAGCTGACCGGTGTAGGCGTTGAACCCGCTACTTCGGCATCAGCGCACCGGATGGTTAAGAACGGCTACTCTTATCCATTTTGTCATGCTGATCTCCCTTCTGTATTTCGCTGCCAGGTCTTCGTAATGTATGTCCTACGAAAGTAGGCAGTTGTTTCTAACCCCTTGATTTGCTGGAATCTGCCAGCTTCTCACCCTAAGCTCCGCATTAGTTAGTGTGTCATGCCACTTAAGCCCTTCTATTCTTCCCAGTTTATCTGGTAAAATGAAATATGTCAAAACATAAGCAGGTCAAAAGCGTATACATAATAACCGCATAAAACAAAGGACAGTCAGATATAATCAGTTAATATTTACATCGTGTATGAGCCATGGAGTGTTTGAAACATCAGCAAGTATCATATAAATAAGCAAAGCATTACTTACAAAGAGTTTTAAAGATATATGACTAAGATAACTGAAATAATTCATGTATACTTCACTCTACTCTTCCCCATCACCGATAGGGTTTTGTCACACACAAAAGGGAAATGGGGTTTTAATAATGTAATCTGTAATCAAACGCTATAGCATTGAGCAGCTAAGTATTACACGGTCAAAGTGTAATTGTTCTGATGATTCAGTAATAACAACAACCAGTCGCGGTAGCGACGTGACTAGCATGCTTGGCTACCTAATTACAAGTGCCGTGACACCAGTCATTACTATTACTGAGTCGTGTAGTATTGATTTTTCATTTTTCTCATGCCTTTATAATGCAAATCTTTTATATTGTTGCCGTTTTCAGTTAGCCTTGAATGATGTGTGAATGATATAATGTATGAAAGAGAGTGATAGAAGGGCAGAATGTTAGACGGGCCTGCGTGCCCAATTCTTAACCCTTTGAGAATAAAGTTTTGTTGTTGTTGTTGTTGTTGTTGTTGTTGTTGTTGTTGTTGTTGTTGTTGTTGTTGTTGTTGTTGTTGTTGTTGTTGTTGTTGTTGTTGTTGTTGTTGTTGTTGTTGTTGTTGTTGTTGTTGATGATGGTCTTGTCTTCGAATCCCCACCAGTCTGACATCTGAGGTACTTATAATTTACGTTTCCAAATCGACGAGAAGTCAACATTTTATTCCAAATGAACAGCGTATTATAAAAATATTTAATAATAATAATGTGTAAACACACAAGTCACAAACAATATGTTGCACTATTTATTGACTGGCATATTTCACTGCACCTCTTGGGGTGCATATTGTATGCAGAGTTATATACCAGATAATAAAATACATTAATATACTTTGACTTAAATACTTAAAAATAGTCGCAGGTATTTTTTAACGTGAAATTATTCCCGCGGTAATTTCAAATTTAAGACGAACTCTTCTGTTTGCACAAAACTGGCTGGAACCATCTAATTGCTAAGGCCTCACTATATTTGAGCAGTCACTTGTTAGCAATTCACTTCATATGATAAATAAATCTGAAGTATGCACGTGACGAGGTGCAGCGAAATACGCCAGACGATAAATCGTGAAACATATTGTTTTTACCAGCTGTGTTTAAATTTACTAAAGAAGCACATTGTTTAGAATAATAATGTTGTTTTTGTCGACGATAATTATTAGATACTAGTGATTTTTTCGGATGTGACTGCGCTGTGCCTGTTTACAGCAGAGCTGCGTTCTTGCGCCGTTAATCCGACACATCCGACTTCTACGGGCATTTGTTGACCGGGTTAACCTTCCCGGGTACATGATTTCATTTTCATTGTTTGTAATT
Source organism: Cepaea hortensis (assembly GCA_963921405.1). Classification (NCBI taxonomy): domain Eukaryota; kingdom Metazoa; phylum Mollusca; class Gastropoda; order Stylommatophora; family Helicidae; genus Cepaea; species Cepaea hortensis. Next base: position 175,760,480 of record OY992877.1, read on the forward strand.
AATTATACGTTTCATTCTCATTGTTTATATCCTCATTATTCATAATTATGTATCCAATTTCATCATATAATGATTTACTGCTACAGTTTTCATCTGTGGAAGACTGAGATGAAACATAAACTTTTGTTTTCCTTCTTGATTAAAGTCTGTGATTGATTATTTTAACCATGAATGATTACTCATTATGCGGGATATTGATTTTGTAAGACAACATGAACTTATTTACATTCTAGCCAACGATGAAAAACAACTGATTCTTTATTAATTAAACTCCATCTCACATTGAAATAGGCGATAGTAGGTCGGGTGTCAGATTACACTTATTTTTTCAGCCAGCCAAATACGTCATTTGGAGGTGTCAAGTTCACATCAAGTATATATATATATATATATATATATATATATATATATATATATATATATATATATATATATATATATATAAAGCTTTACAACAACTCATTTTGTTCATTCCTGGGATAAGAAGTGTAGCGATTTCTCCTTGAGTTCTAACAGTCATATGATTTTGATTGCCTGCAACATTTACCAACACATTAAACTGTTATAGTAAGTGGGTACCTTGCTGTGTATCATCATTGCTCTCATATATAACAAAACTGTCCGTTTATCTCGATGAATACTTGGGGTCCAGGCGACACATTTTGGACTGTCCATCCTCCTCCAGGTGGAAGATGAGTTGTGATTGTTCCTCAAAGTCTGAGACCAAATGGGGAATTAACAATTTGTCCAGTACATTCTCAATCAATCAGTTACGTGTCGTCTCCACAATGAAGGTCGGCTACTTATGGATCTCCGACACTGTCTGTCTCTCTCTCTCCTTGACTGTGCATTCTGTCAGATTGCTGTCCGCCCATCTCTTAATGTTATCGTCCCATTTGTATCGTTGTCTACCTCTTGCTCTCTTGCCTTCAACCTTACCCTCAAGTATGGTTTCTATAAGAGTGTTATGTCTTGTAACACGGCCGAACAATTTCTTATTTTTTTTTATTTCTTTCAACAATTCTATTTTCATTCATAGTTTTTCTTGGCCCTCTGTATTTGATTGTTGTTGTTTCCATGAAACACGAGATATTCTCCTGTACATCCACATCCCCAGGACCTCTATTCGACTTTCTAATTGCGTGTTCTTTGTCCAGGCTTCCGCGACATATAGCAGTGTTGAATATTCATAGTATTTCACAATTCTCATTTTTAATGCGTTGTAATCAGTCTAAATGCTAATATTAATTTCATGATGTTGAAAACGTGTTTAGTCTTTGCTATTCTCTTTTTGATTTCTGTTTCACTTCTGCAATCATCTGTTGTTACATGTCCAAGATAGGAGAAAGTGTTACTTGTTCTAGTATCTCCCCGTTTGCTGTGATGTTCTTCGATGACCTCTCCTTTCCAATGCTAATTGTCATAGTTTCCGTTTTTTTTTTTTTTCATTGTGTATGTGAATATCTAAACAAAATTCTCCACTATCCCGGTTTACTTGCTCCACTAGGTCTTGTAACTCTTGCTCGCTTTCTGCTAGTAACACTGTATCATCAGCATACCTAAGATTGTTTGTTTCTTCCGTTGATATCAAGTCCAGGCAGTTCGACATGTTTACAAGATTTTTCTGTATATAAGTTGAAGAGGTTTTGTATAATCTGAAGAAACGGAAAAGAAGGTCGATGACGGCGGGAATAATTTGATCAAAGACAACATTTATAAAGCTGGATATACATGGAATTACAGAGAGCTATAATGGATAGACAAATACGGGACGGAATTATCACGAAGCCTCATGACTAGCAAGGGGCTGAAATATTTTATAATGATGACAATGTATCTATCATTAGGTTTAATTTTGTCTCTAGCGCTGTCTGGTATATAATCATTTCCCGGAGGTTTTCTTGCTTTCATTATAAATGTCAATCAATACGCTCGGATGTGTTGATAATGAAACTGGCAAGGCATAGATGACTCTCAAAGGCTGTCCATGTCTAGAAAATGTTCAAAGTATTGCTTGACATTTTTCAACCGTGTAAAGTTATACAGAACTGTAATATTACATCGTGTAAGCAAATAGGAATATAGAAATGAATATTTGTGCAGGCTTAGATTCCATGACAGTTTAGTGGTTAGTGCACTATCTTTCTGAGACAGTGACGTGGTTAGTGCACTATCTTTCTGAGACAATGTAATGGTTAGTGCACTATCTTTCTGAGACAGTGTAGTGTTAGTGCACTATCTTTCTGAGACAGTGTAGTGGTTAGTGCACTATCTTTCTGAGACAGTGTAGTGTTAGTGCACTATCTTTCTGAGACAGTGTAGTGGTTAGTGCACTATCTTTCTGAGACAATGTAATGGTCTGAGACAGTGTAGTGTTAGTGCACTATCTTTCTGAGACAGTGTAGTGGTTAGTGCACTATCTTTCTGAGACAATGTAGTCGTTAGTGCACTATCTTTCTGAGACAGTGTAGTGGTTAGTGCACAATCGTTCTGAGACAGTGTAGTGGTTAGTGCACTATCTTATCTGAGACAATGTAGTGGTTAGTGCACTATCTTTCTGAGACAGTGTAGTGGTTAGTGCACTATCTTTTCTGTGACAATCTAGTGGTTAGGGCACTATCTTTCTGAGACACTGTAGTCGTTAGTGCACTATCTTTCTGAGACAATGTAGTGGTTAGTGCACTATCTTTCTGAGACAGTGTAGTGTTAGTGCACTATCTTTCTGAGACAGTGTAGTGGTTAGTGCACTATCTTTCTGAGACAATGTAATGGTCTGAGACAGTGTAGTGTTAGTGCACTATCTTTCTGAGACAGTGTAGTGGTTAGTGCACTATCTTTCTGAGACAATGTAGTCGTTAGTGCACTATCTTTCTGAGACAGTGTAGTGGTTAGTGCACTATCGTTCTGAGACAGTGTAGTGGTTAGTGCACTATCTTATCTGAGACAATGTAGTGGTTAGTGCACTATCTTTCTGAGACAGTGTAGTGGTTAGTGCACTATCTTTTCTGTGACGATGTAGTGGTTAGGGCAATATATTTCTGAGACACTGTAGTCGTTAGTGCACTATCTTTCTGAGACAATGTAGTGGTTAGTGCACTATCTTTCTGAGACAGTGTTGTGGTTAGTGTACTATCTTTCTGAGACAGTGTAGTGGTTAGTGCATCTCTTCCAGAGATAATATACTAATTAGTGAACTACTCCCCGAGACAGTGTACCTGTTAGTTCACTATCTTCCCGATACAGTATATTTGATAGTGCACTAACTTTCTAGTATATTTTCTAGTATATATTCTAGTGTAGTGGTTAGTGGGCTATCATTCAAAGGCAAGGCAATGGTTAGTGGCCTAGCTTTTGAAACAATTGCATGCATTCAATTTCCGTTAGTGGGGACAATATTTTTCAGATAATAAAATAACTATTCTGTTGTCGATGGATCCGTGTAAGTAAGAACAATTTACCGGAGAATTTTGGACAATACAGACAACGGAGGAAAACCTGATTATATTACCGACTTGTATATCTATTAAGTACGCACGCCAAATCCGACACCCCACATTGTGCCAATGCCTTTCGGCGGGGAAGAGAAACTCGGAGGGTAGAAGCCTTACCCTACGGCGAGGATATGCAACCTGAAGACTAAACGTCATGGCAAGGCAGACCAACCCCAAGCCTTGGTTGGCAACTGGTCCAGGGTCGGAGCTCCAACAGGCTGAGAGTTACAGCATTACTTTACTGATCCAGACGCTTCTGTAGCTTGTCTTGTCCACGTGTATTGGTGTTACCTTTTCTCTGAAGTAAACTAGGCAGGCTGAGAGTTACAGCATTACTTTACTAATCCAGACGCTTCTGTAGCTTGTCTTGTCCACATGTATTGGTGTTACCTTTTCTCTGAAGTAAACTAGGCAGGCTGAGAGTTACAGCATTACTTTACTGATCCAGACGCTTCTGTAGCTTGTCTTGTCCACATGTCTTGGTGTTACCTTTTCTCTGAAGTAAACTAGGCAGGCTGAGAGTTACAGCATTACTTTACTGATCCAGACGCTTCTGTAGCTTGTCTTGTCCACATGTATTGGTGTTACCTTTTCTCTGAAGTAAACTAGGCAGGCTGATAGAGGGATCATGCTGCTTGGGCAATACATGGTCTCTACAATTCATCCCATGCTATGTGCTATGGGGATGTATAACTCCATCGCTGATCTTAACCGGTCTTGGATTTCAAAGCTTCAGGTAGCAGTTACGGGTTATAAGTATTTGTCATGTGACGTGGGCATGGGGCGCCACGGGTTGCCTCTGACGGTAGGAGACACCTACAGGTGTTCTGATCATCTACCTCCCGCCTCAAACTGGGCAGCACCCATCCATTTGGATGATGACCCGCCTCGGTCTGCCTGCTTCAATGGGTGCTTGGGGCTAGGATAATATTTGGATCGCAGGCTGTAAAACCAATGCACCAGGCACTGAATTGAAATATAAAAATCTCAAGCTGCAGCTTGTACCCTGGAACATGAGAATCATGTGTCCGAGATTTTCCACTGACCTGATCTTATGAATATTGACGTTTTGAGAAAAACGGGTGTGATTGATGCCGAACTTAATCGTCTTAACATTGATATTTCTGCCTGCAGGAGACTCGCCTCTCTTAGGAAGAGTAACTCAAGGAAAACTATTACACCTTTATTGGAAGGGTACTAAACAAGCTGAACAGCGCATGCAGGCCTTTGAATACAAATGTTATATAGGGGTTCTAAGAATATCTTGGATAAAGAAAAGGCCAAATGCATCCATACGACAAGATCTGAATACAGAAGAAGGTTGCCTACTAAAGACAATAAAACAAAGAGAATTTTAATATTTAGGTCACTTGAAACGCCATAAAAGTTTGGAGAGAACAATAATGGAGGGGTGTAACCCGGGAAGAAAGGTAGAGGAAGGCCAAAGAGAATTTGGGTACAGGATGTGGCAGATGATCTCCAGATGGGAGTAACGAGCGCAAGACATCTTGCTTATGGCCGAGAAGTTTTCCGGAAGGTTGTTATGGGAGCGAGGTTCTGCAAAGGAGATGCTACTGAATGAATGAATGAATGAATGAATGAATGATTAAATGAATGAATGAATGAGTGAGTGAGTGAATGAATGAATGAATGAATGAATGAATGAATGAATGAGAGGGCAACAATTAAAAGGACAACACAGAGTGGGCTTTGCAGTGAAGAATTTACTACTGGGAATTATTAAAATTCCAGATGGAGGTAATAACAGATTATTATCTCTGCGCTTGGAAACCTCTTTTGGTTTTGTTACTATTATCTTTGCATATGCACCGACACTGACTTCCTCTGACGATGTGAAGGATTCCATCTATGAGGAATTAGACTCTGTGTTCAAGGCAGTACCCAAATCGGACTTCATTTATATGCTCGGTGATTTTAATGTTCTTGTGGGCCAGGACTCGAGTTCATGGCCAGTGTGCCTTGGAACATAAACCTTCGGTCGCATGAATGAAATTGGGCAAAGGCTGCTATAGCAATGCTATTGAAAAGACCTATGTATTACAAACTCCTTCATAAAAACACATGGAAACACCCAAGATCCGGCCATTGACGTCAGTTAGGCTTCATCATCGCACGGAAACATTTGAATCAAACATCATTAACTCGAAGTAACCACAGTGTTGATTGCAATACTGATTATTCTTTAGTTGTTGCAAGAGTTAGAATGAGACTACAGAGAATCCTCACGACTAAACACAAATCTAGCCCCAGGACTAATATTATTAATATCCATGATCCTGATAAGTGCATTGAGTTCCAACAGCAACTTGAAGACGTTGTCTGTGATACATCAGAAAACTATACAGCAAGTTAAAAGTGGGTTAAACTTAACGAAACTCTTTATAAAACAGCGACTTCGGCTTATGGCACTGTGGACAAGAAGAGGCAAGAATGGTTTGCAGCAAACAGCCAGACATTGCAGTCCGTGATTGATATACAGAAGATAGTTCTCTTAAGAAACAAGGAAATAACAATGCGAAACACACTCAGTGAGCTGCTAGGAAAATATGCAAAAGGCTGCCAGGCAGTGTTCAAACAACTATTGGATCAAGTTATGCAAGTACATTTAAAATAAAAGTGATGACGGAAACATCAGAAGCGTATATGAAGGGACAAAGAAGGCCGGCGGTCTAATAATTCAAAGAAGTGCACCCCTGAGAACCTCGACTGGGGACGTCGTCACTGATAAGAAAAAGCAGATGAATAGATGGTTAGAGCACTATTTGAAGCTTTACTAAAGCGAGACCAAACTAGCGGATGATGCCCATTCACCATAGAGGCTCTGCCAACTCTTTACCACCTGGACACACTTCCCACCGTAACAGAAGTTATGTGTGCTATTAATGAACTTACTTCTGGCAAGTCTCTAGGTAAGGATGGGGTTCCATTAGAAGTTATCACCAGTGTTAAAGACACACTCATTCTACAGATCCAGCAGATAATAGATCTATGCTGGAGAGAAGGACACGTACCAAAAGATTTCAAAGATTCAAGAATCATTACACTGTACAAAAACAAGGGAGATGTGAGTGACTTAAAAAACCATCTGGATATTGTCACAGTTATGTATTACATATTTTGACAATAGCTCGCAGAAGACAGAAGAAGACATAGCGATTTGACATATTACAGGGACGGAGGTATAAGGTAGCGACAGTCCATGATATGTTAGACAGAACTACCAGAACATTACCTACTTGTTTTGCACACGAATATGTGCATATTTGTTGCGAGCGAATTGTCTAGAGGACAGAAGGGAACAAGTGGTTTCAGGTGAGACAGAGCCAGGGGATGACTGTAGATAAGGTTGAGTGTTTAGGGCTAGGTTACAGTATTAAAAGTGATTATTTAGCAGCCTGAGGGGTTGGCCGTTTAACTGTGTTTAGATAGTGTAGTGTTTTAGATTAGACAGCAATACTCTATGTGTATGACACGTAAATTATCAACGGTGAATGTGTAAGTTTATCAAAATGCTGATCGCCTGAAGGTAACCTGTTTTAATGGCCATGGTGCGAATGTACAGTGGCTGGTGTTGAGAAAGGGTTGGATCAAGGCAGGGTTGGGAGGCATTATTTCTCCTGTAAAGATGTTCGAGATAACATTTGGTTAGACCAGGCCCTGGGGACTTTGATTCGTGTCTCTGCAACCAACGTTTATGGTTAATAAAGGTTAATTTTATACCGTGACAGTGGTTACCGTCTTGGATGACAGCATTTCGTTGTTTCTGTTCTTGCAACATCAACCGTCCACGTTTTGGTATATTTTGCTCGTTTGTTAACAAGTAGGATCAGGATAGGTATCTCACTTCTATGTATCGTTGGGAAATATTTGACAGAATTGTTCAGCACAGACTTCTAGTTCTGCTGCAAGGCAACTGGTGTTAAACCAATCGGTGAACTAGGGTATGCCTACCCAGCATGTGAAGACAGCATTCGGCAGACTGCCAATCTTGTGGGTAGCCAATCTGGTGTCAAACCAATCGGTGAACTAGGGTAAGCCTACCCAGCATGTGAAGACATGATTCTGCAGACTGCGCGGAAGAAATTATTGTTGATTCAACGGGCAAGACGGCGTTTACCTGCAAATCATTGTTGAACGTAATGAGCACGGCAAGGCACGTAGAGCGCCCTGGTCATCCACTGCACCTGTATTCGTCTCCAGTCGTCTTGACTTGTCTTGCCACTAGACGTAGATGGACTCAGGTGAGAGAGTGAGGTCGACGAATTGCGCAACTCTTCCTCACTTTAATCCAATTCATCGCGCAAGTCATTCTTCATCTAATTTCATATATCACCTTCAAGCCCCGTGGCGATGGGCGAACGGCGAAGCGGCAGGCGTGGGTACGCTGGCAGCCTTAGTCGCAGACATGCACATAGGCGGCTCAGGCTGTCGTCATCTACTGACCAGAGCAGCAGTGGAATTCAGCAGCCCCCTGAGCGACTGAGCTGCCCTCTATAGGAAAGCACTGCTCACCTCCATAGCATGAGAAAGAGGCTAGAAAAGGTGCTCTAAACATTGTCTGCTGCATCATTACCTAACCAGTTAGCCACGGTTGGTGGGTACCCTATACTGCGGTCGACATGCAAGCAAAGTAAAAACAGGTAAAGCTAAAAGAGTAACCCATATTTCTTTGATATTCGGAATTTGGAATGTACGCATCCTACTTGATAGAGACGGCGTATCGGACCCAGAGAGACGAACAGCACTGATTGGGAGAGAGCTGGGCAGGTACAATATCGATATTGCAGCCTTGAGCGAGACACGACGTGAAGAAGAAGGCCAAATCTGTGAAGTAGGTGCCGGCTACATATTCTTCTGGAGTGGAAGGAAAAGCGAGGAAAGGCGCCAGTCCGGTGTGGGATTTGCCATTAAGTTGGTTGGCAAACTAGCTGGATTTCCGAAGGCTATAAACGACAGGCTTATGACCATTACGTTGCCCCTGCTGAATAAAAGGAAGCATGCAACCATCGTAAGTGTCTACACACCAACCATAACCAATGAAGAAGATGTAAAGAACAAGTTCTATGAAGACCTGCTAACATCTGTTCCCAAAGGAGACAAACTTATACTCCTTGGGGATTTAAATGCTAGAGTAGGCACGGAAACCACCTCTTGGAGTGTCATTATTGGAAAGCACGGAGTCGGAAACTGTAAGAGCAATGGACTCCTCCTTCTTCAGACATGTGCCTAACACAATATTCTTATTACCAACACAATTTTCCGTCTTCCCATGAGAAATAGGACATCGTGGATGAACCCTCGCTCAAAATACTGGCACCTCATTGACTATGTCATCATCAGGAGGAGTGACAGACAAGACGTTAGGGTGACAAAATCACGTGTGGTGCTGAATGTTGGACAGACCATCGTCTCATTATCTCGAAAATAAACATACACATTAAACCACCAGGCCGTCCTCAAGGGATCAAATTGAAAAAAAAAAAAATACTAAATTCCACCCGCCTAAACAGCAAGAAAATGCAGCTGTCGTTTGAAAATATGCTGGTAGATCGCATCAGGCCCCATGCTGCAGCAAAACAGGATGCGGAAACAGAATGGAGAGCTCTAAGGGACATAATTTACAACATTCCTATGGAAATCCTGGGTCCAGCCTCACAAAAACATAAAGACTGGTTTGATGAAAATTCCGAAGACATCAACCAATTTCTGGCCGAGAAACATCTTCTCCTCAAGGCATATTGAATGACCCAAAGTCAACATCCAAAAAAACAAAAGATGCCTTCAATAACAGCCGGGGAGTAGTGCAGTAGAAACGTCGGCACATGCGGGACTCCTGGCTGAGCAACAAAGCTGATGAGATTCAAAGTTTTGCTGACAGACATGATATTAAAAACCTCTACGACTCACTGAAAGCGGTCTATGGTCCTACATCACCAGGCATAGTTCCCCTCCTTAGTACAGATGGGGGAACATTGGTCACCGATAAGAAAGAAATCCTTCAACGCTGAACAGAGTATTTCAGCAACATTTTAAATGCAACTTCCTTCTTCGATGATGAAACCATCAACTTGTCACGAATTGGCAGCCTTTACTTCCCAGAACAATTTTCGGTTCACCATGTAGAGAAGTTACAGAAGAAGAAATGCAATTCTCTATAATAAAGGAGGAGAAATGGAAGACAGAAGAATCAGGCCTGCACACATAGAGGCATAAAATGTTGTAGCAAAAGGAACCCATTCAGCTGTGAAGTGTCAGAACAGATGGCTGCTGGCTACTAAAACAGGATGGTGGGAATTGCAATAAACCCAGAATGAAATCACACAGACCATCAGACTAGGGTTGTAAAACCAGGCAGTCCAGCTTAAAGGTGTTACAGGTCAAACTGACAATTACCCCCACTGTAGGGCAGACTGTGAAACTGATCTGGGGCTGGCAACACAAAACCATCCAGGTGTGACACTATGGTGAGGGTTAGTGGTTCAGAATAGATTTATGACTGCCGGGGGGAGATACGTCAGTCTGCATGAGAAAAGAGGTGTGAACTGGCCCCACACTTGAATAGAACTAATTACCTTAGGAGGTCAGCATGTTTCTGTCATACCAGACAGAAAGGTGCCAAGGAGATAATAGGGTCTGCTGGACTCAGCTTAAATAAGGGTCCCTAGCTCTGGTCATGTTAGAAACGAAAAAATCTCTGAACAGGTAGGAACTATCTCAATGTTCTGTAGTCATATGCATGATTATTATGTTGGCTCCTAGGAAGGATTTCTTAGTAATTATGCAACAGTCTTTTAGACATATGAACTTTCAGTCTATATCTGATCTAGGTTATTGCAAGAACTATCATTGTCATAGGTTACTTGAGTGTTTTTTCTAAGTTCTGTGTTCAATATCATTGTGCTTTAAGTGTTACTCTTCTGAGAAGTAGAAACTTATGGAAGGCAGGTCTTGTCTAGATATACTTGAGGTGTCGTAGCAGATGCTTGCCATCTCTTTCTAAACTAGACTAGTCTCGTTTTGGTGTGTGCATTTGTTGTACAGAATATAGTCAACTGACTATTTATTTAATTCTTACAACAGCAGTAACTAAGTGGTAACTTCAATTAGACTTGTTGTATATCTCATTTTGTAGCTATACAATATTAGTACTCATTAATAATGCCTGATGCTATTATGTTGAGTATCATTAGATGTCCATCTTGAAGTAATATAATGTTTACGGGTATGTTGGATGTATGTATGTGTAATTTCATAAACTAACTAGTGCATTATGCTATGATGTTAAAGTATCATAATATGTCTAGTTTAATCAATATGTTTATGTGTATTGGATGTTTAATATATTGATTTGTCATATGCAAACCTACCAATATGAAGTGTTATGCTATTGTCTGCGCATTGGCACATTGGCCAACGATTGTGTTGGAAGCAGAGGTGTAATGGTACAGACATTACCAACAATTGGTATAGGGTATATGGTGCTAAACTTTCTCAGTGTATTGTGGGCGTGTGTCCACGGTAATGCATGGAAACCTGGCACAGCTACTGGTCACGGCTTGTAAGCCCGGATGACCCGGTACTATTATAATACCATTACCGACCCTGTGAGCTGCTAACCCAACTTTGGACGGAGCGGCTGTATGACACACAATTTCTGTATTAGCGACATGGACATGGGGCGGCAGAAATGTAATCATTACAGGCGTGTGAGACAATTGAAAAGCCCGTCCCAGACTAAAGACAGTAGGGAGAAGGAGGATGGTGAACACAGTAGAGCTGGAAGATAAACTTGGCCAGACTGGTCATTGTATATGTTTGTGTTATGATATGTTTTAATTAGGATTGCGCTGATGTAGAACTGATATAACACATTCTTGACTTCTTTCAAGCTCTCACAAGGAGCACCTATGTTGTAGATCTCAAGGACGAGTGAAGACTAGGAGTGTCAGGACTGACAGGATCGTCAGAATACCGGCAAGCTGTTTCTTTTGTTGAGTCTACTGGAGAGTGGGGATCTGGACCACAGTTCCAGATAGATGAAGTAACAAGTAAAGTTACGTAATGTTTCTCATCACAATATGTTATATGATTTCATCATCCTCATATTAAAAACCATCAGATGTCTATGATTAGTAAATAAATGTTGTAATATTGTAACTCATAGTTCTCTCGTTATATTTTAATTCCAATTTTGCATACGTGTTGTTGTGTACATTGGTGGGGGTTCACTTACACACCAAGGAAGGGAGCAGTCAGGGAGAAAAACCTGTACTGAGATAGTCGTCTATATTCATATATTTAGACTTAAACATCTATCTTAACTAAACTTCTCTTTCCTATTCCTTGGCGAATATTCAGCACAGTTCATTTCATTTTGTAACGAGCCACTTAGAGCTGTACGTTGGATATTCAGGGCTTAATCTGTAGTTCAGCCATATAGATTTTGTCCCTAGTCAGTTTCTGACTATTTAGGGTTGCTCGCCAGTGAATATTTTCATCTAGCCGGTGGGGCAATCCGACTTATGACAAACTTCCTTCCTCAAGTTCCCACTAATAAAACACTTGGTGACCTGCCAACTATGGTGGAAGTAAACTAAGCCATCCAGCAACATTCCAGTGGTAAGGCGCCTGGTCTTGACTCCATCCTGCAGACATATACATCGCAGGTGGGCCAGTCCTAATAGAGCAGCTTCACTAAGTCTTTACAAACATATGGGTGAACGAGACCATGCCACCAGTGATGCCATTTTGATGCTTTTCGCACTAAATTTAGTGCTTTTTCAAATAATTTAGTGCCAAAAGTTTGCATTTAGCACGGTCCCGCTAATGTGGTGCTTCACAATTTATTTATTTATTTTTTTTTTTTTTGGGGGGGGGGGGTGCTTTTTAGTGCTTTTTTGGGTGGGTAAAAATTACTTTAAAAAATCATTTTGGGGACACTAAAAAGCCGAATTTGAACTGAACCGAGGGATTAAAACAGTCTTAGTACATTACCGTGCAATATTCAAGTAATTTAACTCCCTTTAATACGATTTAGTTGAACTGAGTGACTGCAACGCGCAGGCAATATGCAATGTGTTAAAAGATTGTTTAAACAAGAATGGACTTGAGTTTCAAAGACTAGTTGCAATCGCCACTGACAATGCATCTGTCATGAAAGGTGTAAACAATGGAGTATATACAAACTTGTGCCAGAGTTTATTAACTAACTAAATACACCCGAAGACGTGTAACCATGGTCCTTTATTGATTTCTTTAATTCCACAAGGTGCCAAGGTGTATTAACTAACTAAACAAATACCTTCCTCGTATTTTGATTCTTACCGTTAACACTGTATCTAGGTTTATGACATGGCCTCTTTGTTTCTTTTTATTTTGACATAAAAATATTATTGATTTGTTTTATCTTCCCAAATAAATTGCCCCCTGAAGCCAAGACTTAAAGCATTGATTAAATGAGAGACCACGTGTTGACATCTCCTGTTAAAATTATTCAGTCTATAGGTAAAGGCCATCGTACAAACGCATTTATCACATGCTGTTTATGAGAGAAACTGATTACCATGGGTATAAAATAATAATGACTTCGCATTAATTACCTGAGTACAATGCGGCCGTTTTACTCCAGTTTCTTCCGCAATATAGTCATTTAAAAGGATAAACGTAGAGTGTATGCTTCTGTCTGTGTTAGCTAGACATTGAGACTGCTTAATCCTACCAGGTAAGTTGAAATACTTACTATTTTATATACAGATTTGTGTTGTCGTGAATCGTGATCTATTACCTATTCATCCTCTACTCCCTCCTCTACTTCATCATCATCATCATCATCATAACCATCATCATCATCACCTTTTCCTTCTTCTTCTTCTTCTTCTTCTTCTTCTTCTTCTTCTTCTTCTTCTTCTTCTTCTTCTTCCTCTTCTTCTTCATAATTACCATCTTCATCTTCTCCTCCTCTTTCTTCATCGTCAGTGTTTTCCCCCAAAGAAGCATAGGCCCTTCACAAACTCAGGCCATGCATCTCTTTTCCGTCAGCTATAGTTCACTTCACATCCTTCTCATGTTATTCGTCTATGTCTCTGATTGCCTCCTTCTGCCTCGCTTCTTTTGTCTTGTGATTCCAGAGAAATGTCTTTCTACTTATATGATGTTCAGGTGTTCTCATTGTGTGGCCTATCCATCGTGCTTCCCTTTCTTCTTAATTCGCTGGAATTTGTTTAATTTTCTCATTAGTTAAGCTTTAGTGATTTTGTCATTCAATTTTAATCCGTCTATACTGCGCATGCAAAAATCGATGAATGTTTGTCAATAATTGTGTGAGTGGTTCTCAACGCTTCTGGTCGATATAGCAGCACTAGTTTGACGTTTCAGTTAAATATTCTATGTTTGCTACTACCACCTGTGCTGTCTTCCTTAATTCATGCATAGTTAACATTCCAGGTGCCAAACATGGAGATTTTCCTATATGGAAGAAAATTAAGCAACCCTCCGGACTTTTAGGGCTTTCTCCGCAACGCACCATAGATGATTTTGTTTTACTCCAGCACAGCTTCCTGTCCACTTGTTTGTCTGAGTTATTCTTTTATCTTTACGTAACTTATTCATGGTTGGCTGGGCTATTCTTTTATCGTTATGTAACTTGTTCGTGGTTGGTTGGGTTTTGTGATGGGTTGTCTTCCCAAAAGCACAACCCTTCTGAGTCGCCTCTTATAACATGCATGATAGGGTACAGTGATGCTATTGTTTGCTTCCCTTGCTGGTCACGTTACAGACATATAGGTTAAGCTGGTCCGAAAAGAGGTTAAAAGTGGTGTGGCCAAATAAGAACACTACGCAGGAAGCCAAAGAAAATTAATAAACCAACACAGAACTGATGTCGTTAGCAGCTACACGCTGCGGGATTTATTAAGAAGGGGATCGGAGCACTTACGGACTGAATGGTTCGATGTGCAATGAGGATGATCTGTCGACTAACTTACTAACTAACTGAATTTTTTTAAACAGATGCCGACCTCATGATTTTCTAACCTCCTCTCATTTCACATTTTGATAGAGTTGGTGTTTTTTATATTATTATTTATGGCTCATTTGTTTAAGCTTCCAATATACATCTTTCTATGTCTTTCCTTGCATCTTTGCCTAGTATTTTCCCATTTACAGTTATTAAATTCTAGCTCGTTTGATGATAAGCATAATGAATTCCTTTTGTCTCTTCTTTATGGTTTCGATATGTGATCTTGTAACACTTGCAGCTCTCGATACTCCAGCATGTGTTTTGTTACTTCTATACAGTCAGATAAACAAGAATTAATACGAACCGATGACATTATAAATGTCTATTTAAAAGGAATATGACTGCACCCAATATTGTCGCTACCTTCGAAACATAGCTTGTTAACGTCATTATTAATCGGAACTCTTCAACATAAGCAAGGTGGCATATTTAATGTAACTGGTTATTAAGATGGCACATAATTCAATTGCTATAATCAATTGTAATAACCATTTGGATGGAAATTGGGTCGCAAAAGTGGTCAATTTCTGCGCCTCGCGTTCTGAAGGTCTGAGTTCGTGTTCGGCCTGTGTCGGTTAGACAACCAGGCTAATTTTTCCATGATTCTAGGGGATAATCGCTGGAGCTAAGGAGTTCGTACTTTATGCGATGCTCTCGGCAGGATGCTTGCCTTTTTGCAGCAATAGAACTTGCCAGATTGGGTAATCATTATCCTGTGCCATGCCGGTAAGCGTTCGTGGTCATGTTTCGCCATCTCACACGATCACCAAGTTTTGTCTCGACTATACCACGTGGCCTAGCCATCCAGGTATTTACTTCTCTGCCTTCTTCTTGTTCTTTTCCCCTCAATTTTGCCGGTTGTCACCAAGTTCTCCAATTTATTTGTTCTCATAACGAGATCAAAATATGTTGACTGTCTACGTCTGATTTTTCTAATAAGTTGACGAATTTTATTTGTTTCTGGTAGGACTCGGTCATTGATTTCTCTGTCTGTCTATTTTATTCTTTGCATTTTCCTCAGAAACAGCATTTCCACAGCCATCAGACGCTTTTCATCTTGTTTGCTCATTGTCCACGCTTCACAACCATACAAAAGTACAGGTTCTATGTAACACCCCAACACTATTTTTCTCGATGCAAATAACATTTTTTTTACTTGTCTGTATATTTTCCATCTTGCAAAAGGCCACATTCTCCCATCTGATGTTATGTCTGGTCCGAGATAATTGTACCGATTCACTTGCTCAAGAATATACCTATTTACTTGTATATTAGATTGTGGTATTTCCTTCTTCCTGGTGACTACCATAATCTGAGTCTTCTTACAACTTAATATCTACCCTAGTTGTTAACTGTGTGCAACAGCCGCATCTACTAAATTGTGTAGATCTTGCTCATTGTCTGCAGTCAATACTGCATCATCCGCATATCACATGTTATTGATGTTTAGTCCCCCAATGATGATTCCTTTCATAGCTTATACATTTCTAAAAATATTCTCACTGTACAGTGAAAAAAAATATCAGGAGACATTACACATCCCTGTCGCACACCTCTCTTAGTAGGCTGATATTGACCTTCTTCATTATCAATCCTTATGCCAGCTTGTTGTTTCCAATATATGTTTTTTTTTTCTTTTACAAGACCATGACCTTTCTCATCAATTTGTAGATCTGCAAGTATTTTTATCATGTTGACATGTCTCACTTTATCGAAAACCTTTGTGTAGTCAATAAAGCAAAGATTTTTTTACTTCTATAAAACGTTCAATTATTGTTCTCAGTAACTACACAGCATTTACTGTACCTTTGCCTTCTACAAACCTACATTGTTCTCCTCCTATCTCGGGTGAAGAAACATGCGGGTTTGTAGAAGGCAATGGTACAGTAAATGTTATGTATGGGATTCATTCTGGTGCTATTTGGTCCCTTCACTCTTCTCCTTGTTCTTTAAAACAGACACACACACAACTTAATTAATGTTATTTTAGTTTAAAATTGGTTTGGAAATGTCAACACCTGATTAAATTTAATAGCCCTTAAAATGTAAATTGTGCTTTTATAAACCGCTTAAAATGTAAATTGTGGTTTTTATATATCGCTGGTGTACTTTCTATTTAGACTAGGAAAAGATTATGCTTAGTATAGACGCCGTATTTATATCACTGTTTTCTCTTTTTGCACTGAAATCCATAATCCCCAGAGAAGAAAATGTGAGCAAATAGAAACGTCAGCTACTGATAATTTCCGTTATCTGTCCGTCTGCTTCCTGTCCTTTTAAGCCTCGAATATTCGAAAATAGATGCACTCTGAGCAATACTGTGATCTGAGAAACCACTGTTCTTCTTGCACACAACTGCATCTTATATTCAACCACACGTTTTTTTTTTTTTAAACAGGGGACTGTTTTATTCAGAAGACAAGGGGGATGTCTGTAACCGAAGTATATAATCATATATCTCGAACGTCTTAAATTACAGTTCCTGTGAGCTATAGTTATGAATTCAGCTTGTTTTATACATAGTGTTCAACATACAGTGGAGGTAAAGTAGATGCTACACCATATGTTTATGTATTCTTAGTATATTTCTAATATATGCTGTGGCAGCATTTTTATTGTTCGTACTCTATTATAGCCGCTAATGTTTTAATATGGTTTATAAAAGGAGCTTTCTTCACGACTTAGGGCGTATTGATATATAGCGATAAAGCCATATTTATATAGAATAATCGGCACTCCGTGGGTCATATACGAGGGTAAGTTAATAAATAAGTCACAAATGGCTGTAGAAAAATAACGACACATGATAACAACTTGAAACCAGTTTATTTTTATACATACATTGTCCCTTTATTTCTCAACATAATGTCCACCAACATCGATGTACTAATCCCATCGTTTTATCAGTACTCCCAAACCGGCTGCATAGAACTGCGTGCTTTGTTTTCATTTACCGGCCATCCCACAGAAATGTGTGACTTAATTATGGACTCGCCCTCGTAATGTTTTCTACCCAGCTATGCACCGCCTTACGGGACAAACATTTGTCAGCATAAACAGGAAACCCACCTTGGCGGGAGACATTTCGCGAAAGTGCATCAATGTTGGTGGAAATTATGTTGAGAAATAAAGGGACAATTTATGTATAAAATTAACTGGTTTCAAGTTGTTATCATATTTAGTTATTTTTCTACATCCATTTGTGACTTACTTATTGACTTACCCTCGTCGTCAGCTTCACTCCCGTCCCTTTCACTACCCAAGATAGTTCCAGGTACCTATTTTAGATGACTATACCTAGAAGCCTAGGTCAATTGTAAACATCCCACACGTTGCGAATTCGTCCCATGCCACGGGGCCGGGAGACGAGTCCCATGCCACGGGGCCGGGAGACGAGTCCCATGCCACGGGGCCGGGAGACGAGTCCCTTGCCACTACACTAACTCGGTTCCCAACATGTGATGGTATTATTGGCAGTCTGCTAATAATTTCAATCGTGTCATTTGTATAATACAACTTAAAGGACCCTTTTACAGCCTTAATGCGCTTAGGGTTTATGGTATCAGCCCCACATACTGACAGGCCATTCGGTGGCACGTGATGGGTGTTAAATCAATATCCTACCGGCCGCCTTTATTTTAAAGAACATGTTGTGGTACCCATCTTAGGGTGGGTCGACCTGTGAGTCACAATAGATTTTGTTTTAAAGCGTTGTGCTCCAATTGGAGATAAAGAGGGAGAAAAACGAGAAATAAATGAGCTGAAGTATTTTTTTAAAGACTTTTGCTAATCTACTAATCACTGTTGTGTTATTTTACATCGTTGCCAAATAGGGCCATATTGTCGTCTGTGCTAGAGTGGTGACGGGAGTGGCTGACTATGCCAATCTGGGCTCTGAAATGCGTGCTGCATTGAGGACAAAGGATTGTCTTAGGCTGTCGTCGATCAGACGAAGGTACTCTTCCAAAGTCTCAACCAGCAGAACTGTAACTACATGAAGCAGAACGATCACCAGCAATTGTCTCCCATTATTCAAGGTTAATGCCCCGGTTCTTCGTGTCAGGGTGTCTTTGTATCTCTTTTTTTTTCGTCCGCGTGAGCTCGCTTGCTTAAACGCCTCATTGAGACTTCGAACACATAACTGTCGGGTTGGCAAGCAAGCCTGGTAGACACTCCGCTACCACGGCGCTCCAATTTGAATAATCTGTTTCATGATCACAGATTTTAAGAATTCCAGTCTGGTTCGTGCAACGATTATAACTTTTATAATACCAAGCAGCCTGAGTTGCCTACACATACTGAAGTAAACAAGTGCAAAGAAACACAAGGGAAATGGCTCCTTAGAAGGCATACTCAAATGAACACTATTCTATCATTCGCAAAAGATTATTTCTAGACTGTATAACAACATTTGAGGAACTGATGTAGCATAGTGCTTAGTGTATTTGCTTACTAAGACAGCGGTTAGGTGTTAATCCCGAGGTATCCTATTTTACAACAACTGCTGCACGGAGTTGACCCAGCTCAATAGAATGGATAGTGCATAGTTTTCGGAATTGTATGGAAATTATCTGGAAGAACAGGAAGCTTACTGCCAAAAGAAAAGTCCTTGTCTATCAAACCTGTGTCGTAAGTACTCTTCTTTATGGCAGTGAAGCCTGGACAACTTACTCACACCAAGAGAAACGTTTAAACAGCTTTCATATGCGGTGTCTGCGAAGAATACTTGGTATTAAGTGGCAAGACAAAATCACAAATACTGAAGTATTGGAAAGATCAGGTTGTGTGACAGTTTATTCCATGCTCAGTCTTCGTGGACTTAGATGGATAGGACACGTTAGGAGGATGGATGATGGTAGAATACCAAAAGACATCTTTTTTGGTGCATTACAGGTGTGTAAGAGATCTCAGGGTGGGCCTCTACTACGATACAAAGATGTGTGTAAGCGGGACATGATTGATACAGGCATTGATAATGCACATTGAGAGAAAGTCGCCGC
>OY992877.1:175785008-175885008 GCA_963921405.1 Cepaea hortensis
CCTTCCCTTGAGATCCACTGGCTACTGTTCCCTGGTGGGCTGGCTGTTTGGGAATCCCCAAAAAGACATATTTCGTGCCAATGATCATGGGAAATAAGGAGTCAGATAATACAGCTGCTGGAATAATGCCCGTGACGTACCTGGATTTAATCTCCACCTTGGCGATTGGCAGCGTCATGGTAACAGCACTCCTTATTGCCGGCTGTATTTCTATGGTCTCCCCTGTAAGTTGGTTTGGGCTTACCAGGCTGGCGTCTATCACAGCTTCCCCATCCAAACCTGAATCGTAGAGACAAGCAACCTGCTGGCCATTGACTTCAATCAGTTCAACCACAGGTGGTCTCTCTTTGTCCTGAGTGTCTTTCATCTCCTCGACCTTTTCCTGGCATCGGCAGTCCACAGTATTATGTGTTTTCGACCTGCAGTGTGTGCACCATTTTCCCTTCCAAACTTTCCGTGTGCTTTCTTTGTTCAGCGTTTCTTCACCGATCTCAGCCTTGTCTGTGATCACCTTCTTATGAATCACTTGGCATGCCGCGAAGTAAGAACTTTTCGGTTTCGATCTGCAGTCCTTTGTGTTATGAGAGGGCGACTTACAAATCGAACACCACTTCTCATACCACGGTCGTTTAGCTGGAGAATTCGAGGTGCTCGGGTTTCCTTCCTTCACCTTCTCTGAACTCTCCTCTGGGTGTTTTATATAAGGTTCCACTTTTTTTTTCTTTCCAGTTCTTAGATTTCTTTTGGTCTTGTTTCTCCTGCCCTTTTGTGGGTTGTATATTTAGTTCCGCAGCCTCCCCATGTACTTCTACGAATCTTTCCGCTAGCTTATTCACCACATCAATCCGTTCCGCCCCTTGCTCTCCCAAGAAGGTTCTGAGAGGTTTCGACATTTGCTTTCGCATGTGGTCGACCACCATCATCTCTTCGAGACTCTCATAGTCCCTCTTGAATTCTGCCAAGTCCATCCATTTCTGGAGATAGGATTTCAGCCTCAGACTGTAGGCGGCGAATAGCTCTCCCGGCTCTCGTCTTGACGATCTAAACTTCTTCCGATATGTTTGTGCTGTGATCTCATAATGCTTCATCAAAGTGGCTTTTAATTCCTCGTAATGATTTTCATGTCCTGGTGGTAGGCGTGTGTAGACCTCGTATCCCGAACCTCGTAATGCCTGGGATAATTTAAGCGCCCATCTGCTTCTATCCAGTCCCATAGCAACTGACATGGCCTCGAACCGATCCAAAAACTGATATATCTTCTCTTGACTTTCATCAAAGACAGCCAAGGGAAACTTCATGGCATGGTACCCATGTCCAATCATATTGGTTGAACCATGTATAACAGCGTACAGATAAATAGGACTAACGAATTAAGTCCTTTATAACAGCGTACAGATAAATAGGACTAACGAGTTCTTTGTTTTAGTATAAATAGAGATTTATTTCATCTTGTGAAGCGTGGACAATGAGCAGTCAGGCTGAAAAACATCTGATGGCTGTAGAGATGTGGTTTCTGAGGAAAATGCAAAGAATACCATGGACAGCCAGAAAGACCAATGAACAAGTCCTTCAAGAAACAAATGAAGATCGTAAATTGATTAGAGAAATTAGACGTAGACAGTCAAAATTTTTTGGGCATGTTATGAGAAGAAATGGATTAGAGAATTTGGTGACAACTGGTAAGATCGAGGGGAACAGACCAAGGGGAAGACCTAGAAGCAAGTACCTGGATGGCTTGGCCTTGTGGCATGGTCGAGACAGAAACACGGAGCTGATCCACGACTCTGGTGATCGGGTGAGATGGCAGAACATGACCGCCCACGCTTACCGGCATGGCACATGATGGATGGATGGATGACAACTTCTACAGCCTTCATACAACATGGCGTCTTCTCTCTTCCAGGCCCAGATGTTGACTGGTTCCTAACAACAAACTACGTCACGACTTGAGCATCCTTCTTCCCATTCCACCCTGATGCTCAAGCGTGCTGTAGTTTTGCCCACCCCATATACACATACTGCTACACCTTCCTATGTTTTCGAAAGACTTTTTCCTTTAAAAAGTCTTTACTCCCAATCCCCTTACTCTATTCCCCCTCTTTCCTTACCTCCCACAACTCCTCTAACCTTCCCCAAACCAACTTTACTTTAAGTAAAACAATCTATTCGTAACTCTTTCCCCTGCCATATAGTAAACCACTATACATTTCTTGTTCGTTTTTGGCTCTTCAAAAGTGTTCCTGTACAAAATATATATCATAAGAACAGCTCGTATAACCGTTATCATACACTTGACATTATGAAATTCCTCACTCTTTCACAACACAGAAAACAACGTAGTTAGAAAAAGTAAAGAAGGGGTGAGCACCCAGTGAAAAGTATAAAGAACGAATAGTCAACACAATCACATTTACATAAAGGAATGGATAGTCAACCAAATCACATTAACCTCTCTTGCCAACAACAAAAATAAATTTTGTAAACAATTTTTTTACAATACATCTTATGAAATACATCTTTGTTCCCTATAAATCAAGTTCATATAAGTTCTCTCAACATTTATATGTTAAACATTTATATTGCCATCCACAATTTATATTTCCGTTATCTCATCTTTGACCACGAACCAACGTTCATATTCCATGAACATTTTTAATTTAATTAACGCTGCTTTTTCACAGCTCCTATATCTTACCCCCTTACATCCCATGATCTGCTTCCTTGTCCACCTATATATATATACCCCAGCTTATATGCCGCCATTCACAGTCATATACCCAACCTTATATCTTCATATAATGCAGCTCCTATTTTTACACATATCCATCCCCGACCTTCGTTTCTAATACTTCATATCCAAAAGAACCTTTTCATGCCGATTATCACAGCCACATAATATTCACAAAGAGCATGTATGTGTCTCTCTATTAGCCCCTTAATAGTTTTATTAACTCTTTTCTGAACGAAGGGTCTTAAATAAAGCCCTATGTATTTTCTCTATTTTAGCCAACACCATAACTATTTGAAAATTAAACTTACTTAATTAAATTTGTAACATATTGCTAACAAAGTAACCTAATACACAAAACAACTTATTTAAATTATGAGTTAAGCGAAATAAAATCAAAACAAGACATCATACCCCCCAAATAGTTTTTTACACAAATTTATGTTTCCCCTCATATTAACTAAAGATATCAACTCATTCAAAGAAAAACACATTTTAAAATAATATAACGATGATTAATGTACATGCACCTACTGAAGAGAAAGAAGATGATATTAAAGAAGACTTTTATAATGATCTGGAAGATGTCGTAGAAGAAACCCCCAAACAGGACATCCTGATTGTGCTAGGAGACTTCAATGCAAAAATAGGTAGAGAGCAAACTAATAAAAAAAAGTGGCCGGTATGGAAAGCCTACATACAACTTCAAATGATAATGGATGGAGAGTCATCAACCTGGCAGAAGCCAAAGGACTGCAGATTAGCAGTACCAGACTACAAAGAAAGGATATACACAAACAAACTTGGAAATCATGTGACAAGAGAACCTATAATCAAATAGATCACATTTTAATTAACAACAGAAATGCATCAAACATACAGCAAGTCAGAAGTTATAGAGGAGCTGAGTGCCACAGTGACCACTTCCTCGTTGGAGCAAAATTTAAAATAAAACTTAAGAGAGCTTTCTATACTAAATTACAAAGATTACACCCAACATATAACAGAGAAAAACTGCAAGACATTACAGTCAAAGAGAAATTTACAGATGAAATAAAATGTAAACTTGAAACTCTGCAAAACCCTTTGGAGGAAAGCATTGACCAAACTTGGTTGAACATCAAGAATTCAATTCAGTCTACGGCAGAAGAATGTCTCGGTGTGTTAACCACGCATAGAAAGAACAGATGGTTCAATCAAAAATGTGAAGAAGCAGTCATTAGGAAGAAGAATGCCAGACATGTATGGTTAAATGACATCCATAACATCCAAAAGGAAGAGCATTATAGAAATGAATGTAAAGAGGCTACAAAAATAGTCAGACAGCAGAAGCGAGAATATATGAATAATATAATCAAAGATATGGAATCTAATCACCAGAAAAATGAATCCAGAAATTTTTTTAAAGAACTGAAGTCAATGAAACGAGGGCACCAACAAAACACATATGGTTTAAAAGACAAAAATGGGAATATGATAAATACCAATGAGGAAATGTGCAACACATGGAAAGAATATTTTATTGAATTACTAAATTGTGAAGCTCCAAGTAACATTTTCTCACAGGAAGAGGTTCTAACATGCGAACCACAAATTGAAGAACCTACATTTGAAGAAATCCTATATGTAATCACACGACTTAAAAACAATAAGGCAACTGGGACTGTTGGAATTGCTGCTGAATTTATAAAGGCAGGTGGTCATGCATTACATCTAAAGCTATACGAACTAATAATAAAAATCTGGAGGACAGAAGAATTACCCCATGACTGGAAAGAGTCATTATTAATACCTATCTTTAAGAAAGGAGACAAGTTCCAATGTGGAAATTATAGAGGAATATCACTACTGTCCACAAGCTATAAGATACTATCCGCAGTATTACTAAATAGACTAAAACCATATTCAGAAGACATATTAGGTGACTACCAGGCGGGGTTTAGACAAAACAGATCAACAATAGATCAGATATTTATCTTACGACAAATAGCCGAGAAACATTGGGAATATAAAAGAGATCTCCATAACATTTTTGTGATTTTAAAAAGGCTTATGATAGTGTCCATAGGAATAGTCTGTGGAATGCTATGCAGGAATTTGGAATACCAAGGAAGTTAATCAACATGACCAGACTATGCATGGAAGATACTTATAATATAGTAACATATAAAGGCAGGAAATCAGACCCCTTCCAAATAACATCTGGCTTGAAACAGGGTGATGCACTATCGCCGCTACTCTTCAATCTGGCTCTAGAGAAAGTTGTAAGGAAGGTAAAGGAGGAATGTGATATTGGAGGAACATCCAAGCTGCTTGGTTATGGAGATGATATAGATATTATAGGGCAAAGTGAACAAAAGACATTGGAAATATTGACTCACTTAAAGGAAAAAGCCCAACAGATGGGGCTGGTTATCAACCAAGATAAGACAGAATATATGGTAATTTCAAGAGACGGAATGGCTAGAAACTCTGGCCACATACAAATAGATAATATGACCATTAAAAGAACGGAAACATACAAATACCTGGGTACGATCTTCAACTGCTCCAACATCATGAGGAAGAAATACAAACTAGAATCAACTCTGGAAATAAGATATACTATGCACTACAACATCTACTAAAATCAAAGGCGCTATCTCGTAACACCAAAATCACAATATACAAAACACTGATCAGACCAGTTGTGCTGTATGGCTCTGAAACCTGGAGTACAACGAAAGGAGACGAAGCCTTGTTACAAATCTTTGAGAACAAAATTTTAAGACGCATCTTTGGACCCATTAGGGATACACAAAGTGGAGAGTGGAAAAGAAGAAGTAACAAAGACATTTATGATCTGTTTAAGTCCCCGCTAATCACTGGTATCATGAAGGCTAATAGACTACAATGGCTGGGGCATATAGAAAGAATGGAAGATAATAGGGAAACAAAACTCGCTTACACTCAGGAAATAAATGACCGCAGACCCCGAGGTAGACCAAGAAGGCGGTGGAGAGATAATACATGTACAGACCTGCAAGCACTTGGAATAAACGACTGGCAAGAGAAGGTCCACCAGAGAGACGAATGGAGACGGATTGTATTTGCAGCAAAGAACCTCAATGGCTCGGAACGCTGAAGAAGAAGAAGAAGAAGAAGAAGAAGAAGATAACATGCATCTTATCAAATCATAAGAAAATATTCTATTACTACCTATCACTACTGGTCTCTTTTACGGACCAATAGTTTGTACGCAAAAGTCTAAGAACACCACAATCCTATTCTACAATCAAATAATAACAATCATTTTACAGGACCAAACCAAGCAAAAAAAACATATTATATATGAGGCATTAAAACTCAGACTCAATAAAACAACTGTCTTCTCGCTAAAGAGAAGGTTTTCAAAAAAAATAATATAATTCACTTAGAATTAACTACGTAAAGTGACCCAGCAACATTGGCTTCTTATACGAACCAATGTAACACATATCTATTCACACAAGTCATTCCATTATTTTTTATAACCGAGAAAACAAAACAACTCACTGCCATGTATATATATATATATATATATATATATATATATATATATATACAGACCAATTTCTTGACTTAGAACAATATCTGTTCTCTCTACCCAAAAAAAAATCACTAATCAATAATGACTGTACTATCATTGATTCTCTCCCCCTCACAATTTTCTATCTTTTTCCAGCTTAACTCCTAACACATCATAATATCTGGAATATCATCTTAAGCAAGCACTGTAAACTACAGGTCAACTCATTTTATCTATTACTAATGTGGCGATTATTCTATTGTCATCTCAATGTACCAGCCGTCATCTATCTACTAATTAACCTGTGGCTCGGCACACCAATTGTTTCCCTTGGATTTGTACCAAACATCACTACAACTTCTTAATCATTACCGTTAACCACGGTATTTCTAGCACCAATAAAAACTTGTCTATTTACTATAGAGTACATCTACCTGCTGTACCATTAACTACTTAACCATCTACGAAAACTCAAGAAGTTGAAACATAAAATCAACCAGCAATTCCATCACAGAGAGGAAAAAATATATGCCTCACTCGAACCTACATCTATATTAGTTATCTCAATGCTTAACTACTCCTCAAGACCATTTATGAAAAGTATCCATAGAAGCCTTTTCCATTTCCACCGTTTCATATACTTCATCAAGTATCTCTTTCCTTTTTACACCATGAAACTTATTTTCCATTTCCACCGTTTCACATACTTCATCAAGTATCTCTTTCATTTTTACACCATGAAATTTATATCTTGCCATCTGCAGTATATTCTAATCATTTACTTCTTACGTTTCCAGTTCTTCAATAACTCCAAGTTTCTTTGAATAAGTGCTATCTCCACATTAATATCTTCTTCTTCGTATAACTTATTAGTTTCTTCCATACTACTATTTGATTCTGACTTTTCATCCATTTCCTCTTCTTCACCTGTATGTCTCTCGCTAGCAGCCGCTAATCTCTTCCGTTCAATATCCCATCTAATTTGTCTATCATTATTTCTTAAGGACCTTTCTAGTAGAGGCATATCTTCACCGCTTGTTGAATAATCTCTAATTCTTCTCTGTCTTTTTACTTCTCTTTCTCTTTGTTTATCTATTCTTCTTTTCGTTGCTTGTCTAGTATTCTTAAATGGAGCACCTGTTTCCTCTTCCATAGACTTTATACTATCATAATGATTCTCATTCACATTTTCTTCTTCTACCGTTTTCGGTATTGTCTGTTCTTGAGTATCATCGTAAACTGGAGTTGTTATTAACTGATTTTGTGCTGGAGCTTTTCTAAAAGCTGGGGTTATTGTAGTTCCTCTGACGACTTGTTCATCTAAATATCCAGTGTCTGAATAATAATAATTATTATTATTATTATTTTCCCTCTCATCCTCATCTCTTCTTAAGTGTTCCACGTGTGCCCTTGCCACATGTCCCGTGACCTGGTTCTTGATACTATACGATACTTTTCCTAGCTTTTCCAAAACGTAATAACCTGGAACCCAACGAGCATCAAACTTAGAGTTCCTTCTATGCTTCTTATAATAAACTCTATCACCTACTTTAAACTCCTGTAATTTTGTATTCACGTTTTTGTACTTTTTCTGTCTTTCTCTAGCTTTAATTATATTATTCTTTAGTCTTACGTGTGCTTTATGCATTTCCTGTATGATAGTCTCTTGAAAGTCTTCCCCCATATATTTCCGTCTTGGTTTTAACAGATTATCTATAGGTAGTACTGGTTCTCTCCCGTGTATTAAATAGAATGGTGAAAACCCTGTGCTCTCATTTTGATTTGTGCGTATAGCGCTAAGCGCTGGTCCCAGGAACAAATCCCAATCTTTTTCATGTTCATCGACTATCTTTGCTATAATATCGTATAATGTCCTATGTTGTCGTTCGTTCTTAGCATTTGAAGAAGGTCTATAGGTCTTTATATGGTTTATATTCAAATCTTTTAATAACTTTTCAAATTTTTTATTTACAAATTCCCTACCATTATCCGTAAGTATACTTTGTGGGCAACTAAATCTTGGTACGAACTCTTGTAAAAAAATATTAATGACAGTATCTGCGCTCTTATCTGGGATTGCATAAACTTCTGGCCAAAGACTGTAGACGTCTACTATATGAATTAAATATACGTTTCCTGACAATGTTCTAGGGTGAGGACCCGATATATCTAAACTAATTTTTTGCATAGGAAACTGAGGAATATCTGTATCTTGTAAGGGACACTTAATTATTTTCATATTCCTTAATCTGCATCTTTCACACGTATCTACATATTTACAAGCAGATTTAAATAAGTTCGGCCAATAATATTTACTTGTAAGTGCTTTTACCAACTTATCACGACCGAGATGACCATTCTCATCATGATATGCTTTTAAAACTTCATTTTCCAAATGTTTTGGAATATATTTCCTTAGCTGTTCGTTCCTTTCACTCATATAATATAACTGTTCGTCTTCTTGCAAAACTAAATAATTCTTCTTATATTTATTCTCCTCCGTTTCTTTTAATTTCTGTTTTATTTGTAAGACTTTTGGATCTAATTCTTATTCTTCTTTCATATTAAATTGTGCTAAATGTGGGTCTTCTGCTCTAGGTTCAGACTCTTGATCCGATGGTAAACTCTCAAACTCTTCTCTATTTATTATGGCAGAATCTAATATATTCACTTGCCAGTTTCGGTCGTCGATCTCTGGTTCACCTTCATCTTCTGTGTCTCCTGATGACTGTGGATACGGGATCCTAGACAATAAATCAGCACATGTGTTAATCCTACCTGAAATGTATTCAATTTTCGTATTGTATCCCTGTAGATTCAATGCCCACGTCTGTATCTTCCTGTTCTGCACTGGAGCTTCTAACAGAGATTTTAAAGGCATATGGTCAGTTCTAATAACAAAATTTGCGTTATGTAAGTAGTAGTTTAGTTTTTGGAGAGCATAGTGTATAGCATAAGCCTCTTTCTCGATAGTCGCCCATTTTCGTTGAGACCTGCTAAGTTTATGAGACAAGAAATAAATTGGCCTTTCATTTTTAACCCATGGTATTCCAGATTCTTTTCCTTCATATGGTTGAACCAAACACGCTCCTATAGCATTGTCCGAAGCATCTGTATATAGTATTAACTGTTTATTCAAATCTGGATGCGTCAATAGTGGTACCACTGTTAAGCTATTTTTTAAAAACTCGAACGCTTTTTGACACTCATCATCCCACTTAAATCTAGCGTATTTGCCCGTTAAATTAGTAATAGGTTCTGCTATCTTTGAGAACCCTGGAATGAACCGCCTATAATACCCACAGGTTCCAATAAAAGCACGCACTTCTTTTACGTTAGTTGGAGGAGGTAACTCTTTAATAACCTTTATCTTGTCTTGGTCTGGTTTAATTCCGTCTCTATTAATAATATACCCCAAATATTTTGTTTCTGTTTTTAAAAACTGGCATTTACTAAGCTTCAATTTAACATCATGCACTCTTAATCTGTCGAATACTAATCTGACATGTTTTAAGTGATCATCCACATCCCCTGCTGTATAGATTAGAATGTCGTCTATGTATGCCAATGCAAACTTTTGCATACCCTCTAATACCTCATTTATTAACAGCATGTAGTGAGATGGGGCTGTTCGAACCCCGAATGGCATTCGTAAGAATTCGTAAGAACCCATATGAGTACAAAAAGCACTCTTCTTTTGAGCGTCTTCCGACATCGGGATACACCAGAATCCTGATCTTGCGTCTAGCGTCGTGAAGAATGTGGAGCCATTAAGCAACCCCAAAATATCATCAATCACCGGCAGTGGGTACGCTACATTCTTAGTGATCTTGTTCAACGCCCTGTAGTCACAACAGAACCGATTTGAACCATCAGGTTTTGTCACAATTACTATCGGAGATGACCACTCTGACTTCGATCTTGTTATTATTCCTGCTTTCAACATATCTTTTATTGCCTTTTCAACAACTTCCCTATTTCTTAATGGAGTTCTATATGGTTTTAAACTAATTGGTGGATGGTCTCCAGTATCTATTTCCATTGTAACTGTTTTTGTCTTTCCCAATTCTAAATCATTAATTGCAAAAACATCCTGATTTTCTTTTATAAGTTGTTCTAATACTTTCTTATTTCCTGGTGGAGCTTTTAACTGTGCCAACAATTCTTGTTCCCTTGTCATTTTGTCTAGTGAATGTATTTGGGCTGTATTTCTTCTGAATGGATGGATCAATTCATCCATTTGTACGTTTCCTCTTCTTCCGCGTCCGCGTCTGTTATTAACTCTTTCACTAGAAGTTTCTGAATAATTTGTTCCCGACATTTCTACTCTATCCGTTGCCAATATGTCACAAATGTTATGTTCTAGTTTGGCTATTACACATCCTCTGTATAGTCTAATTTCTCTACCTGTGTTGTTAATGATCATCACTGGAAAGGTTAAGTGTTTATCTAATGATGTTATTCCATCCGGGACTTCAAGACCAGGCTCATCAATTACTTCCTTTTGCAATTCAGTGATTCTAACTGTGTGTCCTGCCACATAATATGGGTTTCTCTTTATCTTGGCTTGTATCAAATTAACAGACTGTGGTTTTAACGTCGTGGACATTTTAATTCTAACTAGTGCCGATATATGCATGTCTTCTTCCATATCTACATATACGTCCTTGAATTTTAATTTGTGTAAATCAAAGAGAAGTCTTACTCCGTTTTTTATTAAAAAATCTCTTCCTATAAGCATGTTTCTATTTAAATCTTTTACTACATGAAAAAGATGTCTTACGTTGATCCCCCCTAATTTAAAATTGATCATTGTCTGTCCAATTACTTGTAAATTCTGTCCTGTAACAGAGTGAAGATTATTATGACTCTTAAATATTCTACAATTTCTCATTATTTTATACAAAAAACTTTCTTTAATTACACTAACCTGAGCTCCTGAATCAATTAATGTACGAACTCTATATTTTCCTATTTCTATTATACATGAGCTATGATCTGTTTTATTTTCTGTAAGTTGTTTGATTTCGTCTAGTTGAAAGTATTCTCTACTCGTCCTACTATGCCTGTTATTACTATATTCTTTAAACCTTGGGACATTATTATTTTCCCTCCTACTACAGGTCCTATTTAATAGGTAGGGCGCCGGTTTTCCTGCGTTCTTGTACCTGTAAAATTCCTGTGTCTATCTTCAACATTCCTATTCAACCTGCTATTGCCATTTCTACTTTGTGTATTCGACTGGACACGCCTGTTATCACAAAAACGAGAAACATGTCCGCGTTGACCACAAAACCAACAGACTATATTTGTGTTGTTCATTTTACCTACTGTCTCACTTGTAGGATACCTCATATGTCTTCTTTCATCATAAGCACTTCTATTACTACCTTGTAACGTTTGTATACCTCCTCTCCTATTCCATCCGAACCTTGTTTGTCCTATCTCCATAGGCTCCTCAATCCTGTCTTCTCGACTAGTTCCTATTTCTCGTCCTGTTCTCAATCTAAATCTACGTCTCAAATTTTCTTCTTGTACCGCAATGTCTACAGCTTGTGATAACCTCTCAGGGTTTTCTCTCATCAGCTTAAACTTCAATCCATCGGATTTTATGCCATCTACAAAAATCCCGACTAACATCCTCTCCACCTCCTCTCCTCGTACATTCTGTCCCAAGAATGCTTCTTCAGCCAGGTTAATCAACCTATCGCTGAACAATTGTACCGTCTCTCCAGTGTTTTGTTTAGACTGTCTCAACACCGAAAACGCATGTTGTGGATCCGTTATTTCCGCGTACTTATGGGCCAGGTCGTCTTTGAACTGCTCCCATGTCTCATCTACTCTAGCCTCTAATTTCCTTCGGATATGATCCGAAACCGGTTCTGTTGCTGCCTGATAAGCAAGTCTCATTTTCTCTTCGTCTGATGCAGACACCAAATACGCATATTTCTCTATGGAAGTTATCCATTTCTTAAAATCTCTTGCCTGTCCACTAAACTTAACAATTTCAGTTGCCATTCCCTGTTGTTTTATAACCGTATGAAGTCTACCTACCGCTGTTCCTACCCCCGTCAAAACTTGTACCAATGAATCTTGTTCTGTCATGCTGAAATATTTATGTATGCACCAATAATTCAAATTCACATTCGTAACCAGCTAAATTAACAATATGATCGTATTTACTTTACACAACAGAATTGTTCAACTAGTCAATTGTACGTAAAATAATATTTAAAGTTCACCAATTACCCTAATTTGCTCCCGATCCAAGAAAGACGGATTCTTCTATGTTCGATATCAGGTAGAATTCAAACGCCAGGAGTCTGTGCCAGTTGAAATGCTCCTCCAATCGATCACGCACTTCAGGTAGTTAGGTTAGAGGAGTTCTTCTTCCAACGTCTCAGTAACTTCAGCCCCTGGTTGAGCCCCTACCAGACTTCTGGCTTCTTTTCACCCCGGATAGGGCACATCAAGCGACGTCTTGAGAATCGGTGTAATTCAGGAAAGCGATAATTTCAGTAGGTCGGCAGCCCAGTCTGCCTCTCCCTCTTCCGAGAGTTCTTTAGCGGTATCGCTGCTGTTAATGAGCTTTCCATTTCTTCTTATTCCTCAAAAAGTCTCAAGGTCAGGATTCTGCGGCTTTTAGTTCGCTCCAGGCAATCTATCTTAACGAGAAGTAGACAACTGCTCTGTTAGTAAAATGTTTCTACTTGATTCGACTTGCCTTGAAGGTTTCTTTTTCCTGAGCCTCTTATTTCAAACGATCCAGAAAAAACGTACTGGACTTTCACTCTCTTTAGCTCGGCGAGATGATCACCACTGTACAGCAACTCACTCTGGGAAGCCGGCTTTCATAACTCAGGTGACAACGACTGTCTATACATCTAGGATTCTTGATAGCAACGAGAACTCTGAAAAATAATCACAGACAACCACCCCTAGCCGGGCTTTTGGCTGCTGTAATTCTCACAGACAACTTAGTGGCCATTTTTCACTTCGCTTTTTCGTTCAACATAAGTATGGAATCGTGCCGTAATTCTGTCTCTGGGCATTTGATGTAAGCAGAACGAGATCTTCAAAACTTTGACTTTAGTTCGATGTTCGACCTGGACAGCATATTGTGATTCCGCGACGACACTCCAAGTTCGTATCCTGTGTCATGGGCACCAATTAAGTCCTTTATAACAGCGTACAGATAAATAGGACTAACGAATTAAGTCCTTTATAACAGCTTACAGATAAATAGGACTAACGAGTTCTTTGTTTTAGTATAAATAGAGATTTATTTCATCTTGATGACAACTTCTACAGCCTTCATACAACATGGCGTCTTCTCTCTTCCAGGCCCAGATGTTGACTGGTTCCTAACAACAAACTACGTCACGACTTGAGCATCCTTCTTCCCATTCCACCCTGATGCTCAAGCGTGCTGTAGTTTTGCCCACCCCATATACACATACTGCTACACATGTAAAGATGATCCGCCTTAGTTTTTGTTTTGAGTTCTATCTCTTTCATGCGGTATTCGTGTTCCCGTATCTTGTTGGCCTCTTCCGCGTCCAATCGCTTGTTGGTTTGTTCCATTTCCATGCGTTTCAATTCCAACTCGACCTTTCGATCTTCTCTTTCTGCTTGACGAATTTCCCTCTCTCTCTCCTGTACGTAATCAGTTAGGGCCGAACCAGATAACCCAATTTTTTCCCCGTTGGCCCTAAGTTCTGCTGTAGTTAGTTTAAGAGTGGCCATATTAAAGAAGGTAATTCAGCAGATAGAGTAAAGACACTTCAAGGCAGTAAAGAAATACTCACTATAGAAATATATTCTATTATAAATCTCTATTATTTATGTCTATCTAATTTATATATTATCTATGACACCACACAGTACAACACAACCAATCTCTCAATCAATAGAGAAGATATAGGATAAAGACTTCCCTCTCTCTCTCCTGTACGTAATCAGTTAGGGCCGAACCAGATGACCCAATTTTTTCCCCGTTGGCCCTAAGTTCTGCTGTAGTTAGTTTAAGAGTGGCCATATTAAAGAAGGTAATTCAGCAGATAGAGTAAAGACGCTTCAAGGCAGTAAAGAAATACTCACTATAGAAATATATTCTATTATAAATCTCTATTATCTATGTGTATCTAATTTATATATTATCTATGACACCACACAGTACAACACAACCAATCTCTCAATCAATAGAGAAGATATAGGATAAAGACTTATCGTAGACGTGTGAAAGTGTGCACAAATAGTTAATGTGTCTTAACACCTTTCCACTTTCATACTGTCTCTGTCTTTCTCACTGTACAGTCACCAACATTAATGTAATGTCTCTAACATAAATGTAATGGCACCATATATCCCATGGACATCCTTCCATTAAAAGTCATCAATGTATACTTATATGTATATCCCAATATGTCGGTACCAATATGCCTGTACCCTGCTATGCATATGCCCTGCTATGCATCTACCATTTAATGTACCTATATGCAGGTACCTCGCTAGGGATGGTACCAATAAGCATTTGCTGTACCCCGCTATGCTACACCATTTAATGTCGCGTGTCGTCCCGGGAAGAAAGTGGAATCAATAAGCACACCTTTAGCTTATTATAATTTGGGATTATTGACTGACTTTAGTCTACACTCCTCCCTTCTGTTTTCTATTCCATATATATATATATATATATATATATATATATATATATATATATATCATTCCTTCACAACATACTCCGACAACAGTTTCCTTCAACAATTAATAAAAGATTTATTAATTAAAACTATGTCTGGTGTAAGTATGGACTGTGTATATGTAGTTGGTTGTGTCTGCTAGTGGGAGTGCTAGTTATGACTCTGGAAATCTTATGTGCCGTATCCTTTCTCGCTTCGTCATCAACGGCCATACAACAAGACGTCACACATATAACTGGACAGGTCTTACCCTGGATGCTCCGTTCAGCTTGAGTCTGGAGGTAAATCCGTTATTGAAAAATACTGTTCACCACTGTATCACCGTAAAGTAATATGATCACGGTAAGTCTTATGCTCAGACCGGGTTTTCTTTGATTATTTGTTAATTAATAAATCCACCATGGAAAACACATAGCTAATGTCTAGCACTGTCTATTGGTCCTGCAAAAGTTCTACACACGGTATTCCGTTCTTTTATGAACACCTTTTGTACGCATGGCAACTCTTCATGAATGATTCATTTGTGTCTTATATTAATTTACAGTGTCATTATTTTCAGTTCTGGGTCATCCTGCCTTTTTTTTAATGATCGTTATTTCCCGTATTTTCTAAACTTTCTCTGCCCCCGTGAAGTGCCTGATTAAAGTGAAAGTTCTTTCCTTTATTATATACACTGCTTTCTCTGTACAAGAGACGTACTGTTCTATCTTCTTTGATATGTCAGGAGATGTATTGGAAC
This sequence comes from Cepaea hortensis, assembly GCA_963921405.1. Classification (NCBI taxonomy): domain Eukaryota; kingdom Metazoa; phylum Mollusca; class Gastropoda; order Stylommatophora; family Helicidae; genus Cepaea; species Cepaea hortensis. Next base: position 175,800,725 of record OY992877.1, read on the forward strand.
CTGGGTAATAAATATTAAATCATGTGATTTAAGTCTGCTTCATATTACTGTTTATGTGAGTGTCTTTCTCCAGCCGTAATGAAAAGCTTCCGAAAGAATACTCTGACATAAGACAGCAGAATTCACTAAAGTCTAAACTACTCACTAATAGAAAGCAATGGTAAACCCTAAGCACAAAAATATATTTCCCTATGCTAACTATTACTCTAAGGTTAGTTTTACCTTATATATAGAATTTATGTAAATCCCAGCATTGAAATCTATCAGCACATAAGCCCTTCTATCCCATTGCAAGGGATGATTTCTTTACTATTTCAGGATACATAACTATCTCGGCCCAGTTTTGGAACACACACTGCTTCAAAACTGTTTTTCCACTCATTTATAATCAGTGTCCAATCCTTCGTTGTTTGTTTGATCTACAATCAATTTTTCCGTAAGTCCCCACATCAAACGTCTGTGAATTCACGTATTGTTAATTGTTCGTTCCTTTCCGTCCCTCCGCTGTTTCCCTGGGTTCCCCTACGTTAGTACTTCTAAGCGTCCGAATCCTTTGATCGCCGTCTCCGTTCGTTTTTCCACAACGCGATCTCCCCGTTTCCCGTGTCCGTCCGATAAGATCGTCAGGCAATGACCTCTGCGAACACCTGTCCCTGAATTCTATACCTTTCGGTCACTGACCAGCACGTTGTCCTCGTTCCAGACAGAAAGCTCGATTGTTAACCCTCCTCATACCTTGTAATTAATCTTACTAGTTTATCAGGGAATCATTAACTCACAGTATCCCGTGACACTACCTATGAGTGATAAGTAAGAAAATTTGATAACATTAAGAACGACATGAGAAGACTGAATATTAATATGTTGGTATATGTGAGTCCAGGTGGAAAGGAATGGTATTATAACATAGGATAAATATATAGCACAAATTATTCTGATGGAGATAGAAAACAGCGAGGGGTAGCAATTATAATGGATATAAAGGGATATAAATCGATCAAAGGATATTGGACTGTGTCAGACAGAATATTACTAGTAAAGGTTATTTCAAGACCTTCCGATTTCATCATCATACATTTTATGCATCAAACACAGACAGGACAGCAGTGATTGATGCCAGCATCGATGAATTTTATAATGATTTAGAGAATGCCTTCAAGAAATGCTATCGTTTAGAATTGAATATTGTAATGGGTTATTTTAATGATAACGTTGGAAATCAACTTGATGAATGTATAGTATGCAAGTATATAAATGGGGAACACAATGAAAGAAGTTGCAGGCTTTTACAGTGGACAAAAGAGCATGAAGTGATTATTTGAAACACCTGGTATCAACATCACTCAAGGATATTATGGACATGGAGGAGTCCTGATCATGAGATCAGAAATCAGATTGATTACATTCTCATCAACGATAAATTTCGAAATGTCTTTACAGCCGCAAAAAGTATACCAAAGACAAACTGCTACAGTGGCCATAGATTAATTGTAAGCAATATAAATATACAATTATAGAAGGTCATATATACACCAAGAAACACAAAATTTGATTTACACGTACTGAAGAGAGAGGAGATAAAAGATAAATTCAACATAGAGATAAAGAACTGATTTGATGCATTTTCCAATATGGAAATATTATTTCAAGATGTCAGCGACTAATGGGAAATATTAAATAAATTAGTTAGTCGCAGAAACAACTATTCCAAAAATGAAGATGATGGGACTTAGGAAATGGATGTTAGAAGACATCTTTAAAATTGTGAAAATAATTAGAAATGACAAAAATAACCATGAGAAAATATGAAGAGATTCACAAGAAAATTAGCAAATTGTGCAAAGAGGCAAAAGAATGACTTGGGGAAAATTTCATGGATATTAAAAACCAACACAACACCTGGAAAACCAAGTTAATGCAAAAGAATTAACCAAAAGAATTAATGACATCTTATATATAAAAGGTAATGTATATCTGTATGTATGTATGTCCTTTATGCGTTCGCGAACGGTCCATCCGATTGAGATGAAATATTCTACACGTCTCCTCTCATTCCCGCGCTGCCAACTGTCATAGTTTTTTTTCCTTCCTCCTCCTCCTTCCTCCCCCTCCCTAAATACGTACTAAATAGAAGAGATCAAAGAATCCCTGAACCACAACGCTAGGAAAAGCGAAGAAAATGACGTGACTACACAGAATCGTCACACGGCAATGTCAATAACAATTCATCTTTTTATGCGTAAAGAAGTTATCTACAGTCATGTAGAAGGGAAGAACAATCAATGGAAGGACCGAAATCACAGAACCTAAACGAGTATGAATTCGGAATGGCGAACTCCCTCCTCCTCCCCTCTCCTCCCTCTACCTCCTCCTTCCTCCTCCTCTTCCTCCCTCTCCCTCCTCCTTCTCCCTCTTCCTCCTCCCTCCTCCTTCCTCCTTCTCCCTCCGCCTCCTCCCTCCTCTTCCCTCTCCCTCCTCCTCCCCCTCCTCCTCCCTCCTTCTCCTCCCTCCTTCTCCTCCCCCCTCTTCCTCCTCCTCCTCCTTCTCCCTCTTCCTCCTCCCTCTTCTTCCTCCCTCTACCTCCTCCCACCTCCTCCTCCCTCTACCTCCTCTCTCCACCCTCCTCCTCTTCTTCCTCCTCCCTTTCCCTCCTCCCCCTCCTCATTCTCCCTCATCCCTCTCCCTCTTCCTCCCTCCTTTTCCCTCCTCCTCTCTCCTCCTCCTCCTCTCTCCTCCTCGCTCTTCCTCCTCCTCTCTCCTCCTCCTTCCTACTCCTCCGTCCTCCTCCTCCTTCTCTTCCCTCCTCCTCCTCCCTCCTGTCTCCTCCTCCTCCCTCCTCCTCCTCCCTCCGCCGAATATGAATTAAATGAAATGCTCCCCACAGGGACTGGGCGACGCCGGGCCGGTCGTCTTTTTTGGGAACGGGAACGGGAGCAGGAGCCGAATATGAATTAAATAAGACGCTCCATTTACCCAAGTTAATTGTTGGGGGAAGATGTAAAGATCTTTCAAGTGCTCTTTCTAATAATAGACAGACAGACTGACAGACAGACAGACAGACAGACAGACAGACAGACAGACAGACAGACAGACAGACAGTAGATAGTCGGGAACGGGAACGGGAGCTTATATGACTACTTATATGAATTAAATGAAATGCTCCCCACCAGAAGCTGGGCGAAGCCGGGCCGGGTCAGCTAGTAGTTAATAATAATAATAATAATATCAACTACAGTCAATTTCCAGCACTAAGTTTACGAGGACAAACCACACAGCTGAACCAAAAATAATACATGCCATATATCACTGTCCACACAAAGGAAATCACAAAGCGCACAATGCGTGACAAATAAACAACCTCTACATACTAACTCTACACTTTTCCTAATGGCATGTCTTTGTAACTTAAAAAATAATGACTGTCTTTCCCAAACGCCCACAAACTGTCAAATCGTTCTTCCGCTGCAAACGGAAAAGAAAACAAATATGCACTGATGTTGTCTTCAAACTGGATTGCCAGAGAGAGAGAGAGAGAGAGAGAGAGAGAGAGAGAGAGAGAGAGAAAGCGAGGGAGAGAAAGAAAGAGAGAGAGACAGAGACAGAGACAGAGAGAAGGTAGGAGAGAGCAGTCAGGTTTAACTCTTTCAAATTTTGTTTTCTTTGCGGATAGGTTAAGAGATCAAGGTAATACTACTATTTGAAGACCAGCGGGCGCGCAGACAAGTTCTGACTCCTATGGATGCGGTTGGCTGACCATGTGTCTCACATAAAGAAGCACTAGTCACTAATAAAAGAACACGCACATCAATGAGTTGCCTAAAAACTAAAGATGGCTTATTCATAATAGAAAAAGATGAGATTTTACATGAGTGGTCAGATTACGTGAAAGATCTTTATGATGAATCAAATGAAGAGCAGTATGATAGTCGGAATAATAACAAAGGATCATCACTTTTGATGATGGAAATTCAGATTTCAGAATGCTCTTAGCCATATGAAAACTGGCAAGACCCCTGGTCCAAATAACATCACAACACAAATGATCAATGCCTTGGAAGAATATGGAATAGACCAGATCACCAAACTTGTTAATACAATATACGATACTGGAGATATACCCCCTGACATATTTAATTCTGTATTTATTCCAATCCCAACGAAATAAGGAGTTTTGGAATGTGATCAATATCGTACAATTAGTATAATGAGTCATATAACGAAGATTTTGCTAAAAATTATCATGCAAAGAGTTAAGAAGAAAAACAACCTAAAATAAGAGAAGAACAATGTGGGTTTTATATAAGGCAAGGTATATTAAATGCTGTGTATATATATGCTGAGAACATTAGTTGAACTCTTCTATAGAAGTATATAAGGACCTAGATCTATGCTTTATTGACTACACAAAGGTTTTCGATAAAGTAAGACATGTCATCACGGTGAAGATGCTTGCAGATTACAAATTGATGGGAAAGACCTTAGACTGGCAAATAAAAACAAATATTGAAAACAAGACGTGGCCACGTGGTATGGTCGAGACAAGAACACAGAGTTGATCCACAACTCTGGTGATCGCGTGAGATGGCGAAACATGACCTCCCACGCTTATCGACAATGCACATGATAGTGATCTATCTATCTATCTATCTATCTATCTATCTATCTATCTATCTATCCATCTATCTCTCTGCTTATCTCTCTATTCGTCTGATGAATAGTTTTTGTCCATCTTTCCGTAGGCCTGTCGGTATGTCTCTCTGTCTGTCCTCTATATTTTTGTTTCTCTGTCTGTCTATTTATCCATTCACTCACCCCTAAAAGAGGTATCATCGTCATTTAGAGGTGACGGGTTCGAATCCTGGCGGGCATAGAGCTCTCTGATTTTGATTATATAGAGCTTTTCATCTGCACACCGGATGGACGTATTTACGTTTGTCTGCCTTTCGATCTGCATGCCTGCCTGGATGTTTCCCTTTCCTTTAATGAGTGATTGTCAGTATATGTGTATCTCTTATGTTACTTTATCAGACTAACAGACGATTATAGTTATAATTTCAAATCTAAGTCAGCTACATAGAAATAAAGAATAAGAAAACCGACAGTATGCACTAAACAATTGGAAATTGGCTATCAATTTTTTGTGGTTTTTAAATGGTGTTTTTCTTTATCTTTATTTGAATGCTTAGAGTCAATGTCGTGTGGTTTTGCTGGTGGTGTTTTTCCACAGCCTTCTAATCGTGTACGACCAGTCACTTCTGTTACTCACGTTCTTTCTTGCTATGATATCAAAATGGCCAGAAGCTTCTCTGTTGGTCTCCCCTGCCTCTCCTTCCCTTCAACTTTCCATTTGTAACATGCTCCAACATACCCGTTTTATGACATGCCCAAAGAATCTGAGCTTTCAGTGTCGGGTGCGAGTAGCCAGTTCTCTTTGTGAGTTAACTTCTTTCAATGTACCTACATTGCTCTTTCTATCTGTCCACGTTTTTCTTTAAATTTTTCTATAAAACCACATCTCTGTAGTTTCCACATAACTCCTCACTTGTCTGCTAATTTTCGTGATTTGCTTCTGTACAGCAGGACTGGCTCTTGTATATCTCTCATGAACTCTTTTCCTCACCTCGATTTAGAAAGACAAATTTCAGGGAATATTCTTCATCATGTTTAATTCTGCATTTGCTTTTACATTTAACTTCCTTATTATACTTCCATCTGCAGTTATGAAATTACTTAAATACTTACAAACATTAACTTCATTTCATATTGGTTTTATTCACTTTGACGCTGCATTTGTGTTTATAATTGTATTTAAATAATGTCAACTAACTGATATTCCTGGCACGTTTTGTATGAATTTCAGTATTAATTGTTTGTACAAATTGATCATTGTCGGCGACAGTACACAACCCTGTCTAACACCTTGTTAAACGTGTTGAAACATTCCCACACGGTTGTTAATATTTATGTTTGATGCCAATACATGTTTTAAAAATTATTCTAAGTTTGTTGCCATCTTCTTCATCGTCTACTGCTGTTTCTTCTTCCTCCTCTTCTTCTTCTTCTTCTTCTTCTTCTTCTTCTTCTTCTTCTTCTTCTTCTTCTTCTTCTTCTTCTTCTTCTTCTTCTTCTTCTTCTTCTTCTTCTTCTTCTTCCTCTTCTTCTTCTTCTTCTTTTTCTTGAGCGGCGTCTTCTGCTCCTACGTCTTCTTTCTGCCTGTAAGATTCTATACCTGGCGACATTTGCCGCAGCGGATGAAGAATCTAGAAGTTGGCCCGGAATGTTCTGGAATAAATCACTGTAGCTTGTATCTGCCGACGCTGTGGTGAAGAGGTTACAAATACAATTCAAAATCCTGCATACTGCGTTCGAAACACAGCTTCGGGTGTATGGAATCAGACTACATTGCGCTGGTTTTCATACAATGGTATGAGTTCCGGTCGTCAGGAAAGCAATGGGAAACTACTGAAAGTATGTTTGTCAAGAAATATCAAACAGCAAATAATGTTAGGGTTGACTGCGACGTCTTGTAGAGGATGTGCAACTAACTTTAATCTTGTATCTCCTAATTAAGCAATGCCACTCAACCACTTCACGCCAAGTCTGTCTATCTTTCGCTATCTCTTGTATTTCCGTGCACGTCTTCCATAAATTATGAGGCTGTCACTGATTGTCTTTTCCTTCCGTTTTTGTTAATCTTTCAATATAATAACATATTAATCTATTCGCGGACAGATTCATATCTCGATTACATATTGTAAATCCTCTAAAGGTCATTTTGTTCAACTCCAGGTTGATGCTCTAGGAAATGTTACGTTTAGTAGTATGCAGTAGTCACTGTCATTGAATGTAAGAAAGGGAGTGTTGACGTGCTATTTAGAACCCCTTTTGCTGTATAGCTGTGAATCTTGGAATGTAAATGAACACATTAGGAAGAACTTGGAAGCAACAGAGATGTGGTTCCTAATACGAATGTTACGAATTCCTTGGACTGCCAGACTAACTAACAATGATTGCCTGAAAGAGGCTAATGAAACTAGAACATTATATACAACAATAAGAAAGAGGGAAACATCTTTTTTGGGGTCATGTAATGAGAAGAGCGGTATTGGAGAACATAGTGACAACTGGAAAAATTGAGGGGAAGAGAGGCAGAGGCAGACCACCAGAAATGTTGTTGGATGGAATGAGACGATGGCATGGATGAATATCAACAGCGGAGTTGATCCAGAAAACCAAAGACCGAGATCTGTGGAGAGTCATGAATGCCTACACCACCCGGCATGGCACTTGATGATAATGACGATGATGATGATGATGATGATGATGATGATGATGATGATGATGATGATGATGATGATAATGATAATGATGATCATGATGATGAGTCTGCAATTGCTTTGTGAACGAGAAGTCAACGTTTAATTCCAACTAGCCGGTGTAAGGAATGAACCCATTATCCAGCGACAAGCAAGTTTAAGAGATAACGCGCACTTCATCTTTCGGACACGCTAACCTCTGATGTGTTTATGTTACCTAAACTGAGATATTTCATCTAAGAGTTTATATAGAACGGGGAGGTCCAACTCAGGTCCACTTTGTTGAGTGTTGAGTCACTTATCTGATATTTGGTAGGTTATGTTGATACTGTTCTATACTTCTCTTAGCGGACCTATAAACACGCAGAACACTTCGATATTTGGTGTTGATGAAACTTCTTCATTTTCCTGGTCAAGAACACTCGCATCTCACAAAATAGAGATCTCTGTATATTCACGCGCGACTAGCTATCGATACACGGTGACACCTCAATTCAATAATATTATTAAATAAATTACAATAAATGATAACATATTTATTATAACTAGCATTGAAAGACTGCTAAGAGAAAAGAGAAAGGAGGAAGATAAAACCATGAATAACTGTATGGTTTGACCATACGGCATAATCGGGACAAGAATACATACTTGATCCAAGACTGGTTGTTGACCGTGTCAGATGGCGAAACATAACGGTTGGGCCTTTTAGCAAGATACATAAAGATGATGATGATTATGGTAGTGGTTATCGTGTTAGTGACGATGATGCTGATTATCATCATCATCATGTCTCTTTAGATACTAAACATTTTATTAGCTGGTTTAGTACTTCCTCATTCATAGTTTGTTAAACACTTTCTTATTTGCCATTTCTGTTACCCTGATATTGTACCAATGTTTCTATATATCTAAATGCTTGTAAATTAACCTGATCACTTCTTTTCTTTTCTAAAGGTAGGACCCAGCTGATACACTGACACAAAACGTAGTTGAAAGAGCAGAGTGAATGGCCGGTTGGGGCATTATCAGAAATATCAGAAGGATAATATATCGACATATCAGTGTCAAGTTTACACTACTCGGAGTACCATTACTATGGATGCTATTCATCTGCTGGGCTATGTACTACACTCAATCTATAGAGAGATTTCAGTCAAAGAGAGACCTCCATTTGTCAGAAACACATCAGAATCTCTTGGAAGCAACTCCAGCCCAGAACAGTAATGCCATCACCCCAACAGCGCTAATAAGCGAACTGTTTGCGAAAATGCAAAACATCAGCCATGATCTATTTATGCTTCACGTTTTGAAACCGCCAATACTGGAACACTCTGATACTCAATCTCGTGAAAAGGCACGTTCCACTAGTTACATTAATTCTTCGACACGTGTGGCAGATGTCAACAGAGCTAGTATTCAACAGAAAAAGAATATTACAGATATAGTTATTTCAGAGAACCAACAAAGAGTTCCAGATTTTCAGGTATTGTATAAAATTTATGCAATTTGCGTGTCGTAACGATAAATTTGAGAGCCGAAGGACATATTTCCTTGTGTACTCGGCTGTCAGCCCAGAGAACCTGGATTTAAATCCCATATGAGGCTGTAACTCTTGTATGTGACCACGTGGATCTTGGGCCGACCCAGCATAGTAAGCGGGTAGCAAACATTTTCTAGGAAATTCACTGCTGTATGTGTGCTATTGACAACATCATACACCACGTGCTGAGTGGTTTATAGACACGACCTTAGTACCAGGTCTCCAACATTCAACGTGGCTTTAATTTGTGCTGAGTGGTTTATAGACACGGCCTTAGTACCAGGTCTCCAACATTCAACGTGGCTTGAATTTGTGTTAATCTGTAGATTCTGTATGAGGACAACAGCATGTGTTCCTTTTAAAAGTCATATATGTGAAATAACATGTGCTCCTTGAGGTGTCACGTACCCTATATGCCAACATTAGCCAATTCAGATGTTTCCGTGTCCCACATATCAATATGTTTGCATTGTCATTTCACGAACTGAACAAGCCAACTTGCGTTCTTTGATACCTTATACATCTATATAAACAATGTATTTTCCTGGACATAATGTCCGTATAAGAATGTGTGTTTTGATATATCGCTCAAAATAACATGACCCTTATATAACAACAGGCGTTTATTGAGACGTGACGTACCCTACAAACCAACATTTCTTGATTGAGATGCCCCGCCTTCAGAATAATCACTTGCATTCCGTTCATGGAGAGTGTATGTATCATAAACAATGTGTACCTTGACATTTCACGTTTTCGACATAATAACATACATTCCCTGGGAGTCCAAATTCCTTAAAGGCAACATGATTACCTCTACATGTGACATATACCACATAACATGTGTTCCTTGACATGTAATATATCACACATTATATGTGTTTACTTCCGATAAAAATAGCGACGACCTAACGTTCATTCTTCTAGAGACGCTGTTTTTAGTGTTTTCCTGTGGATTATGTGGTGTTATTTCGTATTCGTTTAGTGGAAGTTGTTCACAAGAAGCCACGGATGAAATTTTGATGGCAGCCGACGTATAGTTATTGGTTATGGTCTCAACTTTCGCGACGGTAGGCAGAAGATCTCTTTCACGAGACAATGGCTGGCGTCACCGACCAGTATAGTCACTGCCAAGGAAGGAAAGCATCGGCAAACTACCTTCTTTAATTAAAAGATAATTATGATTCGCCTAATTACAGATCATCACAAGACAAGGACAGGGACATTAAAATTAGCAACATCGAATGTTAGGGCGTTAAACGACGACGAAAAATTAGATAACATCAAACAAGAAATGAAAAAAGAGAAAATTAATATATTAGGGATGTGTGAAACGAGATGGCAAAGAGCAGGGATTAAGATAGATGAAGATTTTAAGATAATTTTTTCTTTAGGAGACGATCGACAAAGAGGGGTACAAATTATCTTGGATCGGCAAACATCAAAATCTGTTCAAGGATATTGGGCTGTGTTAGTCAGAGTTCTACTAGTTAAATTAAGCGTCAGACCATTTAGCATAAACGTTATTCAAATGTATGCACCAACAGGAGAATCCAGTGAAGATAGTGTAGAGGAATTTTATAATGACATATAATCTGCTTTGAAGAGATGTAAAAGTTCAGAAATAAACATTCTAATAGGTAACTTCAATGCAATAGTAGGAAATCAAGGTGATGGATACACAGTAGGAAACCATTGTTTGGGAGAGAGAAACGAAAGAGAAAACAGTCTTGTAGAATGGGCAAAAGAGCAGGAAATGATTGTAGGAAACACCTGGTTTAAACAACACCCTAGAAGATTATGGACATGAAAGAGTTCTGATAGCATGATTAGAAACCAGATTGATTATATTCTGATTAGCAGAAGGTTTCGAAATGCGTTAACAATTGCAAAAACAGCTCCCAGGGTTGAGTGATTGATTATATTCTGGTTAGCAGAAGGTTTCGAAATGCTTGAACAATTGCAAAAACAGTTCCCAGGGTTGATTGTTATAGTGACCACAGATTAATTACAGGTACATTGAGGGAGAAGTTAAATAAAGTCAAGTATATAACATAAAACACTAAATATGATCTGTGTAAATGAAGAAATGCCGCTCTCCTTGGCCTAGAGGTTTAACGACTTTCTCCGTAATCCGGTTTATCCACGTAGGGTAACGCAGCACGCGAGAATTGGTAGCGGATGTCGCCGCGTTGGTGACTTACGGGATAAGTGAGCCGCCCCCTCAGAAAGCAATGGCAAACTACTGAGCGTAATCTTGCCAAGAAATCAACAACAGCGGTTAAATGCTGGTGTTTACAGCGATGTCCTGTAAATGATATGTAGAAACAAATAACATTGAGAAATGATAAGTAAATACAAAACAAATTAAACATAGAAGTACAGAACAGATTTGATATATTATTTTATCTGGAGATCATATGTCAAGATGTGGATGATCAATGGGAAATGATTAAGAATTCAATCAGTTTGGCTGCAGAAACAACTATTCCAAAATTAAATAAGCTGGGTCGTAAGAAATGGATGACTGAAGAAATTTTACAACTAATGGAAACAAGAAGTCTCAACAGAAATAATCCTGCCAAATATGAATAAATTCACAGACAAGTCATAATATTGTGTAAGAAGGCAAAAGAAGCATAGCTTGAGAAAAATTGCATAGAAATTGAAAAATAACACAACAGTCAAAATACCACATCAGTGCACAAAAGAATTCAGGAGCTTACTAATAAAAGAACAAGTACATCAGTAGGTTGCCTAAAAACTAAAGATGGCAAAATCATAATAGAAAAAGATCAGATTCTACATGTATGGTCAGATTATGTGAAAAATCTTTATAATGATAATAGAGATGATTCGATTTAATAATGATGGACCGCCAATTTTGAAGATGGAGGATCAGAATGTTCTTAAACATGAAAGCTAGCAAGACCCCCGGTTCAGATAACATCACAACAGAAATTATTAATGCTTTAGAATAATATGGAATAGATCAAGTCTTAATAGGTGAACAGGTGTTTCCTACAATCATTTCCTGCTTCTGGATAGCTCTGAATAGATCAAGATCAAGATCAAGACTGCGGAACACATTATATGATACCAGAGATATAACTTCTGAATTATGTAATTCTATATTTATTGCAATCCCACAGAAATCAGGAACCTTGGAATGTGATCAACATAGGACAATTAGTATAATGAGTCACATTACGAAGATTTTGCTACAAATTATCCTGCAAAGAGTCAGGAAGAAAATACAACCTGAAATAAGGGAAGAACAATGTGGGTTTGTAGAAAGGAAGGGTACAGTAAATGCTGTGTGTATGCTGCGATCAGTTATTGAAAGTTCTATAGAAGTAAACAAAGATATACATCTTTGCTTTATTGACTACACAAAGGCTTACGATAGAGTAAGACATGTCAACATTATAGATATGCTTGCAGATCTACAAATTGATGGGAAAATCATTAGACATATATTGGAAACAACAAGCTGCCATAAAGATTGATAATGAAGTGGGACGATATCAGCCTATTAAGAGAAGTGTGAGACAGGGATGTGTAATGTCTCCAGATCTGTTTTCCCTATAAATAAAATAAATGTTTTGCATATCCTTTTACAGGGCATCGCTATCAGCATCAACATCTTTCAGCTGATTGTTGATTTCTTCGCAAGATTACGCTCAGTAGTTTGCCATTGCTTTCTGAGCGACCGGCTCCATACTCTCATAAGTCACTGGCGCGAATCGAACCGCTTCCAATTCTCGTGCGCTCACGTCAACCACGAGAGTATTCGGGGTTACGGAGAAAGCTGCTAACCCATTGGCCAGGGAGCGTGGCGTTTTCCCTATACAGTGAAAATATTTTCAGAAATGTAAAAGATGTAATTGGAATCATCATGGGAGGGAGAAACATCGATAGCATTAGATATGCAGATGATACAGTATTGATTGCAGACAATGAGCAGGATCTGCAACAATTAGTAGGTGCAATTGTTGCACACAGTGAACAACTGGGACTAGAATTAAATTGTAAAAAGACACAGATTATAGTCATCACTGGGTAGAAAGAAATACCACAATGTAGCATACACGTAAATGGGAATATTCTTCAACAAGTGTATAGATACAATTATCTCGGAACAGTCATAACATCTGATGGGAGATGCCTCGAAGAGATTAAAACAAGAATCGCCATGGCGAAAGTAGCCTTTCAATCAATCATGTGCCATGCCGGAAAGCGTGGGCGGTCATGACTAGCCATTTCACTCGATCACCGGAGTCGTGGATCAGTTCAGTGTTCCTGTCTTGTCCATGCCATGTGGCCAAGCCATCCAGGTATTTTCCTCTCGGTCATCCTCGTGGTCTGTTCCCCTCGATCTTGCCAGTTGTCAATAAGTTCTCCAATCCACTTCTTCTCATAACATATCCAACAAATTTTGACTGTCTTCGTCTAATTGCTCTAATCAGTCTACGATTTTCATTTGTCTCCTGTAGTACTTGGTCATTGGTTTTTCTGTCTGTCCATGGTATTCTTTGCATTTTTCTCAGAAACCACATTTCTGCAGCCATCAGATGTTTTTCAGCCTGACTGCACATTGTCCAAGTTTCACATCCATACAAAAGAACAGGCTCTATGTATCTCCTCAACACTCTTTTTCTCGTTTCAGTTGACATCTTTTTATTGGTCAGAATGTCTTTCATCTTGCTAAAGGCTACTTTTGCCATGGCGATTCTTGTTCTAATCTCTTCAAGGCATCTCCCATCAGATGTTATGACTGTTCCGAGATTATTGTACCGATTCACTTGTTGAAGAATATTCTCATTAACTTGTATATTACATTGTGGTACTTCGTTCTTCCTAGTGACGACCATAACCTATGTCTTCTTACAATTTAATTCCAACCCCAGCTGCTCACTGTGTACAACAACCGCGTCTACTAATTGTTGCAGATCCTGTGCATTGTCTGCAATCAATACTGTATCATCTGCATATCTAATGTTATTGATGTTTCTTTCACCAACGATGATTCCATTTATATCTTCTACATTTCTGAAAATATTTTCACTATATAGGGAAAAAAGATCTGGAGATATTATACATCCCTGCCTAACACCTCTCTTAATAGGTTGATATTGTCCCACTTCATTATCAATCCTTATGGCAGCTTGTTGTTTCCAATATATGTTTTTTATAAGTCTAATTCTTTCCCATCAATTTGTAGATCTGCAAGCATATCCATCATGTTGACATGTCTAACTCTATCAAAAACGTTTGTGTAGTCAATAAAGCAAAGATCCATATCCTTGTTTACTTCTATAGCACGTTCAATAACTGTTCGCAGCATATACACAGCATTTACTGTACCCGTTCCTTCTACAAACCCACATTGTTCTTCCCCTATTTCAGGTTGTATTTTCTTCCTCACTCTTTGCATGATAATTCGTAACAAAATCTTTGTGATGTGACTCATTATACTAATTGTTCTATGTTGATCACATTCCAAGGTTCCTGATTTCTTTGGGATTGCAATAAATACAGAATTACATAATTCAGAAGGTATGTCTCCAGTATCATATAATGTGTTCAGCAGTATGGTGACTTGCTCTAGTCCAAATTCTTCTAAAGCTTCAATCATTTCTGTTGTGATGTTATCTGCACCGGGGGACTTGCCAGCTTTCATATGCTTAAGAAAATTTTGAACCTCCATCTTTAAAATTACTGGTCCTTCATTATTGAATCTAATATTTTTGTTGAGTCTTCTTGTTTCTATTAGGTGTAAAATTTCTTCAGTCATCCATTTCTTACGACCCACCTTCTTTAAGTTTGGAATAGTTGTTTCTGCAGCCAAACTGATTGAATTCTTTAACATTGTAACGGAGTGTTTCGGGTTCACCTTGGGTAGTGAGAGTGAACCACACCCGAGGTGTCTCTAGCACTCCCGTGTATTCTAGCCCCAGGGGTTGGACGAGCAGATACACTTTTTTTCTCTGTGGTTGATCTCAGGTTATTTAGTTACGTCTACACACCCCTCCAGATTCTAGACCCCTACTAACTACCTACACCTGTTGAACAATGAACACTTAGGCATCGTCCGAGACCACACTCAATCATTATACAAAGAGCAAGTCAACTTACATAAAGTTTATTCTACCCTTGAGAATATAGAACTGAAATGAACTTCCTGATAGAAGAATCTATTTACACAAATAGAAGATAGAGTAGAGAAAGACAGAGATGTAGGTGTCTTCATCGAGTTGAGAAGTAGAGTGGATGCAGATGTCCCGTCCAGTCGGTCCGCCACTCACCCGGCTTCCTTCCAGTGAGATGACTAGAACCTTGGAGACCACTCCGTCTCCTGAACGTGGAACCACAACAAACGAGTCACTGCTGGACCACACTTCACTGGACCAACTGCATCTATAACACTCCCACGGAGTCACTGGTAATACAGTTCTCGAACACTACCGAGTTGGAGACAATCTTCCTGGACTTGGCTCCAAGTATTGGTTACTTCGATGAACTACATAGTCACTGACCAACCGAATGGTCTGTCACTCCTAGCACAGTCCCACTGCAGAACCGATATGGCATTGACCAATTCAATGGTCTCTTACAGTCACACTTTGGAGGATCAGATATGGCTACTGAAAAGTTACTGAGTCCTTCTAGAACACAGTTGATAATCTGGATACGGTAACAGTACATTAATAGAATCAGACATCTATTTTACGGAAACAATTCAGGTTGGACTATAATCCCTAGTCCCTTCCACCGGGTTACACTTGACACACGTCCATACTGGTGTAGTTCTTCTCAAGACCTGCCACTCGAGCTGTCCAAAGAACCATTCAAGTGTCTGAAGATTAGTTACTTCTGCGTTTAGGCAGAACCCCCGTCAAACCAGACGGACCGGTGTTCCCTGTCGAGCATGATTACTCAACCTGCTGAAATGTTCCTGGCAAAACAGAGTATCTTCTATTTTAAACGATCACAACCCATCACTTTCCACACGTGCACCTTCAGGGCAGTTGTATGTCTTGAAGCAAACTTCACGCATGGTGAATCACATTGGGTACCTGGTGTGATGGAGTCTGGCGTGATAAGTAAAGAACTGAACCCTTCGCTCTGTCACACGAAGTGGTTTTCTGCCAACAACAATTATAGTTGACTGGTTCCTCAACAGGCAAACTCCTGAAAAGGAAGAGCGACCGGTGAGAGTATACTGGCCCAAACATTAGTTAACATGCATCCTACCAAAACTACTCAACTCTCAGTCATGCTAGTTAGTTATTCATATAACCAAAGCATTATCTCTATATGGAGAGTAGTCAAGCATGGGTTCACAAATGTCAGCTGGCCTCACAGAACAGCCCGTCAAACAGAGCAAGAAATCAGAATGACGAGTCTGATCATTGGTCTCACCTATCCCTAATCATCTACCAGTCGTCGCTAACGTCAGTAATGATACAAGGTGTTATTGTTCTAATTTACTCGAACTAAACAAATAGGTAAAGAGTCCCTAGACTCATTCCTAACATCATCAATGTACATTAAGAAACATAATCTTGATCAATATACCATCCCTCGGGATATAGGAATAGTACATGATCACATCCCATATGTACACAATCCTGTTTGCTGGTGGGACCACCTGCCCACGCCACAGCAAACTCTTCTTATCAGACTCTGCCTTAGAGTCAAGAAGCCTTCTTGAGAATACATGTTCCCCCCCCCCCATGTTCCAAGGGTACTGTTCCAGTTCTGTCCTCCCAAGTGGTTTAGCCTTGGCCTGGATTGAACTTCATCGTTGGCTTGGTCTACCAACACATACTTTCATAACTTGCTTTCACATCCCCCATATTCGATATTTCCCCAGTCTCATACAGCCTCCTGCATCCTTCCATACTTCCAGCACCTTAGCATTTACTCGCACTAGCGCCAGTATGAAAGAAACAGGATAGCTTAGACAAGATTTCAGAACGCATATTTACATCGCGACGGCACGCAGTGTTATCACGCGTCGATCTATTCGGCGTTCGGAATTACCCCAGGAAGTATCACATGCCATGACCTAATATATATACACAATGCCACATCATATATATATAGATATAGCACCAAAGCCACTTACCTTTCCACAGAAATCCGCTGTTCCACACAATGAATTCACTATTAAGTTACTACACAATAGTTACATCCTTCCTGGTGGCACAGAACTAAGTTCTTCCTTTACTTAGTAACGAAGCACAATTTTGTCTGAATCTCCACCTACCAACTTACCTGGTTTTCTAACCGTTCTTCTGGCTTCAGCAACTGACTGACATAATCTAAGTTTCCATCCGGCCCAAGTAACTAGGTTTTATTCTAACACAGCAACCTAATAGATGCAACGATTGGCAATATATGGTACATATATTTGGAACCCAAATCGCCCACATCACATTACGGCGTTCCTAACAGCTGATTCGCGAGCACACGGTAAACAAACACACGCTTAATTGTCACCGGCGTTATCGATCGGTTTGCTAATTAGTATGCGAGGACATCCGCATAGGTAATGAGGTTAGAACAATGGCGTGTGGAACACACGTACAAAGTTACATGATTTAAACAAATATCTACCTGGATGGTGAAACCAGCTCTCCAGTCAGCTTCCGAACTGTTCAAGGGCTTCTCAGCTGCCTTTTCATAACAGTCAGCCGAATCATGGTTGAGGTGAGACGCAACACAAAAATGGCTCACATTCAGGCCAGCGTCTGTTCTCTTCGAACAAAAGTAAGTGAATGACTGCTGTAGCCAATTTCCCGCTTCGTGCCAACTCAATGCGCACAAGAAGCGAGTGCTTCTTGAGAAAAGATACTTTCTCGGGAAAACGTCATTCCCCGCCTAGAGTTTCTAGATCTCTCTGCACGAGAATTTAGAGCGATCCCCAACATCACGGGTTACTCGAATTCCAGTGTTTCGAGACGATTCTAGATAATAAGTCCTCCATCGGCTTCCCTCAGTCTATTTTTAGCTGGGAAAGTCCCCGATGACGCGCCAAAATAGTGCGGGAACTTGACGACCCAAGACAGATAAACGCGTTTCGTCACATAGGCCCCCACTTTAAGAGGATCGACCCCGTCGTTCCACTTCTACGCAGAAGCTGTCTATGTCGTTCGTTCTTCTTTCTAAGAGACCGGATGGCGGGTGAGGAAGTCTAACCCGTCAATATTGTATAGAATACTTTTACCACCTTCGGTGGGGTGACAAGCTATTCAGTATCACGGGTGATCAACGCCTACTCCGCTACTGCGATCGGGCATCTCGCAGTGTCCTGCGGACCAGAGCTCCCGTCTCGACCTGATTTAACGATCGTTCCTGCCAGAGTTTACTGGACTTCTGCAACTCCAGCTTCCCCTTTCGAGGACCCAGCTGGACTGCAGTCGGTCGGATTGAGGGACCAAGGGTCTGTGTCCGTTCCGACACAACCCACCTCTTCCTACCACGGTTCTCAGTGTAGCTAGCACTGCGGGTGTTCCTTTGGCCGGTCATGTTCCCCCGAGCACCGGGCTGAACCGAAGAAGGTACCTGCACATACATATAGGACTTCCTATGGTGTGACAGGCTTTCCGCTACCTGACCTGAACCCCGAACCGTTATTTCAGCGAATCTCTGCGCCCTTGGGCTGGTGGACTTATCATCGGGCTTCCCCTCATAGCGCATGAGGAGACTGGAATGGAAAGTAGTAGACTTTCCCAGGATCACCACTCCATAGTGCTTGTGGAGCCCCACTTTATCCACTAGGAATGGGCCCTGCCACCCGATTTCGAATTCGTTCCCCTCGATTGGGAGGAGTACTAGAACTCGGTCTCCAACCTCTAAGGATATCTTCGTCTTCGTCCGTTTCTCAGGTGTGCATTTACGGCACTCCAGACAAGACCTAATATACCTGCGCACGTCGCCTGTCATTCCCGGCCACCAATAGTACCGGGATAGACATTTACCGGTTGTCCCTACAGTCAGATGTCCGGTTGGGGACCTGACATGTACCGTTCGCAGCAGATTAGCTCTGAAGCTCTCAGGAACCAACTTACGTTCCCTCTGCCTTTTCTCTGTCCCAGTCTGAATTAACGGTGACTGGTTATCAGAGTTGAACTTACCCTGAGTTAACGGGTTTTCATTGTTGGGCAACCATTCCGAACAAGGACACTCCGTCGCATCCTTGCTCCGAGCATTACTCATTCTATCCGGGTGAGGATTTCGGAGACTTACCTTTTCGAGACCCTCTTCCTCTGTATCTCTGACCTGCCTAGACTTATGGATGCTAGGGTGTTCTGGTTCGCCCAGAAACACGTACTTCCGGCCTAGAATTAGGGGATAGAGAGGATCCGGTACGACTGCCGCCTGAATGCGTCCAGTAACGTACTTGCTCCGAATCTCCACATTGGCAATCGGGCAACGTAACGCCACAGCACTCCTACTGGCTGGCTGTATCTCCGTCATCTCCCCGGTGAGTTGCTCTGGGCCTGTCAGGTGGGATGCAATTACAGCTGAAAATTGCAATCCCGTGTCGTAGAGGCACGACACCTGTTGCCCATTCACTTCTACTCTCTCAACCACTGGAGGTCGTCTAGTTTCTCCATTCCCATCAACCGACTTCACTTTCCTGCAAGATCTATCCCTAACCTCTGCAAGACAAGCAAAGTGAAAGTCCTTGGGCTTACTCTTACACTCACTCGTATTGTGAGTGCTGGACTTGCAGAATTTGCACCATCGTTCACTCCACTTCCTCTTTGGAGAACTAGGTGGGCTATTCTTACCTTGGTTGACGTTAGAGATCTTCTCTAAAGAGCCTACCTGTTTCTTTGGTTCCTCAGAACCTGTGGTCTTCTTTGACTTCTTCTTTGACTCACCTTGATCCGGATCTTTCGATCTCGGATCTGTTGGACTGGTGTCCCCAGTCTCGCCATAGACTTCAACGTATCTTTCGGCTAACTTGGTGACTATATCCAATCTCTCAGCCCCATTCTCACCTAAGAAGTTTCGCAAGGGTTTAGACATTTGCATTCGCATCTGATCTACAACCATCAACTCACGCAAACTTTCATACTCCTCCTTAAATCCGGCCAAGGCCATCCATTTAAGAAGGTATGAGTTAAATCTCACACTGTATGCTGAAAACAGTTCACCAGGTTCTCGCTTCGCCGTTCGAAACTTCCTTCGGTATGAGTGCGCTGTGATCTCGAATCTCTTCAAGAGAGCCGCTTTCAATGCCGGGTAATCATTCTGTAAACCCGGTGGTAAGCGTGCATACACCTCATAACCTTCGGCACGGAGTCCCTGGGAGAGTTTCAAACACCATTTCTGTTTGTCTAGACCCATTGCAATAGACATGGCTTCATACTTCTCTAAGTATTGGTCTATCCGTTCCTTCTCGGGTTCGAACGGCTGTAAAGGCCATTTCATAGCCTGGTAGTCACGTCTACTGGTTGACTCTGAGCCAGGAGGTACACCTCCTCCCATAGCACCATCAGTTACACCTGTAGCAGGCACCTGTGCCTCAAGTAGCTTCATTCGATACTCATGGTCACGTTTTTCTTTCTCGGCTTCCAACTCAAGCCGTTTCATTTCAGTATCAGCCGCTATCCTCTTTTCCTCAAGAGCCACTTTACTGGCTTCCAGTTCTCTTTCTGCTCTCCTCCTCTCTCTTTCCTCTTGGCGAAAATTTCTTTCCACCTCTTGGACATAGGATTTCAAAGCATCTCCTTCAAGACCAGACTTACGTCCAGTTTCCTGAACTTTGTCCAAGTCTATCTCTTGGGTAGACATGTTGACTATGATAGGTGGGTACTCAAGTATGTGTGGGTGAAGCAATACAATGAATCAATAATCAATAGTACTAACTAATCACCACAACACAAATGTCCGTCAGACAGTTAGGAGATAGGTAGAAGTAGTAGAATCTTATGTAGACTGAAGTAGAGGATAAAGACAAAGTCCCTATCCCTATGTGAGAGGTCTACAACACACAAAGATCTTGGAATAATCCCGGACGAGCCCCCACTCTGTAACGGAGTGTTTCGGGTTCACCTTGGGTAGTGAGAGTGAACCACACCCGAGGTGTCTCTAGCACTCCCGTGTATTCTAGCCCCAGGGGTTGGACGAGCAGATACACTTTTTTTCTCTGTGGTTGATCTCAGGTTATTTAGTTACGTCTACACACCCCTCCAGATTCTAGACCCCTACTAACTACCTACACCTGTTGAACAATGAACACTTAGGCATCGTCCGAGACCACACTCAATCATTATACAAAGAGCAAGTCAACTTACATAAAGTTTATTCTACCCTTGAGAATATAGAACTGAAATGAACTTCCTGATAGAAGAATCTATTTACACAAATAGAAGATAGAGTAGAGAAAGACAGAGATGTAGGTGTCTTCATCGAGTTGAGAAGTAGAGTGGATGCAGATGTCCCGTCCAGTCGGTCCGCCACTCACCCGGCTTCCTTCCAGTGAGATGACTAGAACCTTGGAGACCACTCCGTCTCCTGAACGTGGAACCACAACAAACGAGTCACTGCTGGACCACACTTCACTGGACCAACTGCATCTATAACACTCCCACGGAGTCACTGGTAATACAGTTCTCGAACACTACCGAGTTGGAGACAATCTTCCTGGACTTGGCTCCAAGTATTGGTTACTTCGATGAACTACATAGTCACTGACCAACCGAATGGTCTGTCACTCCTAGCACAGTCCCACTGCAGAACCGATATGGCATTGACCAATTCAATGGTCTCTTACAGTCACACTTTGGAGGATCAGATATGGCTACTGAAAAGTTACTGAGTCCTTCTAGAACACAGTTGATAATCTGGATACGGTAACAGTACATTAATAGAATCAGACATCTATTTTACGGAAACAATTCAGGTTGGACTATAATCCCTAGTCCCTTCCACCGGGTTACACTTGACACACGTCCATACTGGTGTAGTTCTTCTCAAGACCTGCCACTCGAGCTGTCCAAAGAACCATTCAAGTGTCTGAAGATTAGTTACTTCTGCGTTTAGGCAGAACCCCCGTCAAACCAGACGGACCGGTGTTCCCTGTCGAGCATGATTACTCAACCTGCTGAAATGTTCCTGGCAAAACAGAGTATCTTCTATTTTAAACGATCACAACCCATCACTTTCCACACGTGCACCTTCAGGGCAGTTGTATGTCTTGAAGCAAACTTCACGCATGGTGAATCACATTGGGTACCTGGTGTGATGGAGTCTGGCGTGATAAGTAAAGAACTGAACCCTTCGCTCTGTCACACGAAGTGGTTTTCTGCCAACAACAATTATAGTTGACTGGTTCCTCAACAGGCAAACTCCTGAAAAGGAAGAGCGACCGGTGAGAGTATACTGGCCCAAACATTAGTTAACATGCATCCTACCAAAACTACTCAACTCTCAGTCATGCTAGTTAGTTATTCATATAACCAAAGCATTATCTCTATATGGAGAGTAGTCAAGCATGGGTTCACAAATGTCAGCTGGCCTCACAGAACAGCCCGTCAAACAGAGCAAGAAATCAGAATGACGAGTCTGATCATTGGTCTCACCTATCCCTAATCATCTACCAGTCGTCGCTAACGTCAGTAATGATACAAGGTGTTATTGTTCTAATTTACTCGAACTAAACAAATAGGTAAAGAGTCCCTAGACTCATTCCTAACATCATCAATGTACATTAAGAAACATAATCTTGATCAATATACCATCCCTCGGGATATAGGAATAGTACATGATCACATCCCATATGTACACAATCCTGTTTGCTGGTGGGACCACCTGCCCACGCCACAGCAAACTCTTCTTATCAGACTCTGCCTTAGAGTCAAGAAGCCTTCTTGAGAATACATGTTCCCCCCCCCCCCCCATGTTCCAAGGGTACTGTTCCAGTTCTGTCCTCCCAAGTGGTTTAGCCTTGGCCTGGATTGAACTTCATCGTTGGCTTGGTCTACCAACACATACTTTCATAACTTGCTTTCACATCCCCCATATTCGATATTTCCCCAGTCTCATACAGCCTCCTGCATCCTTCCATACTTCCAGCACCTTAGCATTTACTCGCACTAGCGCCAGTATGAAAGAAACAGGATAGCTTAGACAAGATTTCAGAACGCATATTTACATCGCGACGGCACGCAGTGTTATCACGCGTCGATCTATTCGGCGTTCGGAATTACCCCAGGAAGTATCACATGCCATGACCTAATATATATACACAATGCCACATCATATATATATAGATATAGCACCAAAGCCACTTACCTTTCCACAGAAATCCGCTGTTCCACACAATGAATTCACTATTAAGTTACTACACAATAGTTACATCCTTCCTGGTGGCACAGAACTAAGTTCTTCCTTTACTTAGTAACGAAGCACAATTTTGTCTGAATCTCCACCTACCAACTTACCTGGTTTTCTAACCGTTCTTCTGGCTTCAGCAACTGACTGACATAATCTAAGTTTCCATCCGGCCCAAGTAACTAGGTTTTATTCTAACACAGCAACCTAATAGATGCAACGATTGGCAATATATGGTACATATATTTGGAACCCAAATCGCCCACATCACATTACGGCGTTCCTAACAGCTGATTCGCGAGCACACGGTAAACAAACACACGCTTAATTGTCACCGGCGTTATCGATCGGTTTGCTAATTAGTATGCGAGGACATCCGCATAGGTAATGAGGTTAGAACAATGGCGTGTGGAACACACGTACAAAGTTACATGATTTAAACAAATATCTACCTGGATGGTGAAACCAGCTCTCCAGTCAGCTTCCGAACTGTTCAAGGGCTTCTCAGCTGCCTTTTCATAACAGTCAGCCGAATCATGGTTGAGGTGAGACGCAACACAAAAATGGCTCACATTCAGGCCAGCGTCTGTTCTCTTCGAACAAAAGTAAGTGAATGACTGCTGTAGCCAATTTCCCGCTTCGTGCCAACTCAATGCGCACAAGAAGCGAGTGCTTCTTGAGAAAAGATACTTTCTCGGGAAAACGTCATTCCCCGCCTAGAGTTTCTAGATCTCTCTGCACGAGAATTTAGAGCGATCCCCAACATCACGGGTTACTCGAATTCCAGTGTTTCGAGACGATTCTAGATAATAAGTCCTCCATCGGCTTCCCTCAGTCTATTTTTAGCTGGGAAAGTCCCCGATGACGCGCCAAAATAGTGCGGGAACTTGACGACCCAAGACAGATAAACGCGTTTCGTCACAAACATTTACCATTGATCATTCACATCCTGGAATAATATCTATAGATCAGACAATATATCAAATATGTTCTGTACTTCTATGTTGAATTTGTTTTGTATTTCCTTGTCATTACTCAATGTACACAAATCAGTTTTAGTGTTTCCTGTTATATATTTGACTTTCTTCAGCTTTATCCTCAATGTTCCTGTGGGTAGTCTGTGGTCACTATAACAATCAGCACTGGGAACTGTTTTTGCTACTGTTAGTGCGTTTCTAAATCTTCTGCTAATCAGAACGTAGTCAATCTGGTTTCTGATCCTCCTATCAGGACTCCTCCATGTCCATAATCTTCTAGGGTGTTGCTTAAACCAGGTGTTTCCTACAATCATTTCCTTTTCTTTTGCCCACTCTACGAGTCTGTATCCTCTTTCATTTCTCTCTCCTAAACCATAGTTTCCTACTGTGTATCTATCACCTTGATTTCCTACTTTTGCATTGAAGTCTCCTATTATGATGTTTATTTCTGAATTTTTACATTTCTTTAAGGCAGACTCTATGTCATTATAAAATTCCTCTACACTATCTTCACTGGACTCTCCTGTTGGGGCATATACTTGAATAACATTTATGCTAAAAGGTCTGCCACTCAATTTAACTAGTAGAACTCTGTCCGACACGGCCCAATATCCTTGAACAGACGTGGATGTTTTCCGGTCCAAAATTATTGCCACTCCCCTTTGTTGATCTTCACCTCCAGAATATATAATCTTATAATCTTCATCTATCTTGATGCCTGCTCCTGTCTATCTCGTTTCGCACATCCCTAATATATTAATTTTTTTCTCTTTGTATTTCTTGTTTTATGTTCTCTAATTTTCCGTCGTCGTTTAACGTCGTAACGTTCCATGTTGCTAATTTTAATGTCTCTGTCCTTGTCTTGCGATGATCAATTTTTAAGCCTTTAGCAAGATGAAAAACATTCTGACCAATAAAAAGATGTCAAGTGAAACAAGAAAAAGAGTGTTGAGGGGATATATAGAACCTGTACTTTTGTATGGATGTGAAACTTGGAAAATGAGCAATCAAGCTGAAAAACATCTGATGGCTGTGCAAATGTGGTTTCTGAGGAGAATGCAAAGAATACCATGGACAGACAGAAAAACTAATGACCAAGTACTACAGGAGACAAATGAAAATCGTAAATTGATTAGAGAAATTAGACGTAGACAGTTAAAATTTTTGTGGCATGTTATGAGAAGAAATATTTAGGGTTTCCTGCTGTATACTTGACTTTCTTTAACTTTACCCTCAATGTGCCTGTAATTAATCTGTGATCACTGTAACGGTCTGCAATTGGAACTGTTTTTACGACTGATAACGCATTTCGAAACCTTCTGCTTTTCAGGATGTAATCTATCTTATCTGGTTTTTAATCCTGCTATCTGGACTCCTCCGTGTCCATAATCTTCTAGGATGCTGTTTAAACCAGGTGTTTCCTACAACCATTTCTTGTTTTTCTTTCTTTGCCCATTCTCAAGTCTGTATCCTCTTTCATTTCTCTCTCCCAAACCATGGTTGCCTACACTGCATCCATCGCTTTGCTTTCCTATTTTTGCGTTGAAATCACCCATTATGATATTTATTTCTGATGTTTTACAGTTCGTCAAAGCAGACTCCATGTCATTATAAAATTCCTCTATACTTTCTTCACTGCATTCACTTGTTGGGGCATATACGTGAATGACATTTATTTTAAAAGGTCTTCCATTTAATTTTACTAATAGAACTCTGTCTGACACAGCCCGATATCCCAGCCATGTCAGCTTAATGATTTAGACCATTTCCTACCGGGGCGATGGTCATGAGTTTGAATCTTCATTGGAGAGATTTGTAAAATAAACTTAAGCTTCTAGATCGACCCAGCCTAAAATGAATACGAGAAAATGTCTTGGGAAGTAAAGATAGCCGGCTTTATACTGATTACATCACCCACCTACAGTCGACTAACATAGAAATGTATGAGTTTAACACGATATGCCCAATGCGCGTAAAGGTATGTGAAGGGGTCCATTACTTTTCTTGATCATAAAGTCTGAATTTCGATGTATGTGTGAAGTTCTCATAGTTGTTTCTAAAGTATTTGTTCATCTTAAATTCAGACTCACAAAGATCCTTTACGGGTGCCTCAAACAAGACAAAGCGCCGCTTCTTACAGAAACCAGTCAGCCAAGGACACTGAACAACCTTTACTATTAAATGTCGGGGATTACTTCGAGTTCGTCTGGAGTGGGAACAAGCCGAAGCCAGTAAAGAAGTTCATAATCCCTGGCATTCGCTTTGATCCACCCAAATTAGGTAAGCTTTTCTTGACAAGCCGGCTGTCGCCGGTTGATTTGGTGAGTGTTCGGTAGTTTGTCGTATGTCTCAGAATGTTTCTGGTACCCATAGTATGATTTTCACAATTTTCTGGGGAAATGGCAAGGAAGGGGAGACGATAAGAAATGGAAATTACCATTCCACTCCATACATTATGGCTTAAAATATGTGGAAGCCTGACACTTTACACTCCAACGGTAGTATGTGCTATGATATTACATTTTTACCCACTGTATGACACAGAGTGAATTCCAAAGCCATGTGAGCACAAACACAAATATCACCTCAACCGACTATTGGACAAGTAGACGAATGTACAAATCACTGGGCTATCACACAAGTACGAGGGTACGTTAATAAGTAAGTCACAAATGGCTGTAGAAAAATAACTAAATATGATAACTTGAAACCAGTTTATTTTTATACATACATTGTCCCTTTATTTCTCAACATAATTTCCACCAACATTGATGCACGTGTCCCATCGTTTTATCAGTCCTCCCAAACCGGCTGCATATAACTGCGAGCTCTGTTTTCTAAACTACGTTTTCACTTCACGTTCAACTTCGGCGTCATTCGCGAAATGTCTCCCGCCAAGGTGTGTTGTCAGTGTATATGCTGGCAAATGTTTGTCCCGTAAAGTGGTGCATATCTGGGTAGAAAAAAGTTACGAGGGCGAGTCAATAAGTAAGTCACACAGTTCTGTGGGCTGGCAGGTAAATGAGAACAAAGCACACAGTTCTGTGCAGCCGGTTTGGGAGAATTGATAAAACGATGGGATAAGTGCATCAATGTTGATGGAAATTATTTTGAGAAATAAAGGGACAATGTATGTATAAAAATAAACTGGTTTCAAGTTGTTATCATATTTAGTTATTTTTCTACAGACATTTGTGATCTAGTTATTAACTTACCCTAGAAGCTTAATGTTGGTGTCTGAGAATACTTTGGAAGACTGAGGCTTCTTTAAGACGCCACCATGGAGTTTTAAAAACTAAACGTTATTTGCATATCCTTTAATGACGTCGCTTTCAACCCCAGCATATTTTGGCTGGTTGTGACTTCTTGGCAAGTTTACGTTCTGTATGCCATTGCTTTCTGAACGACCGGTACTTATACCATTTTATGAAAACCAACACAAGGAGAGATACAAATTTGGCACGGGTCATGGAAATTATCTGGTCATGGTTAACAGTGGAATCTGTTATCTCGTCTACATGTAGCAGGTCCAATGAACAAGGCGGCTCTCATCACGACCCGCTGAAGAGCTTCTCCGTCTCTGGCCATGTCTCCTACATCAAGCACTCTCATGCCCATCGTCTGCAATCCCCTGTGCCCATCTTCGTGCTAATCAACCCATGCTCCTTCTTTCAGAAGCCATGCCTCCCATCACTGTTCTTTCCAAGCCAATTTGACGTTTAATATGGCCACAGAGTTTCAGTTCCCGAGTTATGATGCTATTTTTGAGCCAGTTTTTTCAATGTTTAGATCTTGTTAAGAATCAGTATTTTTCTTTCGCTTAGTCCACAATATTCTAAGAGTTTTTGTGTAACAAAATTGGTAATTGTGAAGTGGTCCAGGACTCCGATCCTTATGTTACCACAGGAAAGATTTGTTTCAAAATTGTTACTTTAATTTGGTTTGCTGTATTGTGTCATAGGCTCATGATACTGATTTTGTATATTAATTTGTACGAATTACACATTGTCTCTATTCTGTAGGTGATCGCATGAGCTGTTCCGTATATTGTTATTTAAGAAACCATATACTGTCTGTCTATTCCAGGTAGAAATGTTCTGTATATGGTTGTGTAAGAAATTGTACATTATCTCCTAACTGTAGGTAACCTCGTAAATTATTCTGGATAATATTGTTTAAGAAACTATATATTGTCTGTCTACTGCAAGTATAAACGTTCAGTATATTATTGTTCAAGAAACTATATTTATTTTCTGTCTATGACAGGTGAGTACGGAATTCCAGTAACGTTAGAACAACAAAGTCTGACTCCCGAGGAGCGTAGAAAGTACCACGATGGTTGGCACAACTACAAGTTTAATGAATACGCCAGTCAGCTCATCTCCACGCAAAGAAAAATACCAGACTACAGACCTGTCGAGTACGTACATACTTATTTCGCAAATTAATTTTGTCAGATGACTGAAGAACTATCATTGCGGTATATTTACCAGAGCTGGTAGCTACAGGGAAGGGGTGGGTTTCAGTAAGTAAAGTAAGTGCTGTAAAGTCCATTCAAGTAAGGTAAAGTAAAGCAGGCTTTATCACGTCTAAAGAAGCACTGAACATAGACCTATATTTTTATAGACAAATCCGCTGTTGGTGTGTGATGTGATCAGTATCACGCAGGTCGCCTTTACTCCCCAGACATTTCCCAGTACCCAATAAATTTTAGGCTGAGTCTATGTGCTAGTTCATGTCAATTTTTAAAATCTCCCCCACCCCCCACCCCCCCCCCCCAATGAGAACTCGAACCCACGACCACCGGGCCGACAGGCGAGGGTCTAGCCTTTACGCTACCAAGGCTCTCGTGGGTTTCAGGATCAGGAATAAAGCAAATTTGCCCAAAAAGTTGACACACAGTATACATGCTGGGGTTTATAATAGGGCAAAACTCGTTTCCCAAGAATAGAATATGCGTTCTGCTGTATGTAAGTAAAGTTATGCAATCTACCCATCCATCCAAGAATTCCGTTGAGACTACAATGAGGACAGTGTCTTCATTGTGTTATTGAAACAATGGACATTCCCTTCAGCTATCATCCTTATGCCCAGACTGCAGAGGGATTGGCCCCAGTCCTTGATGGCAAGAACACTTCCAGAATTATTGCAATTTGTTATTCAGAGATGAGTACTCTAGAGACTCGGATTTTCGGGGTTAAAGCAGAATAGAAATACAGATCAGTCTGTAACCCGATCGTGGAAGTACCTGGTATAAGCATCAACGCGCAGTGTGAGTAGACATCAGCTTACTCCTGTGGACAGGAACCTTATTTGATTATGTTTGTCGCCTTACCGTTTAGCAACTGAGTAGGTGGTAGAGAAAACAAGAGATATAAGGCACCATGGTAACAATTACATTGTTTATAGAACGAAACGTTTTTACGGCCTCTAGTTAATAAAACATAATAGTCTCGTCTTAATGTCTTAAAATTCAAGTTCAGGGCATCCAATACATTTGTCATATAAAACCACTTGGAACTGATATTGACTGGTTATTGAGTCAGTATATTTGGGGAAATTTTCTGAAAATGTTACTCCTTCATTTTCTTGGAGTGAAAACGTTGTGGTTTCCCCTTGACTTCCACACCCACAATGGTGGTTTGTTATCTCCGTGCTAGACAGCAGTTTAGCCTGTCATGACATGTGAGTGCCCTGATCTGTTCTGGTGCTGCTGCTTAGTGGATAGTGAAACTCAGTTTCACAATTCTCCGGCATAGTGAGTCGAGGGTTCGAAATCAGCCACATACGATTTGAAAGTAGACGGTTGTGTATGGATTTCGATTGTATTAGGCGTCAGCCGTTCAGAAAGCTACGGTAAACTACTAAACTACAAAATTGTCAGGTTAGTTACACATAGCCGATACATGATGGGGTTGATTGTTACGTCCTGTAAAGGTCAGGGAAATAACTGTAAGTAAAGCTGTTGAATGTAAACAATTAGAAAAGACGAAGTCTTCTATTTCTCGGTCTCACGGGTTATCTTCCAACTGGTATCGTTGCCCGCTGATCATGTCTAGCCTGCTCGGAGACCACAAACGCCCTAACTCTGATATGCATAAAGTAGGATGACGACTTCGTGGTCTCTCTCTGTATTTTGATTTATGTTTATGTATCTGTGGCAATCGAAGTAAGGAAAATAGTTCTAAAGAACTATATTGAACCTGTCCTGTTTACGGAAGCGATTCATAGACATTTAGCTGAGAAGTGAATAATATTTAGAAGCTGTGGATATCTGGTTTTATAGAAGAATGATAAGAAGCCCGTGGGCGGATAAATAGAGCAGAGATTATATCTTGAAAGAAGTTAGTTCTCAAAGAAAACCGGTTACTCGCATCAGACAAAGGTAGTCTTCGTGACATTTGGGTATGTCATGAGAAGAGAAAAGCTGGAATATCTCGTCACAACAAGAAAGGTGGATGAGAAGAGGGGCGAGAGCAGATCAAGAGAGAATATATGTTGTAATTTGACATCATGGCATATAGGAACATCAGTGTCAGAAAAGATAGACAGTACACGAGACATAATGCTGTAGAAAGACATGACCACCAACGACATACGATAAGGACTGTAAGAAGAAGAAGATAACACAGAACCGAATTTTCATTTAGAGGTTAGTGAAAACGCAATGTTTGTTTGTTTGTTTGTTTTTTAACTCCAGTTTACAAATTCCTTTAACTTGTGAAGTTCATAGTGGTTTGTTGCTTTTTTTTTTCATCCAGCATATCCCTTCATTTTCATCAACAGCTAAAGATTGCGGTTAGTAATTTACCCGTTGTTCACCTTTCGAGGCTGACTAGCTTTATTTTTAATTTGACCTGAGCTGCCATTTAAACCCGGTCTTAAAGTATGTGGCCAGCAACGTCCTTGGAATTAAAAGTGGGCGGTGTAACATTGACCACGTCACCTATTGGAATTAAAAGTCGGCGGTGTAACGTTGACCACGTCACCTATTGGAATTAAAAGTCGGCGGTGTAACATTGACCACGTCACCTATCGACTGAATATTGATCTAGAAAAATATGGGACCAGCACTTGGCGTGGAAGAGGGTCTTTTGTGTTTACATTTTAAATTTAAAATATGCAGATTTATATGTAAATTATGGACTCAAATATGTTGTGCGTTATTCACATAAAGAGCCCAAATAATAATCCACATAACTTATTTGTTATCAGGTGCAAAGTTCCTTACGACATCTCAAATCTTCCAAAAGCAAGTATCATCATCTGTTTCTACAATGAGGCTTGGTCTGTCCTGTTAAGAACAATTCATAGTGTTCTCACAATGTCATCCCCGGAACTGATCGAGGAGATCATTCTAGTGGACGATCACTCCGATCTCGGTGAGCTACTTGTTTCTGGTGTCTGATAACTGCAACCTCATTAAGATACTCATTAATGATATAATCACAACATTAGCGAGATACTCGATGTTGTAGTTTAAATGACAATGTTAATAAGAGTAGCGTTCTGTTACCAATTTAGTGCAATAGGGTACGTTTTCTTTCTTTTCTCCTTCCTCTTTTTCTTCTTCGTCTTCCTCTTCCTCTTCCTCTTCCTCGTCCTCTTCTTCTTCTTCTTCTTCTTCTTCTTCTTCTTCTTCTTCTTCTTGTTCTTCTTGTTCTTGTTCTTCTTCTTCTTCTTTTTCTTCTTCTTCTTCTTCTTCTTCTTCAACTTCTTCTTCTGCTTCTTCTTCTGCTAGCAACAGTGTTGTTTGGTCTAATATTATTTAATTCGAAATTGAGGTTATCTAATGGAGTTATTCTTAAGATGTTTTCAAATATCTCTTGGTGCGTAACTTGTGTAGCTATTTTAATTCGTTTCCATGTTTACTCTTCTTCTGCCTCTTCTTCTTCTTCTTCTTCTTCTTCTTCTTCTTCTTCTTCTTCTTCTTCTTCTTCTTCTTCTTCTTCTTCTTCTTCTATTTCGTATTCTTCTTTTTCTCCTTCTTCTTCTGCTTCTTATTCTTCTTCTTTTTTTCCCCTCTTCATTCTCCTTCCTGTCCTCCAACTTCCTCTCTTCCACTTCTTTTTCACTTCCTCCTATTTCTCCTTCTACTACTCCTACTCCTCTGCTTCTGCTTCTTATGCTGCTTCTTCTTTATCATCGTCTTCTCGTCCTACTCCTCCTCCTTCTCCTCCTCCTCCTCCTTCTTCTTCTTCTTCTTCTCTCCTCCTCCTCCTTCTATAGTTTTTCTCTTAGTTTATCAGTGTTTCGTTCCCTTGGCGGGTTGCAATCAAAATGACACCACTGTGGGACTTCCCACAACACAAGTCTCGACTCATATTTAACTTTTAATACATGAATGAATAGATCTGCCTATTTGCTTGTAAATATGTACCCAGCATGCACCACATGATTTTGCAGTAATGATGCATGAACCACTGGAATATTATGTGGCCCAGGTGGACAAACTGAGACTTCTGCGCATGACCGCACGTTCTGGACTGGTCCGAGCAAGGCTAGCCGGTGTCAAGGAAGCCAGAGCTCCGGTTCTTGTTTTCTTGGATTCCCATGTAGAATGTGAAGAAGGTAAATTTCAGGATCATAAAGTGAAAATGATATTGTGTGAGTTAATGAATGTACCTTATGGCTTTCCTTTGTCTTTAGTGCACTGTGTAGGTCTTAGTCATATATGACTGAGTTACCTTATGACAGTAGTCAGTACTATCTGCTTTCTGTTAGATGGATGTTGAGCCGCGCCTACCACACCCGACCCCCCCCCCCCCCACACCCCTCTCAAAAAAAGAAAACGGCTTCGGGCGGCGGAGCGCATTTGCAAGTGTAAGTCCTTATCCTGTTGCGAGGTAATTGTCGTGCCAGGGCACTCCAGGCCCTAAACCTTGGTTGGTAGTTGATATGGGATCGAAGCTCCGAGAGGCGGACAGTTAGAGCATTGCTTTGCTGATCCGATAGCTTCTGCTTGTTCCACATGTATTGGTGTTACCTTTCTCCTGGAGTAAACTAGGTAGGCTGAGAGAGGGAGCATTCTGCATGTGCAATACATGGTCTCTATATTTCAGCCCAGTCTTTGTGCTATGGAGAAGCTATAACTTCATCTCTTGACTTAACCAGTCTCGAAATCAAAGCGAGAGGTAGCAGTTACGGTTTATATGTCCTTGTCAATTGGCGTAGGCATGGGGCGCCACGGGTTGCCTCTGTAGGTGGAAGACACCTACTTGTGTCACTGATCAGCTACCGCCCGCCTCAAGCTGGGCATCCCCGGGCCAATTGGGTTCTGATCCGCCACAACCTGCCTGCTTTCAAAACAATCAAGACGGCAAGGTGCCAATGAGTGCACAATATTATGTTTGCCTTGTGAGAGAATAAGCATGATTAACCAATTAACTTAGATAAAGATACACGGAATGTAAATTTCATTATACTGGTGATCATGGAGAGGTCATATTGTTGTAACGTGACCTGTGTTTATGTTACATAATCAGATTGCAACTGGTGCCATTAGTATTGGGATTCTTCGTTGGATGTTGAAGACGAGAAATGTGCGCGTATGAGAAATCCCTATGTGCTATAATATGAATGATTAACTCAAGTCAATTAATCTGTATGTACTATTCGTGAAACATCAAAACCGTTTTGACACTTTGCATGAACTCGATGTAGATGGAAAATATCTCAGGGTAATTTTTAAACTCTATGCTGGCAGCCAGGATCTACCATCAGATATTAAGGAGAACGAAGTGAATTTAGAGCAACTAATAGAAGAGTTAAACCAGGATGGGTTTTATCACCTGATTTTGACAATATTTACAGCGAAACTACTCAGAAACATCAAAAATCTTGAAGGCGTAAAAGTTCGAGGCCAAATTTTACAAATCCTAAGATACTTAGGGTGAAGTAATAGAGTTATTCCCTATCAAAGGAGAATTAAGGTTCTTCACTCTCCGCTAGCACAAGGAAATCCCTTTGGCAAGATGGAGTACCGATTAGCACTTTCCGAACCCCGACTCCCGTCGACCAGGATTAAGTAAAAACATACGTGCAGGTGGTCGATGGAGTTGAAGAGCAGCAGGCAGATTACTGTTGATTATGGTCTCAAGTTTCACGACGGTAGGCAGATAATTTTCTTATGGAGACATTGGCTACGGTAATGGACCAGTATTGTTACTGCAAAGAAGGTAACATATTATTTTAATATTGGAGTAAGCATCGGCAGTTATGGTTGACTAAACATATTCTTTTGGTATTGGAGTAAATATCAGTACTTATGGTTGACTAAACATAACCTTTTCATATTGGAGTAAACATCAATAGTTATGGTTGACTAAACATAACCTTTTTATATTGGAGTAAACATCAATAGTTATGGTTGACTAAACATAACCGTTTCATATTAGAGTAAACATCAACAGTTATGTTGACTAATTATAATCTTTTGATATTTGATTAAACAATAGTTATGGTTGACTAACCATAATCTTTTTGAAATTTAAGTAAGCATTAATAGTTAGGATCGCGTCGCGTTGGTTACTTAGGGGTATGTGAGCCGGTCGCTCAGAAAGCAATGGCAAACTACTGAACGTAATCTTGCCAAGAACATCAACAACAGCTGAAAAATGCTGGTGTTGACTGCAACGTCCTGTAAGGGATATGCAAATTGAAAACAAAAACGAAAGAAAGCAATGGCAATCTACCTTCTTTACTGATGTCTAAGATGGCATGATGAATGTATGTTGATGACACCATGTTGATAGCAGAGTCTGGAACTACTCTACAAATAATTTAAAACAAGATGGGGGTTAGCGACAAAAAGAAATTGTCATTAAATATTGACAAAACGGAACAATGGAGCGACATCTGATGCAAGATCTGACAAAGAGAAAAAGAGTAAAAAAGCCATATTCAGAGATTCTTTCTTTTGTAAAGGCAACATCACGTAAAACAGAAGTATACAAATTCACTTACTGAACAATTGTGTATGGTTTGTTCATCTCATATAAATGTGAATGTTGGATAGTAGCTATGAAATTTTGAAGAAACTGGACTCAGAGGCTGTGTGTGTGTGTGTATATGTGTGTGTGTGTGTGTGTGTGTGTGTGTGTGTGTGTGTGTGTGTGTGTGTGTGTGTGTGTTTGCGCGTGCGCGTGTGTGTGTGTGTGTTTTTTTATTTTTTTTTATTTTGGAGAAGAAGAAGAAGAAGAAGAAAACTACAGAGAATATCGTCGACAGAGAGGAAAACAAACGCTGAGGTATTAAGAGCTTCAAGTGTCACACGATCACTCATTGAAACCATAAGTACAGAATAAATGCAATTTTAGAGGTAACAAAAGAGGTCAAATAGTGAATCTTATCTAATGTTAGAAAATACAAGGCAAGAGAAGCAGATGACGACAGGAAAAAATGTACGTGGAAAGCTTAAACAGCTGGGCGACAAATAATAATGGTTCAACAACTCTGAGAGTAGCTTAGCGCAATGACTTGCGTGTTCACCTGCTGAGCCAGTGGGCATGGCTTCGAATTCTCATCGAGGTGGATTTGTGTTGTTGTTCTAGGCTCGCAGACCGACCCAGTTTAAATTTGATACCAGGAAATGTCTTGGAAAGACAAGGCTATCGGCGTTACATTAATCACATTACCACTCTAATGCCGATTAGACTACACAATTTGGGGCTAGAACCTTGTGCTCAGATGTCAAAGGGCGTTTGTAGGGGACGTCTTTTTTTTTTTAAAACCAATTTAACAACTTCGTCATAACATCAGACAGCAGAGAAGACTGGAGAGGCATGATCGCCCAGAGACTGAAAGAAGAACCCATCAAGAACGTACATTCAATAAGAACAAAGTAATGGTTTTCTGTGCCGGATACTGTTTCGAGTGATTATGGGTTTATTTTCATACTTATTTTACTTTTCCTAGTGAAATTTCACATTCCATATTCACATGTTTTGTAGTGACAAGCTGAAAAAATATCTTATGGCTGGGGAAATGTAGTCGCTGAGGAAAATTCAAAGAATACCATGGACAGACAGAAAAACTAAAGACCAAGTGACAATTACAAGAAACATTTAAAAAGTGTAAAGCGTTGAGAAATTAGACGTAAACAC
The DNA here is from genome assembly GCA_963921405.1 of Cepaea hortensis. Lineage (NCBI taxonomy): Eukaryota > Metazoa > Mollusca > Gastropoda > Stylommatophora > Helicidae > Cepaea > Cepaea hortensis. Next base: position 175,837,017 of record OY992877.1, read on the forward strand.
TCAGTTTTTTGGACACGATATGAGAAGAAATAAATTGGAGAACTTGGTGACAGCTGGCAATATTGATGGAAAGAGAACACGAAGAAAGCAGGGAAGTATATACCTGGATGACTTTGCCACGTGGTATGGTCGAGACAAGAACACTGAGCTTATCGATGACTCTGGTAATCGCGTGAGTTGGCGAAACATGACCGCCTACGTTTATCGGCATGGCACATCATGATGATGAGTGAAATGTCACTTTCTACATTATATAAAGCAATGGCAAATTGTTGAACGTAAAGAATGATATTGGCTGGTAAATCACAATCACAAACAGCCAAAATATGTCGGGGATATTGCCAAGTCTGTAAAGGACTTGCAGCTGGCTACACCATTATACCACATAAGTAAAGGACTCTTGTATAGCTTTAGGTGCACTGACATATGGTGCTAAACCCATATTGTTATAGACCAATCAGAACTCAGTGGATGATGTTGTCTGTATCACACATGGCGTTTTTGCTTCCCAAAACATCTCCAGGTACTCAGTTTAGACTGGGTCGACCTAGCTGCCTAGGCCAATGTTCACAATCCGGCCCCGATGTGAATTCGAACCCAGGACCAGCAGACCGGCAGGTGTGCGTCTAGCCACTACGCTACCCCCCCCCCCACCCCCACCCCCACCCCCTCTCCCTTTTCCACTCCCCACAAGTTATACATCAGACACTAATATGGTTATGCGATACGGCAATGCTTGTTATATGCTCAATCTTACTTCATGTTTTGTTAGTCTGAAAGCATTCCGATTCCTGGTTATGTCAAAGACAAAGAAAGGGTTCGACATTTTGAATAGGTTATGTCAACATGTATGTTTATTTCTACAATAAAGATCCCATGCTGCACTGGCTAGTGTCTTACATGTGGGCTTGGTCTGAAACGGGAGAATAAACAGGATATATTGAATGTAATCTTAACAGATTCTGTTGTAAAAGTGAACTGTTAAGAGAATGAAACATCCAATAAGGTGGTATCAAGTCAGTGTAACATGGAGGTATGGCGCTGACATAAAGTTTCAACAATTTCAAGTTTATATCCAGTTCAACGACAGTTTAAAATGTAAACCAAAACCTGATGATGTCACGCACATCCCCTCCTTCAAACCTGTGAACACTGGGCGAGATTACAGGCCAACTCTGATGTTGGAGCTCATGTTGTTAGTCTCAGTTGGTCGGTTCGAGTCGTTCACTCTTCTGGGACATGAAGGATTGGAAACAGGAGATGACTTTTGTCCAACCCCACTGGTCATGTAATCGACTAATCGCAAATATTCTTGTGAAATCCTGCCACGAGCAGTGCGTTCAAGGAATATGCGGTGCTTGTATACCATCATCCTAGGGAATCGCTACTTTTTTCTTTCTTCCTTCATTTTCCATTGGTGTCACCTAGTATATGTGACTGTCTAACAAGTGACAATCTTGCGTCATTATTTTTTTATAATCACCGAACACTTTATACCGTTGTTATAGATCAAGCAGCGCTTTAGCTGTTGCCTTTTTGCTTAAGGCAGTGGAATTATATAAACAACGTTCATAATCTGCTGCGCTGTTCCATATAAGATATTCTTTGTGTCTGACTGTGGTAGATATGACCTAATACCGAGAAGAGCTAGCCAGACAAAACTGTGATGTTTGACTATCTAATAAAGATGTTTGCCAATCTCATAAAGATGTTTGTCAACCTTATAAAGATGTTTGCCAATCTCATAAAGATGTTTGCAAATCTCGTAAAGATGTTTGACAATCTCATATTTTTTTAAAAATCTCATAAAGATGTTTGCTAAATTGTCACATTGAAGTTGAATTATCTTTTGGTGCTTGTTAAAACAATTTAAAAGCACAAATTGTGTTTCTTCTACAGACTGGTTGCCACCCCTTCTGCAACTTTTAGTGAAGCATCCTAATTACGCTGTGACGCCAGAGATTGACGTCATAGACCACAAGGATTTCTCTATACATTCTGCATCAAACAATATTGGAGTGATTACTTTTGAGGGATTTAACTTCGACTGGGCCGGTGTCATACCCCGGATTAAAAACACCATAAAGTCTCCTACGGATCCTATTATGTGGGTAGTTGTTGTCCTTGTTAATGTTGTTGTTATTGTTGTGTTGATTAGCAAGCATAATATCACATATATGTTCGCATCTTCTGTCTCGAGTAGCTGTTATTATTGAGGTAATACAGCAACCATAATACACATGGTAATACGTTTTAACTCAACCAGCTAATATAATACACATGTTTGTTAATACGTTTTATTTCAAGCAGAAAATACAATACGCATCTTTATTCATACATTTTATCCCGAGACCTGTGTTTTTTTTTTTAAAGTTGCATATCCCTTACAGAACGTTGCAGTCAACACCAGCATTTTACTGCCGTTGTTGATGTCTTGGCAAGTTTACGTTCAGTAGTTTGCCATTGCTTTCTGAACGACCGGCTCCCATACCAAGAAGTTAAAACCGGCGCGACACGATCTGCTCCCAAATCGGTCGCCGCTGTGTTTCGAATGCGGGTAAGCGGCATTACGAATCGTATCCGCAATGCCATCGCCACGGAGTCCGACAAGACCTGTTATTATTGTGATAATACAGCAAACATAATACACGCAGCTAACATAATACACGTGTTTGTTAATATGTTTTATCTCAAATAGTAAACATAATGCACATGTTTGTTAATACGTTTTATTTCAAGCAGCAAATATAATACACATCTTTATTCATACCTTTTATCCCAAGACTTGTTATTACTGAGATAATACAGCAAACATAACACACGTGTCTTTTAATACCTTTTATCTGGAATAGATTGTGTTATTGAGGTATAAAGCAAACAGAATACACATGCATATTAATACCTTTTAACTCTAGCAGCTGTTGTATAAAGCAAACAAAATGTTTGGAATGCCTTCTGTTCCAATCAAGTGATGCTTAACGGGTAATTTTATCTGAAGTTGTCAAATACAAGTAAATGTACACTTTTAAAGAAGTCAAAAACATTAAGAACATGTGGGACCGATTGGGTTAGAGTAACAATTTGAATTCATGTATTTATTAGTTCATTTATTCATTCATTCATTCAATCATTCATTCATTCATTCATTCATTCATTAGGTTAATCAGTCGCCATCTCAGCATGCCCCTTCATTGTCTTTAATTGTCAACAACTATCTTCAGCCCAGCATGCATCTGTGCTAGCCTTACTTTTTCTACCATGCCTTAGCTTTCTCCTGTTCTGAACCTTGTTCTTACATATGTTCAATAATAAAACCGTCATATCACATATTAATACCACACCTCTGTGTGTGTATGTGTTTGTGTGTGCGCGCGCGCATATTAATTACTTCTAATGATTTCCTTTGGGTTCAAGTGATTTAAGATGGCGGTGGAAACAACGTTCGCTGCAATTTGGAGATATAATTATGTGCTTCGTGTGTGTTTCTTAACATCAATCTGTTCAAATAAGGATGAACATACGACGGGTCCAGCAAACCGGTAGGGAATTTATTTGTTCAAGTACTATTTCTCGAGAATTATGGAGGAAATTGAAAGAAAAGCACAACTCTATCTCAGCGTTCACGCCGGAGAAACACCGAATAGCTACAACAAGCGACCAACAACAGCTACATTACGAAACAAAAAGTCGCTTAAAAGTCGACAGGGTTTACTTCATTGCACCGGGTTTTATCCCATATGGCTCGGTCTCTTTCCGCAGCACGGAAAGCGTCACACAAAGCACGAACTCCGTAGCTTTTAGCGATGACCCACAGGAGTCTCCGAAACATTTAACTCGTAAACCGAAGGACGCGGCCCGGAATCGAACCCACAACCTTCGGAGCACGTGTCAAACGGCTTGACCACTTCACCACAGAGACTCCCACATTACGAAACAGAAAAGAGATATTCGCGACTTGGAATGTTACTGGTCTAGATCCTACGACGCTTGACGGCAGAAGTGGATGATGATATGATGATGATGATGATGATGATGATGATGATGATGATGATGATGATGATGATGATGATGATGATGATGATGATGATGATGATGATGATGATGATGATGATGATGATAATGACGATGATGATGATGAAATATTTCGTTACGTTTTTATAGGTTTCGCTGTGATACTGCATCGGTAATTTAATGGAGTTTTATTATATTGCTTACATCATTTAATGTCAGGTGTTTGACACACATTCTTGAGGTAAAGAAAACTGTGATTACTAAGCCTGAAAAATAATGCTCAGTTAATGAGTGTAACTTAGAATGTTCCGTTTATTGTACTGACAATAATAATAGTTTTCTTTGCTGTTTACATTTTAGCTCTCTTATATCGTTTGGTTTGTAATTAAGACACAGGTTTTCATTTTTCAATAGATCTCCGACGATGGCTGGCGGGCTATTTGCAATTAGAAAAGATTTCTTCCTATCCATTGGAACCTATGATACTGCGCTAGAACTATGGGGAGGAGAAAACATCGAGCTGTCGTTAAAGGTCGGCTATAGCTGTTAGAACAGCCAGAACTACTTGTTTTCTTTTGTCTGTCGACTTTAATTATTTCTCCAGTTGTCAATTTCTTCTTTGCTTGCATTCTTTTTTTTTCCGGTAATATCCCTTTGCTTGTTAATTGGATGGCATAAGATGAATGGCGTACTTTAACATGTCCCATTATTCATTTATGCTTTGTATTTTAGGCATGACATTTTATCTAATCGTTCTTCGATTTCCTTATCTGCTCTTGGAATATCTTTGTTACGTTAATGTTATTAACCTCTTTTTTTCCCCTCTTTCTATGAGGCTTATCATACACACGGTGCAATACACAATATAATGCTAGACACGGTAAACGACAAAATATATTACACATCCCGACAAAACAAGCTTATCGTGCTCCGCAGCTCAGGTGTAGAACATCTTCAACATCAAATCAAAGCCCCAATCCCTATACATATAATCGCAAATTATTCGAACATTATGTGAGTACATATTACCTTCCCCCTTTTTTTTTTTGCATATCCTTTTACAGGACATCGCTGTCAACACCAGGATCTTTCAGCTGTATGTTGATCTCTTGGCAAGATTACGCTCAGTAGTTTGCCATTGCTTTCTGAGCGGCCTGCTCACATACCCCGTAAGTTACCGATGCGATTCGAACCACTGCTGATTCTTACCGTCATCACGATACCGACGAGATTACGGAGAAAAGTCATAACCTCTAAGCCACGAAGCCGGCACCTTCCCCTTAGTAATAATAATAATAATAATAATAATAATAATAATAATAATAATAATAATAATAATAATAAAACCCTAGTATAACAGTAAGTCCACTTTTGATAGACCAGAATGTTCCCCATAGCTAATAGCAATTATTAATAGTGAGTTATGTAGTATTTAATTTTTTTTTAATTTTTTTGTTTATTTTTCCCATGCCTATATAATGCATATCTTTTATATTGTTGTTCACAGTTAGCCTCGGATGATGTGTGGATGAAATAATTTATAAAGGACAGTGACAGAAGCGCAGAATGTTAGACGATCCTGTGTGCCCCATCCTTAACTCTTTGAAAATGAATTTTGTTCGTTCGTTCCTTTGTTCATTCCTTCGTTCATGTGTTCGTTCGCTCGTTCGTTCTTTTTAATCGTTACTTGCTTTTCTACATTAAAGGACGTGATCACAGTAACAGTCAAAGCCAAGCATTGTCTTCATGCTTATCAATGCACTTGAACATCTTTTAGTTATCAATGTGTAGTCAAGTTGATTAAATGTTTTCTTACAAGGCTTTTCCATGCGTAGAGTAGTCTCTTAAATTGTTAAAGCTAGGTATTTCCAATCATCGTATCATTTACTTTTACAGATTCCATCAGGTTTTCTCCTCTGTGATGTCTTAATCAAAATCCATAGTTTCCAACTACATCGTCCATACTCTCCTGTCCTACTTTTCGCTCTTATCCGACAACACATTGGACATATATTCAATCTATTCTGCAAACCCCAGCAGCCTTTCTCAAATCGGTGTTGCAACGAAGGAGTTACCCAGGCAGACTGTGTGGTTGTACCGTATCTTACACTGTGTGTATGATGAGCTAGTGTGCGAATCCCTGGTGTGTAGTGTAACATAATTAATCGAATCCTTAGGAGATCATTTAGATGTGGAACTTTCCTTCTTTCACTTCTTTCAGTTGGGATGACTTCCTAGGAAATAGCTTCTGCCTCTGTATCTTTCCCTCATTATTCATCATGAGTTCCAGAGAACAAACTTGTTGTTATTGTGACAATTTTACTTCGCTGCTCCCATCTTTCTCTTGATTACGAACATAGTTAAATAAATAATAGTCGACTTACCCATAAACCTTGGGCCAGTTGTCTCAGTTTGTGGAGGAATATTTATTGTCACATTGTCGATCCACGTATGTTTGTTTGCTTGTTTGTTTGTTTGTTTGTTTGTTTTTTCGCATATCCTTTACATGACATCGCTGTCGACATCAACATCTTTCAGTTGATTGTTGATTTCTTGGCAAGATTACGCTCAGTAGTTTGCCATTGCTTTCTGAGCGACCGCCTCACATACCCCTAAGTTACCGACTAGGAGAGAACCGCTACCGATTCTCGCGGACGTCACGTTACTCACGAGAGTATACGGAATTGCGGAGAAAGTCGTGTAACCTCTAGACCAGGGTGACGGGCATCCACGCATGTACAACTAGACAATTTAAACAGGGTTTTTTCTCCGTGAAAACTAGGCTACTGCTCCCTTTTTTTAAAATTAGCGCTCCTAAGTCCTAGGTTACGGACAGCACATTCTATGATTGCCGCCACGGGAGATCTTCTTGGGTTGACTAAATATATCTTTGTATATCCTGACCTGGCCGGCTCCCTGGCCGAGGGGTTAGCAGCTTTCTCCGTTAACCCCGAATACTCTCATGGTCAACGTGACGCGACGAGAATTAGAAGTGGTTCGAGTCGCGCCAGTGACTTATGAGAGTATGGAGCCGGTCGCTCAGAAAGTCATGGCGTGCTGATGAGCGTAATCTAGCCTAGGAATCAACATACAGCTGAAAGATGCTGGTGTTCACCGCAATATCCTGAAACAGGATGGAAACGCGGGGGGGGAAAAAATCCTGACCTGGCGACATGAAATGTGTATCTGTGCGTTAAGCGAGGGAGTGTGTGTTTTTGTGTGTATGTGTGCATGCATGCTGTGTATGCGAGGGAGTGTGTATTTGTGTGTTATTTGTGAGGATACTCAAGATAATCATCGGTGTATGTGTGTTTAAAGTGTGGGAGTTTGTTCATATTAGTTTAGTGATTATGTGAGGCAGCGTGTATGTGTCTAGACGTGTGAGTGTGTGTGTGTGTGCGTGTGTGTGTGTGTGTGTGTGTGTGTGGATGGGTGCTGTGTGTATTGTGTCTATGTGTATGTGTTTATATGGGTGTATGTGTATATGCGTGTTTGTATGTGTGTATGTGCGTGTATGTGTTTGCATCTGTGTATGTGTGTGTGCATGAGTGTGTATGTGTGTATATGCGTATGTGTGTATGTTTGTGTGTATGTGTGTATGTATGCGTATGTATGTACGTGCATGTATGTATGTATACGTGTGTGTGTTTGTGTGTATGTGTGTCTATGTGTGTTTATGTGTGTACATGTGTGTATGTGTGTATGGGTGTGTACGTGAGTGTTTGTGTGTGCATATGTGCGATGTATATGTGTGTATGTGCGTATGTGCGTGTGTTTGTGTAAATATATGTTTGTATGTGTATATGTTTGTGTGTGTATGTGTGCATGCATGCAGTGTATGCGAGGGAGTGTGTATTTGTACGTTATTGAGTGTGTGCACAACTGTTAGAGTTTGTGCAAATGATGTAATTATGTATGCAGGTATGTATGGTGTGTGGTTATGAATGTGTGTGTGTGTACGTGTGTCTGCCTGTCTCATAACATGGTAATATGCATTGTTTATGTTTACAAAATCCATTTGATAAAAAACTTTGTCAAATAGATTTTGTAAACATGAACAATGCACATTGGGTCTTTCCGTCACGATAGCTTTAAGAGATAGAGTGGTCATTTTCCTGACTCACTATATGCTCCATCTTCAACACCTTGCTAAGACGTGCATCTGTTGTATGTCTCGGTACTTTCAAGCAATATCATGTTTTTGTTTCTAATGAGACATTGTAATATGGTGTTCTTTTGAGTTTGACTGTCAGGGATGCCGCGGATTTGGCTGTGGACTCAGACTACTTTAAAGGGGTGTTTTTCTGTTTTGTTTTTATATTAAAAGTTAACAGCATTTTAAAATTTCTTACAGAAAGCATTTCCAAAATACTCCTGATTTAACAGTAATCTTTATGCTAAATGTCTGCACAATGCTAGTTTGTATATCGCCTACAACACAGAAAAGACAAGGACAGATTTTAAGTATAAGCTAAATGTCGCAACATTGCAGGCGTGTTAACCAGTAAGAATACAGAAGAGCCGCATAAAGAATTTGAGTGTAGGCTAAATGTCGAAACACTGCTCAGTTTTTACGAGTAACAACATAAAGGAGACGCAAGCAGCTTTTAAATTCAGGCTAAATGTCGAAACATTTTCAGAATATCCACCAGTTACACAGAAAAGCACCAGACAGATTTGACGTTAGGCTAAATGTTCCAACAGTGCTAGTGTTTTTTATCAGTTACAACACAGGGCATCCCTCAACTAATTTTAAGTTGTCAATGGGGCCATAAACCCAGAAATATTCAAAATTAAGTTTTTCCTAACATTGTTTCGACTTGTTACGTGTGATCAGTAGTTGAATGTACCAAGGCATTAATTGACAGACAAAAAGCCATACCTAATTTAATTAGGAACATTAAATTTTAAACTATTTTTTTGTAAATCAATGAATGCCGATATTATTTATTTTCAGCTTTGGATGTGTGGAGGAGGCATCTTAATACATCCTTGCTCAAAAGTGGCACATGTATTTCGTGATGAATCCCCTTATCTCGTAGGCAAGGCGGCTAATGTACTTGTCAAAAACTCAGCCAGAGTAGCCCAGGTTTGGGCGGATGAATACCGGGAGTTGTATTTCAGAAACAGGCCTTACGATGAGGTAAGACCTTCTTCCTCAGTTGTCTGATAATGAACAAATATCATGGGTGGAGTGGGTAGATGATGGGTTACTGGGTGGGTTGGTGAGCTAGATTGTAAACCTATGAATGATTATGAGTTCTTGAGTCCAGTGTATTGACTTTCAGATCGTCTAAGACCCGAAAAGTTCTTCATCTATCCGAGTGTGGTTGGTGTAGGGACTTTTCTCCGACTATATTACCCGACGAATATGTGTACAAGGTATGGTTAATGTACTGCAGCCCTCTCCTTCTCCTCCCCATGCTCAGAAACAAGCGATGTACACATATCTAATGGGAGACATGGTAACTCCTGGAAAGTAAGCCAGACTGGGGATAGGGTGTAACATGTAGAAGTGCTCTAAAGTTTAGGTTCGTATCAAACTCCATTCTAGACTTGCTATTTCTGCAGCACTGAAATCCGAGGGGCTTCAAATGAAAACCGTATTATTATTTTTTTTTTCTTGGTGAATGTGTTCTGAAAATGTAAAGAACGAATGGATCATTCGTCGATGTAGTTACCACTGCGTTCAATGCAAGTCCTCCAGCGCTGATAAAGTGCTTAGGTTCCTGTAGATAAATCGACTATGGGGTCACTACTCAATATGACTGACATGGTCGTGAACAGTCTGTCACAGAAGTCACGCCGTTTTGAAACTCCCTACTCCACTCATTGTGGTAAACGTTCCCAAGGTGGCCAGAGGAAACGCTTTAAAGACACTCTGAAAATCTCTCTGAATGCTTTTGGAATTCATCATGACACCTGGGAGACTGCAGCCAGAGACCGAAATTCTTGGCGTGCATCATTATACAAGGGTGCAGTCATGTGTGAGGCAACCAGGACTGCAAGAGCTGTAAAGAAAAGGCAGGACAGAAAAACCACTGCAGGAAATCCTCCTCCAGAAACGTCAAGCAAATCTTTGTCCACATTGTCAAAGAACATTTCGAACCAAAATAGGCCTTATCAGCCATCTTAGAACCCACGGCTCCATATTTCAACCCCACTGGATGAAATGAATGGTCATCATCATTCTTGATGGACAAACAACATACATACACTCCACTCATACACTTGCTGGACTGGCAGGCATGTATCAGCATACTGGACCTTCATTCGCCAATAAATGTATATAGGTGTCACCCATTCAAAGAACTGATAACATAACACTGCTCCTCTTTGGTTCATGTGGAAAGTGGGGCAGCCATCTTTAAACTGTCCTTATGACGTCACCGTCTTCGTCTGCCTCTGATGTTATGTGCTTAACACTCTTGACATCCTTAACAACAATATTGACAAATTACAAGACCATGGCGTGGTTATTATAATTTCTGTCACACTTTTAAGGTTTTCATTTGAAGCCCCTTCGTATATTCATTACTCTGTTCATCCGTCCATGGTATTCTCAACATTCTTCTATAAACACCACACCTCCACAGATCCCACACAAATCCCCACTAGTCTGCTAATCGGCCATGATTCTTTTGCGTACATCAGGATTTACTTGATATATAGGATGTATTTTTAATGACTGTGTAGTGTTTGAACATATTGCAGGTCCAAGTTTTGTATTCACCTTATGTAAAGTTTATGCAACATAATAGGTGAATACAAAACTTGGACCGGCAATATTTTCGAACACTGCACAGTCATTAGAAATACACAGCTCTTAACTCGTTTTCCTCACGTCGATTCACAAAGACGTATAGCAAAGAACAATGTTTCATCTTGTGAATGCCACCTTTAATTGGGCAATGTTCATGCTCCCTATAATATATACGTCTCGCTTGTTCATGTTAGGCAAAATATGGAAGTGTGCGTGAACAGCAAGAGCTTCGTCGGAAGCTTCAGTGTCATAGTTTCTCCTGGTACTTGGAACACGTCTACCCGGAGATGTATATACCAAACTCTGGACGGTATCTTGGACAGGTAGGTGTTTATTGTTGATTGTACCGTTTCAAGTAGTACATAGACCATGTCATACTCTTCATCGCTGTATGGTGCGAACGATTAGACAATGAATAAATGATGTAAGGGACAATAATTTAAAGCATTCTAAATGTGGTTGTGCAGTCGGATAGCAGAAATAGTAAGACAGTAGAAGAAAACAAATGAAGAATTACAAACTCTTCCAAGAAAGAAAATATTACTAATGAGATCACGGTCAATATACTAAAGTAATTTGGGTAAATGAAAAGAAAGACCATACTCTACTTAGAGTAGCTCCAATAATTGAGACTCTTCAAGGTTCGATTAAGTAAAATTTGTGGCTGGTATTCCATGTCAGTCTGAAGCGATACTACCCACATCATCCACCGAGAGTCGATTTTCTATACAAATATGAATCTATCACGATATGTCAATGCGCTATCTCGTCAGGTAAATACTGCAGAAGTCACACATTCATTCATTCATTCAGTAGCATGTCCTTTGCAGAACCTCGCTCCCACAACAAACTTCCGGAAAACTTCTCGATCATAAGCAAGATGTCCCGCGTCACACAACATAGAGTAAAATAATTAGATACATCTTTCAAGCTGGAATATACGCATGTTCGCAGAGTAATATCAATTGTTTACCATGGTAATATTAAACTGGCTATCATGTCTTTCTGTCTGCACAAAACTGGCATATGTAGATGAATCATCATGGCTTCTGCAAACTTTAACAAACGACTATGTTGTGTGTGAAACAACACGCGAAAAGCGCTATCTCTATCAATTACATGACCGGTTTCCAAGACATGACGTGCAATAGACGACGCCGAAGTTTGTAATTGTGGTGTGTCAGCCTTCCCATGATCTCATCGCCTGTGTGTAGTATCTTATCAATCCAGCTTGGTATGTGTTCAACAACCCTGCTGTGTAACTACCGCTCTGGTCTGCCGATGTAGGTAGACTCGCACCTGCATGTGAATTGGTAAATGCAATTGGATTTGGCATACAGAGGGGTAGATTCTTTTACTGCTGGGGTGAGAATAGGTGTGGTTCTGTACCTAATAACTGGAGTTGCAGCACATAATGTTCGGCCCACTGCTGTAATGAGCCGGTCCTGTAGACGTTACATTACGTCATCCTCCCGAAGGCTTAGCTGGATAAATACCTTGAGCTTAGGGACTGTAGTTTTTTCTGGTTTTGGTTTCGGCTGTTGGCAGTGGCGCTTTATAAATCCTGTGTAGTACCCATTCAGATGTAAGACATTCTTCAGAGTTTCAATTTCCTCTGTTAGTGTGTCCTGGGTGCATATCTTCCTAGCAAGGTCAACAGAGTCTGTACTAACCCCCGTTTGTACTGGGCAGGTGCGAAGCTATGAAAATTTAAGTGTTGGCCAGTCCATATTTCTTTACGGTACACAAATCTTTGAATTGTGCCGTCTGCTCTACGTCTCATTAAGATATCCAGAAATGGCAACGCTTCGTTGTGCTCGTGTTCCATAGACAGAGAGATGTTTTATGCGACATGTTCATTATGGCCTGGAACAATGTTGCTTGGAGCTGGTCTGTGGTGATAATTAATATATCGTCAACATAACGATGGTAGAAGACCAAGTTTTTAATATCTGAGGATCTCTTTTCTTCTAAATATGCATGAAGGTGTCCGCTAGAATAGGACAAGAGGACTCCCCATGTCCACTCCGTCAATTTGGCGGTATGACTTATTCAGAAAATTGAATTTTACTCGTATATTGGCGGTACATAGTAATAGTAGCCGCTCCAGAATTGTTGTTGGTATACATAGTTTTAGTTGTTTGTCTCTAATGCGTTCACTTATTATTTTCACTGTCTCATCTAATGGAACGTTTGTCAATAGGGAGGCTATATCCATGGATGCGATGTGTTTAATATTTATGTCCATAATATCCAATAATTCCATCAGTTCGAATGTATCTCTGAGTATGTTTAAATCAAACGACTGTCGTCCATTGCACGTCATGTCTTGGAAACAGGTCATGTAATTGATAGAGACAGCGCTTTTCGCGTATTGTTTCATACACAAAATAGTCGTTTGTTAAAGTTTGCAGAGCCATAATCATTCATCTAGATAGGCCAGTTTTGTGCAAACAAAAAGATATGATAGTTAATTTAAAATTACCATGGTAAACAATTGATATTACTCTGCGAACATGTGTATATTACAGCTTGAATGATGTATCTAATTATTTTACTCTATGTTGTGTGACTTCTGCAGTATGTACCTGACGAGATGCAGCGAAATATGCCAGGCAATACATCGTACAACTATGGTTTGTGACTTCGTGACTCAAATTCACTACGGGAGTACATTGTTTTGATATCTAGTTATAGGCTGATCTAAAGCAATGAGCTATTACCCGAATGTTACCCCTAACAAAGGTGCTTTTCAGCGGTGTTTTTGAGCAAATACAGGGAATAAAACATCTCCCGAAACTGGAATCTGACATGGGTCTGTGATGTGATAGGGCCATCAGGTTTAGAAGGCACTGGATGAACAGAGGATTAGGGGGTCAGTCTCTCGTCCGACATTGTCATACTAATAGGGGAAGTCAATAAGTAAGTCACAAATGGCTGTAGAAAAATAACTAAATGTGATAACAATTTGCAACCAGTTTATTTTTATACATACATTGTCCCTTTATTTCCCAACATAATTTCCACCAAAATTGATGCACTTATCCCATCGTTTTATCAGTCCTCCCAAACCGGCTGCATAGAACTGTGTGCTCTGTTTTCTAAACCACGTTTTCACTTCACATTCAACTTCGACGTCATTAGCGAAATGTCTCCCGCCAAGGTAGATTTTCAGTGAACCAAAAAGGTGAAATCGCTAGGGGCTAAGTCGGGACTGTAAGGTGGATGTTCCAGAACTTCCCACCTTAGTTGGTTAATTTTCTCCTGAGTTAATCGAGCTGGATGTGGTCTGGCATCGTCATCAAAAAGCAACACTCCTCTAGTCAGCAGTCTTAGGCGTTTTCTTCGAACTGCATCATGAAGCATCACAGAACTTCACAGTACGATTCAGAATTCACATTGTCACCTTTCTTCTTGAAATTGGTTAAAAGCACTCTTTACAATCCCAGATCACTATCAGCATAACCTTCCCTGCTGATGGCGTAACCTTGAATTTTTGGACACAAGGCGAAGAAGGATGTTTTCTACCCAGCTATGCACCGCTTTACGAGACAAACTGATTGGCACCTTGCCGTCTTGACAGACGATAGTTTGTAAGGGATGGAGTTATTGCCTCTCCATAGCACAAAGCCTGGGCTAAAATAAAGATATCATGTGTTGCCCATGCAGCATGATCCCTCTCTCGGCCTGCCTAGTTCACTCCAGAGGAAAGGTAACACCTCTACATCTGGAACAAGACAAGCTGCAGAAGCTGCCGGATCAGCAAAGCAATGCTCTAACTCTCCGCCTGTCGGAGCTTCGATCCTAGACCAGCCGCCAACCAAGGCTTAGGGCCTGGTCTGCCCTGCCATGACACTTTGTCTTTAGGTTGCATTTCCTCGCACCAGTTTAAGGCTTGTACCCTCCCAATTGCGCTCTTCCGCCCGAAGCCGTTGGCACAATGTGGGGTGTCGGGTTTGGTAAGCACCGCCCAACTTTCGGCGCTAACAGAAAGCAGGTAGTACCGTCTACTGTTATACGGTAGCTCAGTCATATCTGACTAAGACCTGACACAAAATTGTAACACAAAAGACAAACATTTGTCAGCATAAAAAAGACAAACATTTGTCAGCATACACAGGAAGCACTTCCTTGTGAATGTCCTTTGCAGGCAGTCCTTTTGACCACACACAAAAAACGCACAACAGCACGTTTCTCCTTGGTTGTACACTCCGTAAGTACAGTCGCCATTTTGTTTATGCTCTGCACATGCGCATGAGACACCTAGCGCCACCTGACGAAGGGGAATATAAAGTTCGATGTTTCTGTCACCTAATGACACCTGTAGAAAACACCAACTACATTTACTTGCCATCCCACAGGACTGTGTGACTTACTTATTGTCTTGCCCTCGTAAGGGTTAAACTATTACATGTGAAACGTGACTGACAGAGCGTGGATCTAAGGCCACTCCTATTACGAAATGTAATTCATATTCAATTATTAAAATCTCTAATCTGCAATAAAATCTCTTCTTTGCTTAAAAGCAGTAAGTGCGTCATAGGGCAGCTTAATTTGTTAATGTGCAAATATCTGTCATGTAATCTCCAGGAAAGTAAATAAGCTTCCCACAATTTATCATCCCATTTACAAGGAACATTCTTAACCAAGTAAATCGGTACAGATGTCTGCAACAGTCATACTATCGCATGTAATATTCTTGGTAGGTAGTAGACGAGAGCTCACCGTGGCACAAATAGTCTGTTCAATAATAAACAACATATTCGTTAATAATATGTTGTCAGCTGCTGTGGGAAAAAATAAGTGTTAAGGTGCTGTATAAGGATTATATTGTTATATTTATATGAAAATGGACAATAAACAGAAAAGCCGAGGAAAGTCGGATACAACAGAAATGTGGTTTATGGAGTAAATGCACAGAATATCAAGGGCGAAAATTACAATAAATAAGATAGTCCTTCAAGAAAAAGATTTCTTTTTCGCAGCTCCTTTACATGACATCGCTGTCACCACCAGCATTTTACCGCTGTTGATCTCTCGGCAAGATTACGCTCAGTAGTTTGCCTTTGCTTTCTGAGCGGCCCGGCCCACTTATCCAGTAAGTCACCAACGCGGCGAGAACCGCTACCAATTCTCGCGCGCTGCGAGACCTACGTGAATAAACGGGATTACGGAGTAAGTCTTTTAACCCCTCGGCCAGAGAGACTGGCAAGAAAAAGATAAACACTGTAAATAAGACGTTGGCCAAGATTTTATGGGCATCTCATGAGGTGACACATACTTTAAATCTGAATAACAGCTGAAAAGTGTGCTGGGAATAGAGTAAAGGGGAGACAGGGTGATTATATCCAGGCGGATTGGCCATAAGGTATAACCTTGTCCTGAACTGCATTTCCACGCACGCGTCTGTCGCCTGTTCCCAGTCTCTTGGGAATGATGTCTGGAGTTTCCTATCATGAAGCTGAGACGGTGATGGCATTTCGCATATTCTCCTATTCTTCAGTACTGTAGAGAACACGCTGCTAATGTTCTTCTTTCTTCTTCTGCCTTTCTTTTCTCCCTTAGGAACATAAGCTCTCAGAAGTCTCACACGAATTCCCTCACCCCACCCTTGTTGTTCCTTTGCTGTCTATTGCAGCTCCTTTCATGTCCTGGGAAGTAAACGCCGCTGCCGTGATATAGACAACATCATCAATCCAGTGCCCACTGACCTAACAATACGCACCTAGCACTGTATACCAACTGATCTAACAATACGGGGCTGGCACTATATATAAACTGATCTAACAATACGGGGCTGGCAATATATGCCCATTTATCTGACAATATGGAGCTGGCACTATATATAAACTGATCTAACAATATGGAGCTGGCACTATATACCCACTTATCTAACAATATGGAGCTGGCACTATATACCCACTGATCTAACATTATGGAGCTGGCACTATATACCCACTGATCAAACAATATGGACCTGGCACTATATACCCATTGATCTAACATTATGGAGCTGGCACTATGTACCCACTGATCTAACAATATGTAGCTGGCACTATATACCCACTAATCTAACAATATATAGCTGGCACTATATACCCACTAATCTAACAATATGGAGCTGGCACTATATACCCACTAATCTAACGATATGGAGCTGGCACTATATATACACTGATCTAACAATATGGAGCTGGAACTATATACCCACTTATCTAACAATAAGGAGCTGGCACTATGTACCCGCTGATCTAACAATATGGAGCTGGCACTATGTACCCGCTGATCTAACAATATGGAGCTGGCACTATGTACCCACTTATCTAACAATATGGAGCTGGCACTATGTACCCACTTATCTAACAATATGGAGCTGGCACTATGTACCCACTTATCTAACAATATGGAGCTGGCACTATATACCCACTTATCTAACAATATGGAGCTGGCACTATGTACCCACTTATCTAACAATATGGAGCTGGCACTATGTACCCACTTATCTAACAATATGGAGCTGGCACTATGTACCCACTGATCTAACAATATGGAGCTGGCACTATGTACCCACTTATCTAACAATAAGGAGCTGGCACTATGTACCCACTTATCTAACAATATGGAGCTGGCACTATATACCCATTGATCTAACAATATGGAGCTGGCACTATGTACCCATTGATCTAACAATATGGAGCTGGCACTATGTACCCACTTATCTAACAATAAGGAGCTGGCACTATGTACCCACTTATCTAACAATATGGAGCTGGCACTATGTACCCACTTATCTAACAATATGGAGCTGGCACTATATACCCACTTATCTAACAATATGGAGCTGGCACTATATATCCACTTATCTAACAATATGGAGCTGGCACTATATACCCACTTATCCAACAATATGGAGCTGGCACTATGTACCCACTTATCTAACAATAAGGAGCTGGCACTATGTACCCACTTATCTAACAATATGGAGCTGGCACTATGTACCCACTTATCTAACAATATGGAGCTGGCACTATGTACCCACTTATCTAACAATATGGAGCTGGCACTATGTACCCGCTGATCTAACAATATGGAGCTGGCACTATGTACCCGCTGATCTAACAATATGGAGCTGGCACTATGTACCCACTTATCTAACAATATGGAGCTGGCACTATGTACCCACTTATCTAACAATATGGAGCTGGCACTATGTACCCGCTGATCTAACAATATGGAGCTTGCACTATGTACCCGCTGATATAACAATATGGAGCTGGCACTATGTACCCGCTGATCTAACAATATGGAGCTGGCACTATGTACCCACTTATCTAACAATATGGAGCTGGCACTATGTACCCGCTGATCGAAAAATATGGAGCTGGCACTATGTACCCACTTATCTAACAATATGGAGCTGGCACTATGTACCCATTGATCTAACAATATGGAGCTGGCACTATGTACCCACTTATCTAACAATAAGGAGCTGGTACTATGTACCCACTTATCTAACAATATGGAGCTGGCACTATGTACCCACTGATCTAACAATATGGAGCTGGCACTATATACCCTCTGATCTAACAATATGGAGCTGGCACTATATACCCACTGATCTAACAATATGGAGCTGGCACTATGTACCCACTGATCTAACAATATGGAGCTGGCACTATGTACCCGCTGATTTAACAATATGGAGCTGGCACTATATACCCTCTGATCTAACAATATGGAGCTGGCACTATATACCCACTGATCTAACAATATGGAGCTGGCACTATATACCCACTGATCTAACAATATGGAGCTGGCACTATATATACACTGATCTAACAATATGGAGCTGGCACTATATACCCACTGATCTAACAATGTGGAGCTGGCACTATGTACCCACTGATCTAACAATACGCGGCTGGCACTATATACCTACTGATCTAACAATATGAAGAAGGCACTATATATACACTGATCTAACAATATGGAGCTGGCACTATATACCCACTTATCTAATAATATGGAGCTGGCACTATGTACCCACTGATCTAACAATATGGAGCTGGCACTATGTACCCACTTATCTAACAATATGGAGCTCGCACTATGTACCCACTTATCTAACAATATGGAGCTGGCACTATGTACCCTCTGATCTAACAATATGGAGCTGGCACTATGTACCCGCTGATCTAACAATATGGAGCTGGCACTATGTACCCGTTGATCTAACAATATGGAGCTGGCACTATATACCCTCTGATCTAACAATATGGAGCTGGCACTATATACCCACTGATCTAACAATATGGAGCTGGCACTATGTACCCACTGATCTAACAATATGGAGCTTGCACTATGTACCCATTGATCTAACAATATGGAGCTGGCACTATGTACCCACTTATCTAACAATAAGGAGCTGGCACTATGTACCCACTTATCTAACAATATGGAGCTGGCACTATGTACCCACTGATCTAACAATATGGAGCTGGCACTATATACCCTCTGATCTAACAATATGGAGCTGGCACTATATACCCACTGATCTAACAATATGGAGCTGGCACTATGTACCCACTGATCTAACAATATGGAGCTGGCACTATGTACCCGCTGATTTAACAATATGGAGCTGGAACTATATACCCTCTGATCTAACAATATGGAGCTGGCACTATATACCCACTGATCTAACAATATGGAGCTGGCACTATGTACCCACTTATCTAACAATATGGAGCTGGCACTATATACCCATTGATCTAACAATATGGAGCTGGCACTATGTACCCATTGATCTAACAATATGGAGCTGGCACTATGTACCCACTTATCTAACAATAAGGAGCTGGCACTATGTACCCACTTATCTAACAATATGGAGCTGGCACTATGTACCCACTTATCTAACAATATGGAGCTGGCACTATATACCCACTTATCTAACAATATGGAGCTGGCACTATATACCCACTTATCTAACAATATGGAGCTGGCACTATATACCCACTTATCTAACAATATGGAGCTGGCACTATGTACCCACTTATCTAACAATAAGGAGCTGGCACTATGTACCCACTTATCTAACAATATGGAGCTGGCACTATGTACCCACTTATCTAACAATATGGAGCTGGCACTATGTACCCACTTATCTAACAATATGGAGCTGGCACTATGTACCCGCTGATCTAACAATATGGAGCTGGCACTATGTACCCGCTGATCTAACAATATGGAGCTGGCACTATGTACCCACTTATCTAACAATATGGAGCTGGCACTATGTACCCACTTATCTAACAATATGGAGCTGGCACTATGTACCCGCTGATCTAACAATATGGAGCTTGCACTATGTACCCGCTGATATAACAATATGGAGCTGGCACTATGTACCCGCTGATCTAACAATATGGAGCTGGCACTATGTACCCACTTATCTAACAATATGGAGCTGGCACTATGTACCCGCTGATCGAAAAATATGGAGCTGGCACTATGTACCCACTTATCTAACAATATGGAGCTGGCACTATGTACCCATTGATCTAACAATATGGAGCTGGCACTATGTACCCACTTATCTAACAATAAGGAGCTGGTACTATGTACCCACTTATCTAACAATATGGAGCTGGCACTATGTACCCACTGATCTAACAATATGGAGCTGGCACTATATACCCATTGATCTAACAATATGGAGCTGGCACTATGTACCCATTGATCTAACAATATGGAGCTGGCACTATGTACCCACTTATCTAACAATAAGGAGCTGGCACTATGTACCCACTTATCTAACAATATGGAGCTGGCACTATATACCCACTTATCTAACAATATGGAGCTGGCACTATATACCCACTTATCTAACAATATGGAGCTGGCACTATATACCCACTTATCTAACAATATGGAGCTGGCACTATGTACCCACTTATCTAACAATATGGAGCTGGCACTATATACCCACTTATCTAACAATATGGAGCTGGCACTATATACCCACTTATCTAACAATATGGAGCTGGCACTATGTACCCACTTATCTAACAATAAGGAGCTGGCACTATGTACCCACTTATCTAACAATATGGAGCTGGCACTATGTACCCACTTATCTAACAATATGGAGCTGGCACTATGTACCCACTTATCTAACAATATGGAGCTGGCACTATGTACCCGCTGATCTAACAATATGGAGCTGGCACTATGTACCCTCTGATCTAACAATATGGAGCTGGCACTATATACCCACTGATCTAACAATATGGAGCTGGCACTATGTACCCGCTGATTTAACAATATGGAGCTGGCACTATATACCCTCTGATCTAACAATATGGAGCTGGCACTATATACCCACTGATCTAACAATATGGAGCTGGCACTATATACCCACTGATCTAACAATATGGAGCTGGCACTATATATACACTGATCTAACAATATGGAGCTGGCACTATATACCCACTTATCTAACAATATGGAGCTGGCACTATGTACCCACTGATCTAACAATACGCGGCTGGCACTATATACCTACTGATCTAACAATATGAAGAAGGCACTATATATACACTGATCTAACAATATGGAGCTGGCACTATATACCCACTTATCTAATAATATGGAGCTGGCACTATGTACCCACTGATCTAACAATATGGAGCTGGCACTATGTACCCACTTATCTAACAATATGGAGCTGGCACTATGTACCCACTTATCTAACAATATGGAGCTGGCACTATGTACCCGCTGATCTAACAATATGGAGCTGGCACTATGTACCCGCTGATCTAACAATATGGAGCTGGCACTATGTACCCGTTGATCTAACAATATGGAGCTGGCACTATATACCCTCTGATCTAACAATATGGAGCTGGCACTATATACTCACTGATCTAACAATATGGAGCTGGCACTATGTACCCACTGATCTAACAATATGGAGCTGGCACTATGTACCCATTGATCTAACAATATGGAGCTGGCACTATGTACCCACTTATCTAACAATAAGGAGCTGGCACTATGTACCCACTTATCTAACAATATGGAGCTGGCACTATGTACCCACTGATCTAACAATATGGAGCTGGCACTATATACCCTCTGATCTAACAATATGGAGCTGGCACTATATACCCACTGATCTAACAATATGGAGCTGGCACTATGTACCCACTGATCTAACAATATGGAGCTGGCACTATGTACCCACTGATCTAACAATATGGAGCTGGCACTATATATACACTGATCTAACAATATGGAGCTGGCACTATATACCCACTGATCTAACAATATGGAGCTGGCACTATGTACCCACTGATCTAACAATACGCGGCTGGCACTATATACCTACTGATCTAACAATATGAAGAAGGCACTATATATACACTGATCTAACAATATGGAGCTGGCACTATATACCCACTTATCTAATAATATGGAGCTGGCACTATGTACCCACTGATCTAACAATATGGAGCTGGCACTATGTACCCGCTGATTTAACAATATGGAGCTGGCACTATATACTCTCTGATCTAACAATATGGAGCTGGCACTATATATCCACTGATCTAACAATATGGAGCTGGCACTATATACCCACTGATCTAACAATATGGAGCTGGCACTATATACCCACTGATCTAACAATATGGAGCTGGCACTATGTACCCACTGATCTAACAATATGGAGCTGGCACTATATACCCACTGATCTAACAATATGGAGCTGGCACTATATACCCGCTGATCTAACAATATGGAGCTGGCACTATATATACACTGATCTAACAATATGGAGCTAGCACTATATACCCACTGATCTAACAATATGGAGCTGGCACTATATACCCACTGATCTAACAATATGGAGCTGGCACTATATACCCACTGATCTAACAATATGGAGCTGGCACTATATACCCGCTGATCTAACAATATGGAGCTGGCACTATATATACACTGATCTAACAATATGGAGCTAGCACTATATACCCACTGATCTAACAATATGGAGCTGGCACTATATACCCACTGATCTAACAATATGGAGCTGGCACTATATACCCACTGATCTAACAATATGGAGCTGGCACTATATACCCGCTGATCTAACAATACGGGACTCTCACTGTACACCCGGTGATCTAACAATACGGGGCTGTTACTGTACACCCGCTGATCTAACAATACGGAGCTGTCACTGTAAACCCGCTGATCAAACAATTCCAATTCCAATTCCAATTTTCAAAACAAAAATTCCAAATTCGGCCTCGTTCAACCTGCTTCCTCAGCGTCGGTTATTGTTGAGGTCCGTGGCTTTTGTGGGTTTATTCACCATAATTCTTGTCTTGTGCGTCCTATCTCGGACTGGTTATGTTGGTTTGTATCTGTGACGTCAGCTGGGGGAATCGGTCGGCGGCTATCCTTTGTGCTCGTCTGTTCTTGTGGTTTTCTTTGTTAGTGTAGGCTCCTGATTAGTCTGGCTTGACTGGTTGCAGTCCTTATAAGGACTTTTTATTAGGTCTTTTAGTCTCCTTTTTGTGAATTTTCTGTAGGAGCTTTTCGACGTTTCTATTTTCCGCCTTGTGCCTTTTTTCTTCTTCGAGTTTGAGCTTCTGTTGCCATTCGATTTTTTTCCTCCGCGCTCAGCCATGGTTTTCTTTCTCCGTCTTCTATGTAGTACGAGTAGTCGGCATCATGTTCCAAGTGTCTAGTTGGGTATTCTACCGGTCTTCTGAGTTTTTTTTTTTTTTTGGTTTCTTCTTTTCTCTTTCATACCAACACCTTTTGAATTCCTGGTGCCTGAGTTTCTCCACTCTTTGCGATTCTCGTAGCTCCTCCAAGGTAGGAACCCGTGCTCTCTCCATGTCGTCATCAGGGTGTTCATCTTGGTTTTCTTCGGATGTCTGGCGAGATATTGGTTTCCCTTCGTCTGCCTCAGGCGTCGCGTTTGGGCTGCTGGCTGTGGCTTGTGGTTCGGGCTCGATCTCTTGGTTTTCGTCTTGCGGTTTCTCTGTGAGTTCTTGTATGGTTTCTGTTGGTTTGTTTCGGAAGATTTCCATTTCAGCTCTATGCAGTTCTCTTTAGGTCTTTATCATTTGTAGGATTTCTTCGTTTTCCTTCTTCATCTCGGCCATGCGTTCCATCTCTTGTTTGATGTTTTGCTGTACCTCCTTCATTTCAGCAAGTAGTTTTTCATTGTCGCTGGTTTGTGACGGTGTTAGGAGTAGCTTGACTTGCTTCTTTAGCTCGTCTATTTGGCTTTGCAGTTGGGCTCTTTCCGCTTGTGAGCAGCCCGTGGCTGGCTCGCATCTCCGCATTGCTTCGTTATATGGTGTCTTTGTGGTGATGGCTATCTTTAAGACGTCTCTGTGTCTTTGCAGGTACGGACAGCCCAGGTACCTTGCTCCATGTTTGCCCAGGCAGTTGGCGCACTTTCTTTTGTGGTTGGGTACTCGGAAGTCGCAATATGGAGCTGGCACTATATGCTTACTGATCTAACAATACGGGGCTGGCATTATATACCCACTGATCTGACAATATGGAGCTGGCACTGTATACTTACTGATCTAACAATATGGAGCTGGCACTATATACCCACTGATCTGACAATATGGAGCTGGCACTATATACTTACTGATCTAACAATATGGAGCTGGGACTATATACCCGCTGATCTGATAATACGGGGCTGTCACTGTACACCCGGTTAACTAACAATACGGAGCTGTCACTGTACACCCTGTGATCTAACAATACGGAGCTGTCACTGTACACCCTGTGATCTAACAATACGGAGCTGTCACTGTACACCCTGTGATCTAACAATACGGAGCTGTCACTGTACACCCTGTGATCTAACAATACGGAGCTGTCACTGTACACCCGGTTAACTAACAATACGGAGCTGTCACTGTATACCCGGTGATCTAACAATATGGAGCTGGCACTATATACTCACTGACCTAACAATATGGAGCTGGCACTATATACCCGGTGATCTAACAATATGCAGCTGGCACTATATACTCACTGACCTAACAATATGGAGCTGGCACTATATACTCGCCGGCTTCCTGACCTAGAGGTTAGCAACTTTTCTCCGTAATCTCGTATACTCTCGTAAGTAACGTGACGACGGTGAGAATCAGCAGTGGTTCGAATCGCGTCGGTAACTTACGGGGTATGTGAGCCGGCCGCTCAGAAAGCAATGGCAAACTACTGAGCGTAATCTTGCCAAACAATCTGCAATCGGCTGAAAGATGCTGATGTTGACAGCAATGTCCTGTAAAGGATATGAAAAAAAAAAAAAAAACACTATATACTCACTGCTCTAACGATATGGAGCTGGCACTATATACTCACTGATCTAACAATATGGAGCTGGTACTATACACCAACTGATCTAACAATGGGGTCCCTGCCTCAATCAATGGGTCCCAAACAATGTTCACAACTGTCTTAGCAGGAAAGACAGCGATGAAGGGAACTCACCTCCTCACCTCTTTATGCCAAAGCCTAGGGTATCTAAGACCTCACAAATCATTTCCAAAGGCATAATCTACCTTAGAGTTTCTTTTACCTTTTCGTATCGCCTAACAGTTGTATTGATAAAACATATTTGTGTCCCTCAGATATCCAGTATGAACGGTATGTGCATACACACAACAAAGCTTCCAAGCGACACCTACCTGGAACTCAAGCGATGTAAAGACGCGGTAAGTTCTAAGTGCCCATGGTTAAGGTCATGCATGTTTAATATGTTCGAATCCGCATCGAGGCAGATTTTGTTTAAATGTCCTAAAACGTCCTACCAGGAAATTCCCTAGGAAGTAAAGGCAGCAGGTGTGATGTCCATAACATCACCCTTCCAGTTCTGATTGGTCAATGAAAGTATGGAGCTAGCAACATATGCCCATTAGTCTCAAGCCGTATAAAAAGGGTTCTTCACTTGTTTCTATGTGCTGGACACGGATCCCCGTATAAAAAGGGTTCTTCACTTGTTTCTGTATGCTGGACACGGATCCCCGTATAAAAAGGGTTCTTCACTTGTTTCTGTATGCTGGACACGGATCCCCGTATAAAAAGGGTTCTTCACTTGTTTCTGTATGCTGGACACGGATCCCCGTATAAAAAGGGTTCTTCACTTGTTTCTGTATGCTGGACACGGATCCCCGTATAAAAAGAGTTCTTCACTTGTTTCTGTATGCTGGACACGGATCCCCGTATAAAAAGGGTTCTTCACTTGTTTCTGTATGCTGGACACCGATCCCCGTATACAAAGGGTTCTTCACTTGTTTCTGTATGCTGGACACGGATCCCCGTATAAAAAGGGTTCTTCACTTGTTTCTGTATGCTGGACACGGATCCCCGTATAAAAAGGGTTCTTCACTTGTTTCTGTATGCTGGACACGGATCCCCGTATAAAAAGGGTTCTTCACTTGTTTCTGTATGCTGGACACGGATCCCCGTATAAAAAGGGTTCTTCACTTGTTTCTGTATGCTGGACACGGATCCCCGTATAAAAAGGGTTCTTCACATGTTTCTGTATGCTGGACACGGATCCCCGTATAAAAAGGGTTCTTCACTTGTTTCTGTATGCTGGACACGGATCCCCGTATAAAAAGGGTTCTTCACTTGTTTCTGTATGCTGGACACGGATCCCCGTATAAAAAGGGTTCTTCACTTGTTTCTGTATGCTGGACACGGATCCCCGTATAAAAAGGGTTCTTCACTTGTTTCTATGTGTTGGACACGGATCCCCGTATAAAAAGGGTTCTTCACTTGTTTCTATGTGCTGGACACGGATCCCCGTATACAAAGGGTTCTTCACTTGTTTCTGTGTGCTGGACACGGATCCCCGTATAAAAAGGGTTCTTCACTTGTTTCTATGTGCTGGACACGGATCCCCGTATAAAAAGGGTTCTTCACTTGTTTCTATGTGCTGGACACGGATCCCCGTAAACAAAGGATTCTTCACTTGTTTCTGTATGCTGGACACGGATCCCCGTATAAAAAGGGTTCTTCGCTTGTTTCTATGTGCTGGACACGGATCCCCGTATAAAAAGGGTTCTTCACTTGTTTCTATGTGCTGGACACGGATCCCCGTATAAAAAGGGTTCTTCACTTGTTTCTATGTGCTGGACACGGATCCCCGTATACAACGGGTTCTTCACTTGTTTCTGAGTGCTGGACACGGATCCCCGTATAAAAAGGGTTCTTCACTTGTTTCTGTATGCTGGACACGGATCCCCGTATAAAAAGGGTTCTTCACTTGTTTCTATGTGCTGGACACGGATCCCCGTATAAAAAGGGTTCTTCACTTGTTTCTATGTGCTGGACACGGATCCCCGTATAAAAAGGGTTCTTCACTTGTTTCTGTACGCTGGACACGGATCCCCGTATACAAAGGGTTCTTCACTTGTTTCTGTATGCTGGACACGGATCCCCGTATACAAAGGGTTCTTCACTTGTTTCTGTCTGCTGGACACGGATCCCCGGTAGCATAGTGGCTAGCGCTCTCACCTTATTTATTTTAGATATTTAGTCGTGGTTCCAGCTTCACGGCAACAGGTCGTCCCCATATTGCTCCATTCCTGTGCCAGTGAATATCATAAAATGCTCCTCACTGCCCCATGTGAACAATGGAATAGACAGGAGTATCGGCAAGCCAACAGCCCGCACAGGTACACTATGCATAATGCCGCCGCGAGAATGCCAACACAAAATCCTCCACGAAAAGTAGAGTTCATCGTCGATGAAAATGGCAGTCACCAGAAAGACTTCATTGACCGGGGTTGTATCCCATATTCCACCGAAAGTGCCGCACAAAGCAAGAACTCCGTAGCTACAGCAACGACTCCCAGGAGTCTCCTGAAAAATGCACTCGTGAACCGAAAAGGCAAACCAGTCAGTCCAGCAACAGTCGGCCGTCATCGTTCCGAACATGCAGTTCACGCGAAAAACAACCGCGGACAGATGCAAAAGCATTCCACATGAAATTCACAGCTCACAGTGTCGCGCCACGCACTCACTCAGTAGCAGGGCGACGGAACCATAGCCTCCTTAGTCGCCTCTTACGACGTGCATGGTAGGCAACAGTGTTACTATTCTTTGCTCCCCCGTATGGGCCCCGGCAACACACGGGCGGCTCTCACCTATCATACCTGTGATCCTCGGTTCACATTTCCCTAGAAGGGAAATTTATTTACCGCATGGCTTCATGGTGGACCCAACCTTATTCAGTGGTAAACTGTAAAGTGATGGCCCCTTTTACACGATTTCAAGCGTATTGGGTATATTGTGATCGCCATGTATTTACAGATCAATCAGAACTCTGTGGGTCATATGGGGAGTATCACTCCCACCGCCTTTATTTCCCATTCTGGGCAGCTAGAGGTAGCCGGGGTGATACTAATCACATCATCCAACCAGTGCCATTAAGTTAGATTTGAGCAAGACTGTGTATCCCCAATCTACCACACTGCATGGAAATTGTGCCTCTAGTTTTTTTTCTTTTTGTTTGTTGTTGTTTTTTGTTTGTTTGTTTTGTTTTTTTTTTTTTTTTTTTTTTTTTTTTTGGGGGGGGGGGGGGGGGGTATTTTTTTAGTTATTGTTGTTTGTCCATCAAGAATGATGATGACCATTCATTTCATCCAGTGGGGTTGAAAGTATGGAGCCGTGAGTTCTAAGATGGCTGATAAGGCCTATTTTGGCTCGAAATGTTCTTTGACAATGTGGACAAAGAATGCTTGGAATTTCTGGAGGAGGATCTCCTGCAGTGGTGTTTCTCTCCTGCCTTTTCGTCACAGCTCTTGCAGTCCTGGTTGCCTCATACGTGACTGCACCCTTGTATAATGATACACGCCACGAATTTCGGTCTCTGGCTGCAGTCTCCCAGGTGTCATGATGAATTCCAAAAGCATTCAGTGAGATTTTCAGAGTGTCTTTAAAGCGTTTCCTTTGGCCGCCTTGGGAGCGTTTACCACAACGCAACTCGCCGTAAAATATTCGTTTAGGGAGCCTGTGATCTGGCATGCGAGTTAAGTGACCAGCCCAGCGAATCTGATTCTTCATTAGTAGAGTGTGGATACCGGGCATGGACGCTCTTTCTAGGACTTCAGTGTCTGGGATCTTGTCTTGCCATTTAATCTTCAGTAGCTTCCTAAGGCAGACTGTGTGGAAGTGGTTTAATTTCCTAGCATGTCGCTGATAAACAGTCCAGGTTTCACAAGCATATAGCAGTGTGGATAATACAACTGCTTTGTAGACTTTTAGCTTTGTTTGCAGGCTTATTCCATTTCTGTCCCATACATTCTTGTACAGTCTGCCAAAGACCGCGCTTGCCTTGGAGATTCTTGCTTTCACTTCGTCATCAATTGTGACAGCTTGTGACACAGTGCTGCCAAGATAAATTTAGTTATAGGATCATTGTAACTGCACATGAGCGTCTCTATAAGTGCCCCAGTTTCCTGAAATGGGCTACACAAAGCGAGTTCGCCATAGTGCACAGTGCACAATCTCAGTAGCACAGATAAAAATCCAAATGTGTGTATACAGAAATTACATGTGCTATTAAATATAACGTGTGTGGTAAGCCACGTCCAGCGATTATACTGACCAATATTTGATTTACCTCTACCTGGGTAGACATTAGTCTGAGGAGGGGTGGACCAACCATTGTCTCCGCCATGATGAAGCCTGGCGGGGCTTCAATCTTTGCACACTGTGGGATTGCAAGAGAATCACAGTAATGTCCCCAACAAAGATGGTAGGCACGTTGTATCCAAGTCTTGCTTTTATCATCTCTTGAAGGGCTCAGTAGCAAGTTGAAGAGAGTATGTTTCTTGCTTTCTTGATGTCGCATAAATTCTTGGAGAGGTCGATCGATGAAAGACTGTCGCGCCATGCGTCTACAAGCAGCCGTCATTCTTTGATGTGTTGTCGATCGACGAAAGACTGTCGCGCCATTGGTCTACAGGCAGGCGCCATCCTTTGAAATTGGAGACACTCTGTCTGGATGTAAGTCGGCAAGATCTTTTGTTGTGGGGATTATAGTTGGCAAGACTTTTTGAAGTACCGGGACAAGTCCCCAGATGAAAGCGGGACAGCTAGCCAGTTGTTTTAATCCAGTCGGAAACGGAGAGAGAAAAAATTGCTTCTAGACGCCTACCGTCTAGACAGACTTGTGACGTCATTCAGACACAGTATTAAAACAGTCTGGATAAACAACTTTGGCGGGAGTTGACCAAATGTTGTGAAACAATAAGGATGTGTGTGATATTCCGAGTTTGATTCTGGAGAGAGACTAAAATGTCTTCTGTTGATTTACATCGGCGGACATTTTTCCTTTGTGTGATTTAGTAGTCTCAATTTCAAACCGGAATAAATATATGGTATTTAATTTAATAGACATAAATTAGATCATTCTTATGAATCGAGTGTAGTACTGTGCGTTGTGAGAACGTATTATGGGAGCGTCGGCAACAGTAGGCTGTCGCGTTGCTTAAACTAGCTTGTGTGAGATATGAACAATGTAGTGGGATGATGTTTAGGGAGATTGAGCATGGTTGGGGGGATAAAGGAAATGTAAAGTGGTAGGATCTTCCGGTAGGGTGTCTACTGGGTTTCTGCACTTTTCCTTTAGTCTTTCCCTTTCTTACCATGACTCAGACCAACGTGATGAGCTCCTCTGCATTATGACAGAGTTTAGTTATCTGTTATATATCTGAGTGCGGCCGTTGGCCTACACTCACCTAATAAAGGTCGGAATCGGGTTGCTCTCACCAGGTGTGTTCTCTCTTCAACAGGTTCCACTAGGTTTACCAAGAAGTAGCAGAAAAGTATGGCTCGATTATTGAAGGAAGTTTTTTTTACTCAGCGGCTTTTGCACTGGGCCCATAACCCAGAGGGTCTGCAAGAACCTGGCCTCTGCTGAGCAGGAACTGATGATCATTTCAGAGTGATTCCTCGGTGGTGGTTCTTATTATAATAGAGTACATATACTTACAATACCACCAGTAACAGGAACAATAGTAGTATATAGAAAACTGGAAAATTAACATTGTGTTTTCTTACTGGGGAATTCTTGTGAACATTACCAATTAACATTGAGTTTTCTAATCGGGGAATTCCTATGACCTTAACGATTAACATTTAGTTTAAAAGTGACAGTAAACATTGTTTTACGGCACGAGTGTTATCAGATCACAGAACTTGTAGTGACCTGTTAGTTACATTGTGTGTGTCAGATTCATGGTCAGTATTGGACTATATCCACTATTGGTGACCAGGCATCCGGACTATCCGAGAGCTATTGGAGGAAGTCGACATTTGGCCGGAGAGACGCATCATTTGGTGAGGTCTTCTTGTACTTGATCTATGGTGCTGTTATGTGGCCATTACAGTGATGAAGCAGACTTTGATCCTGAGCTGTTCGGTCTGATTCTGCATACACTCTAGATTATACGACAGACATTCTACACATACACTTTGCACACACCTGACACTTTTTCTTTATTAAATTAAGTTGTCATTTTGGTAGAAGCTAGAGTTGTGTGGGTATGTTTCTGAAAAGAATGAGAGAGGGTATGGTCCAGTGGTAAGAGAGAGAGAGAGGGATCCGAAGACTGACGGGATGTTGTGGACAGAAATCCAGAAGATCCTCAAAATAATGATATGGGGTTAAAATAATGTGGGTGTTGATTCTCCTCACCCCAGGGACGACACTTATTACGATACTTGGGTGGAACAGAGTCTACAAGTCACACAATACTTCTGGCCATACAAGTCACACAATACTTCTGGTCATACAAGTCACACAATATTTCTGGTAGTACAAGTCACACAATATTTCTGGCCATACAAGTCACACAATATTTCTGGCCATACAAGTCACACAATACTTCTGGCCATACAAGTCACACAATACTTCTGACCATACAAGTCACACAATACTTCTGGTAGTACAAGTCACACAATACTTCTGGTCATACAAGTCACACAATACTTCTGGTCATACAAGTCACACAATACTTATGGTAGTACAAGTCACACAATACTACTGGTCATACAAGTCACACAATACTTCTGGTAGTACAAGTCACACAATACTTCTGGTCATACAACTCATACAATACTTCTAGTCATACAACTCATACAATACTTCTGGTCATACAAGTCATACAATACTTCTGGTCATACAAGTCACACAATACTTCTGGTAGTACAAGTCACACAATACTTCTGGTCATACAAGTCACACAATACTTCTGGTAGTACAAGTCACACAATACTTCTGGTCATACAACTCATACAATACTTCTAGGCATACAACTCATACAATACTTCTGGTCATACAAGTCACACAACACTTCTGGTAGTACAAGTCACACAATACTTCTGGTCATACAACTCATACAATACTTCTAGGCATACAACTCATACAATACTTCTGGCCATACAAGTCACACAATACTTCTGGCCATACAAGTCACACAATACTTCTGGTCATACAAGTCACACAATACTTCTGGCCATACAAGTCACACAATACTTCTGGTCATAAAAGTCACACAATACTTCTGGTAGTACAAATCACACAATGCTTCTGGCCATACAAGTCACACAATACTTCTGGTAGTACAAATCACACAATGCTTCTGGCCATACAAGTCACACAATACTACTGGTCATACAAGTCACACAATACTTCTGGTCATACAAGTCACACAATACTTCTGGCCATACAAGTCACACAATACTTCTGGTAGTACAAGTCACACAATACTTCTGGCCATACAAGTCACACAATACTTCTGGTAGTACAAGTCACACAATACTTCTGGTCATACAAGTCACACAATACTTCTGGCCATACAAGTCACACAATACTTCTGGTAGTACAGGTCACACAATACTTTTGGCCATACAAGTCACACAATACTTCTGGTCATACAAGTCACACAATACTTCTGGCCATACAAGTCATACAATACTTCTGGTAGTACAGGTCACACAATACTTCTGGTCATGCAATTCATACAATACTTCTGGTCATACAAGTCACACAATACTTCTGGCCATACAAGTCATACAATACTTCTGGTCATACAAGTCACACAATACTTCTGGCCATACAAGTCATACAATACTTCTGGTCATGCAACTCATACAATACTTCTGGTCATACAACTCATACAATACTTCTGGTCATACAACTCATACAATACTTCTGGTCAAACAAATAACACTATATTTCAATACTTCTGGCCATACAAAGTCACACAATACTACTGGCCATACAAGTCACACAATACTTCTGGTCATACAAGTCACACAATACTTCTGGTCATACAAGTCACACAATACTTCTGGTCATACAAGTCACACAATACTTCTGGTCATACAAGTCACACAATACTACTGGCTATACAAGTCATACAATACTTCTGGTCATACAGGTCACACAATACTTCTGGTCATACAAGTCACACAATACTTCTGGTCGTTCAAGTCACACAATACTACTGGTCGTACAAGTCACACAATACTTCTGGTCATACAAGTCACACAATACTACTGGTCATACAAGTCACACAATACTACTGGTCGTACAAGTCACACAATACTACTGGTCGTACAAGTCACACAATACTACTGGTCGTACAAGTCACACAATACTACTGGTCGTACAAGTCACACAATACTACTGGTCGTACAAGTCACACAATACTTCTGGTCATACAAGTCACACAATACTTCTGGTCGTACAAGTCACACAATACTTCTGGTCGTACAAAAGTGAACAAATGCTATAGACTATGCTTGAAAACAACAACAATAATTAGCTTCACAGAGCGTAATCTTTCAGAATATATTTAGCAGTTTATGAACATTCACTTTATTTGCATGAACATATGTGAAATTTAATTTGTTATGCACATTTGCAGATGTAATAATTAAGTTTATATTTCTACTTTTAGATTGTATGATATCTATTTAATTTAAGACATTCTTTTAAACATATTACAACAGAAATCTTGGGAGTCTACACGAATGAAAGAGATGCAGTATCTAGGTCGTTGCATGGATACACATCCTGCAAATCGATATGTGATATTGACGAAATGTAATCTTGAGAGAAAATCACAAATGTTTGAATATCTGCCGGTAAGAATAATGCAATATCGTAGGAGTAACTAATTTGTTAAATTAACGTTCATCTTGTTCTTCAGCATAGTTCATACCAAGTACTACTCCGCTTCAACATCCATTTAGCTTCCTATGTTCACCAATGTTCTGTTTTATTAATGTTCCTCCAGTAGTAGTTCCTCACTGTACGAGTAGGCGATAACGACGAGTAGGACGAGGGCGACGATTAGGACGAGGACGACGAGTAGGGCGGGGACGAGGAGTAGGGCGAGGGCGACGATTAGGACGAGGACGAGGAGTATGGTGAGGACGAGGAGTAGGGCGAGGACGAGGAGTAGGGCGAGGACGAGGAGTAGGGTGAGAACGAGGAGTAGGGCGAGGACGAGGAGTAGGGCGAGGACGAGGAGTAGGGCGAGGACGAGGAGTAGGGCGAGGGCGACGATTAGGACGAGGACGAGGAGTATGGTGAGGACGAGGAGTAGGGCGAGGACGAGGAGTAGGACGAGGAGTAGGGCGAGGAGTAGGACGAGGACGAGGAGTAGGGCGAGGACGAGGAGTAGGGCGAGGACGAGGAGTAGGGCGAGGACGAGGAGTAGGACGAGGACGAGGAGTAGGGCGAGGACGAGGAGTAGGGCGAGGACGACAAGTAGAACGAGAACATTAACGTGTGGGACGATGATGATGACAAAGGGTAGTGAGGTGAGGACGAGTAGGGCGAGGATGACTTTCAGGACGAGAACGATGAGTATAGCGAGGACGAGAAGTAAGGCTAGGACGATGAGGTCGACAAGTAGGACGAGGAGGAGAATGAAAAGGAGGAGGACAACAATGACACCGAAAAGAAGAACGACAACGACGAGAATGACGAGTAGCAGACATGTGGTATTACTCAACCATGTGCACTATCCAATTCATAACATATGTGTTCTACTTACTGTTATAAATAAACTATTTTCACAGAATAAGACTATATATCACAAAGTCTCGAACAGATGCCTCACAGGTTCCAGTATCGGGACATTACTGACACTTCAGCCTTGCAGAAATGACAAGCTACAAAGATGGATATGGCCTGAAAACCCACAATTTACTCAGCTATCCCCGCATTAATAATATTCCGATAGTACATAGTGTGTGCATCTATAGCAGAATGTTCATACGTCTTGGTTGAAGAATAAATAACTGAGTAAGAAAGAGAAGTGAGATTAAATAGCAGGCAAACTGCGGTAATGTGGAAAATGACCAGGCAGTGTTGTGTCAGTGAGAAAATGACCAGGCAGTGTTGTGTCAGTGAGAAAATGACCAGGCAGTGTTGTGTCAGTGAGAAAATGAACAGGCAGTGTTGTGTCAGTGAGAAAATGACCAGGCAGTGTTGTGTCAGTGAGAAAATGACCAGGCAGTGTTGTGTCAGTGAGAAAATGACCAGGCAGTGTTGTGTCAGTGAGAAAATGACCAGGCAGTGTTGTGTCAGTGAGAAAATGACCAGGCAGTGTTGTGTCAGTGAGAAAATGTGCGCCTCTTATTTGTGGCTGTTTAGAGTGGGCTGTTAGCTAGAGAAAAAAAGTCTGCATGATAATTGTTGAACTGTGAATATGAATGTTTGTATTTATAAATGATGATGATGATGATGATGATGATGATGATGATGATGATGATGATGATGATGATGATGATGATTGCAAATGGTTAATAAAGCAGTCTGCGCGTGTGTGCGTTCGTTTTGTGCGTATGTGGAAAGGTGGGGGGGGGATGGGGAGTAAGTATTGAGCGTCATAATTTGGGGTTAATTACCCAATTAAAAACAACAGCGAACTAACACTGAAGTGAAATAACATGTTGCATGTCCTTTATAGGATGTTGTGATCAACGCCAGGCAAATGACTTGGCAATTTTACGTTCAGCAGTTTCTAGTGCAACTGACCAGTGTGAGGAATGAATAAATGACTCCGCCATCAACGCACGTAGTGGGTTCATTCCATTCAAAAGTCAGCTGGACTTCAATGTTGACTTTTCGTACAAACAGCCATGACAGACTTTTTAAAGTTAGTTGCATATCCTTTACAGGTCGTCGCAGTCAAGACCAGTATGTTTAGGCTGTTTGTGATTTCTTGGCAAGATTACGTTCAGTAGTTTGAATGACAGACTGAGTGGCACCTTGCCGTCTTTACAGACACAAGTATGTGGACTGGAATTAGGCCAGAATTCCATCGCTCAATGTTTGGACACGGATTCAGAGAACATGTGTTGCCCATGCAGCATGATCCCTCTCTCAGCCTTGCCTTGTTTACTCCAGAGGAAAGGATAACCAGTACGTCTGGAACAAGATAGGCTGCAGACGCTGGCGGCTCAGCATCAAACCTCCAAGAGCAGGGGGTGGGTAGCGGCCAGGCCCCCCCCCCCCCCCCCCCCACATCCGAGGGATTTGACTTACAGACGTTCAACCATTTCCCTCAGCTGAGTGCCTTGTATCAAGTGTTTGTACCAGTTTAAGCATGTACATCTGTCATCGTAAGTGTCTGGACCCATAAAAACGTGTACTACAGTCAGACACTGTGCGGATCCCGCAACCAGCGAGAATCGGACCGCCGGAGATACTGCTCGCCTGTTGCATAAGTAAACAACGATAAAAGTAGTGGTATTTCAATTGTGTCAACCAAGCGCGGGTAAACGGCGGAAATATCTAAGACTCTCTTAAGGTAGCCAATTGCCTCGTCATCAAATTAATGATACGCATGAATGGATTAACGAGATTCCTACTGTCCCTATCTACTATCTAGCGGAACCACAGCCAAAGGAACGGACTTGGTAGAATCAACGGGGAAAGAAGACCATTTTGAGCTTGACTCTAGTCTGTCTTTGTGAATGACAGACTATTGAATGTAAAATTGCCTAGAAAATCAGTCTGGCGTTGATCACAACGTCATAAAATTGCCTAGACAATTACACACAGCCACTACTGCTGGGGTTGATTGTGACATCCTGTAAAAGACATGCAACTAACTTTCTAAAACTAAAATGAACTACAATATCCAGCCACTATATTTTGCCAGCAGATGACAAAGCTTATTGTTTCTTAAATCAATGCCGAACATGCACTAAGGCACGATTACTTTGTTTCCACTGCCAATGATATATTGCTGTATACTGATGTTGACAAGTTTATTAGAGGGGAAGAAAAGTTCCATTGTAAAACAATATTAACAATCGCGTGTTTCACTCCTCATTTGATTTGTTTACATAAGCATTACAACACGTATCTTTAAGAAGAAGAAAAAATTGTGTCAATTTAAAATTATTTCTTGTTTCGTTTTTCATTTTCAACTTTCTTGAAAATATTCATCATCAGCACCATGGCAGAATTACAACAATATTGATACATCCAAATATACCTATGTCCGCAAAGTAACAGATACTAAATAGCATATACATACCACCCTGCTATGGCCATCATCATCACCATCATCATTATCTTCCACTTTTTCCGACAAACGATCTTCTGCCTTTCAATATATGTGACACAAGGTGTTGATCCCACTGTCTGTCTGATAGCATCATTTTTTACTCGGCCTCGGATAGATAAGTTGGCAGCTCTTCTTAAGTATCTCATTTCCCAGGTATTTATTTTGCGTTAGTGTGATTTGGATACTGTCCAAGTTTGACATTGATAGATTAAAATGTTTTGCGTATCCTTTTACAGGACTTAGCTATCAACAGCAGCATCTTTCAGCTGTCTGTTGATCTCTTGGCAAGATTACGCTCAGTAGTTTGCCATTGCTTTCTGAGCGGCCGGCTCAGTATCCGCAAGTCACGAGCGGGGGTCGAACCACCTCAGTTCTCGCTCCGCTGCGAGACTCTGCGTGATAAACGGGATTACAGAGAGAAAGTGTTGTAACCCCACAGCCAGAGAGACCGGCATTGATAGATTAGGGTTGTGTAAATATGCTATTTATTATCTATTACTATGCGTGCCCTCGCGCAAAACGTCTTAGCTGCTTTTCACCTTTTTGTGACCAATGCCGTGATAGGTCATTTATCACGGTCTCTTCATGCAGACCGCACTTGTTACAAACTCATGCCATGTTCCAGGCCTTATAAACTGGATCAATGGCAATGCGGCCATAGGTATTTTTTGATTTTTCCTTTGAGTGATGGTTGACAAATAAGCACACCTTCTGTGACCAACTTCCTAGATATTTAAATTCTTTAACCAGTTTCAGGGGTGTACTATTTATCATTATACTTATTGTATCTAATAACCTGGTTGTATTTATATTCATATTTTATATGCTGCATGTTAAACTCGGATTATTAATATTATTTTACAGTATGCCCTCGTCGTTCATAAACAGGTACTGATTGTCTCAAATAAAAGCACATTTCTCACCATTGGATCTGTTATTTTGTCTAAAGTAAAGACTTAGAAATGTTCTGAAAACATTCTGTCAAGGTTTGCTTCTTCGGGTATTCTGTCTATGTAGAAATTAAATAGCACGGAGAAGAACATACATCCCTGTCTCAATCCTGTATTGACTGTGAACATATCTGATACGCCTTCTTGTGTTCTTATTACATTTTATCTTCAGTGGTACATGGCTTTGGTGTTTTCTAGCAATTGTCCTTGTATCCCGTAGTCTTTAAAGACGGTCCATAATTTATATCTATCTACTCTGTCGAATTCGTAATGCCGCTTATCCGCGTTCGAAACGCAGCGGTGATCGATTTGGCAGCAGACCGTGTCGCGCTGGTTTTAAAGTGTTCGTATGGGGGGAGGTCGTTCAGAAAGCAATGGCAAATCACTGAATGTAAAGCTTGCCAAGACATCGACAACACCAGGAAAATGCTGGTGTTGACTGCAATTGTAAAGGATATGCAACTTTTAAAAAAAAACTCTTTTCCTAATCAACAAACACAATATTTTGCTAGTCGGTGTATCCGATGATTTGTTTTCATATACATGTCTTAGTGGGAATAGTGCATCAGTGCAACTTTTAACTTTCCTGAAACGAAATTATATTTTAGAACTGTAATTGACGGTCTCTCTGGCCGAGGAGTTACACCACTTTCTCCGTAATCTCGTTTATCACGCAGAGTCTCGTAGTGGGCGAGAACTGGGAGCGGTTCGTCCCCTGCTGGTGACTTGCGGGATAACTGAGCCGGCCGCTCAGAAAGCAATGGCAAACTACTGAGCGTAATCTTGCCAAGAAATCAACAGACAGCTGAAAGATGCTGCTGTTGACAGCGATGTCCTGTAAAAGGATATGCGAATTTTTAAAAAAAAAAAAAAATTGACAAGTTAATACTATGATGAATTAACTGGATTATCAATCAATTAATGGAAATTCCTCGATACCAGCCTCTTGTTTCTATTATTTTTCCTTTACTTCTTTTTCTAAGCACCGATAAAACCTGGAAAAGTATTACTCGTGATATTGACCTTTTTTCAAATTAATGTCATCAATTCAAAGTTGACAATAAGACAGTTAGTTCAGAATGATGGCAAATTTGGGCATATAGACTCATAAAATCTTGAAATTTGACAAGTTCACATCCACTCTCCCTTCTTGTTTGTATTTAAACACTCCATTATATCAATGACATCTGTGTTGAGCAATTCTTGACAATTTGATCTTACATCATCACATTTGTTGCAAAATCCTAACGCTTAACAGATACGCTTATCCCGTCGCACTGTTTATCAGTCGTGCCTTCTATAAGTGACGTGAAGTACACCCGTATGTTCCAAGCCTAAGGGCTAATTAGGTACATGGTGCTAAGCCTATATTTTTATTGACCAATCGGTATTCGATTCAGACTAAACAGATCAACAATAGATCAGATATTAATCTTACGACAAATAGCCGAGAAAAGTTGGGAATATAAAAGAGATCTCCATAATATTTTTGTGGATTTTAAAAAGGCGTATGATAGTGTCTATAGGAATAATCTATGGAATGCTATGCCGGAATTTGGAATACCAAGGAAGATAATCAACTTGACCAGACTATGCATGGAAGATACTTATAATATAGTAACATATAAAGGCAGGAAATCAGACCCTTTCCAAATAACATCTGGCTTGAAACAGGGTGATGCACTATCGCCGATACTCTTCAATCTGACTCTAGAGAAAGTTGTAAGGAAGATAAAGGAGGACTGTGATATTGGAGGAACATCCAAGCTGCTTGGTTATGCAGATGATATAGATATTATAGGGGAAAATGAACACAAGACATTGGAAATATTGACTCACTTAAAGGAAAAAGCTCAACAGATGGGGCTGGTTATCAACCAAGATAAGACAGAATATATGGTAATTTCAAGAGAAGGAATGGCTAAAACTTCTGGCCACATACAAATAGATAATATTAAAAGAACGGAAACATGCAAATAACTGGGTACAATCTTCAACTGCTCCAACATAATAAGGGAAGAAATACAAGCTAGAATCAACTCTGGAAATAAGATATACTATGCACTTCAACATCTGCTAAAATCAAATGCGCTATCTCGTAACACCAAGATCACAATATGCAAAACACTGATCAG
Source organism: Cepaea hortensis (assembly GCA_963921405.1). Taxonomy (NCBI): domain Eukaryota; kingdom Metazoa; phylum Mollusca; class Gastropoda; order Stylommatophora; family Helicidae; genus Cepaea; species Cepaea hortensis. The sequence continues at coordinate 175,877,536 of OY992877.1, forward strand.
ACCAGTTGTGCTGTATGCCTCTGAAACCTGGATTACAACTAATGGGCCCATTCGGGATACACAAAGTGGAGAGTGGAAAAGAAGAAGCAACAAAGACATTTATGATCTGTTTAAGTCCCCGCTAATCACTGGTATCATGAAGGCTAATAGACTACAATGGCTGGGGCATATAGAAAGAATGGAAGATAATAGGGAAACAAAACTCGCTTACACTCAGGAAATAAATGACCGTAGACCCCGAGGTAGACCAAAGAGACGGTGGAGAGATAATATACATACAGACCTACAAGCACTTGGAATCAGCGACTGGCAAGATAATTTCAACCAGAGAGGCGAATGGAGACGGCTTGTATCTGCAGCAAAGAACCTCAATGGCTCGGAATGCTGACGAAGAAGAAGAAGAAGAAGAAGAAGAAGAAGAAGAAGAAGAAGAAGAAGAAGAAGAAGAAGAAGAAGAAGAAGAAGAAGAAGAAGAAGGAAGAAGAAGAAGAAGAAGAAGAAGGAAGAAGAAGAAGAAGAAGAAGAAGAAGAAGAAGAAGAAGAAGAAGAAGAAGAAGAAGAAGAAGAAGAAGAAGAAGAAGAAGAATCGGTATTCGATGGGTGATGTGGGGGTAAACATGGCCGCCACCGTTACTTTCTAAAATATTTTCTGGTACTCATTTTAGGCTGGGTCAACTTTTGTTAAGTCCCGGACTGGACGTAAACACATGTCAGGCATGAGGGCTAGCCAATACGCTACCGATAAACTGACAGAAGTATTGTTTAGCAATAACATTTAAAATGTGGAATTAATTGTAACGTGATCAATCAAGCAGGTGCAATCTGTGCAATAACAAATGACTGCAATAAATCTGCAACACTGTCTCTCCCCCTGGTTGCACACTTCGACTTCCATCTCTTGATTTATCTTGCCACTTATATTGCTGTCTACCCCGTGCTAGCGAGCCTTCATTGCTGTCAGAGCGAGAAGTTAAGATTTAAGTCCAGCTGGTCGCTGTGTGAGGTTAACCCATGACAACGCTATCCGAAGAGAAAGTTTAAGCGCAAGCGCATTAGACGTCTAGTCTAGATAATATAAAATATGAAAACCATGGGCATATCAGGATAGAATCTTCTTCTTCTTCTTCTTCTTCTTCTTCTTCTTATTATTATTATTATTATTATTATTATTATTATTATTATTATTATTCCTCTTCTTCCTCCTCCCCCTAATCCTCCTCCTCCTCCTCCTCCTCTTCTTCTTCTTCTGCTAGTCCCCGCCGTATGGCGTTAGTGATCTTGCCTGTCACATTATGTTTTGTGTTCTGCTTATCATTTCTGACACTGGTATTTCTTCAGCTATGATGTCAAATTGCCCAGCTGTCCTACCTCTCCTCCGCTCAAATTTCCCGTTGTCACGTTGTATTCCAACTTTTCCCTTTCTAATAGAATGCCCAAAGAATGTGGATTGACATCTTCTGATACAAATAACCATTTCTATTTGTGCGTTAACTTCTTGCCATATATTTTTGTTACTCTTTTATCCGTTCAGGTCGTTCTCAAGATCCATATATAAAACCACACCTCCGCAGTTTCCATGTAATTTCCCGTTTGAACTTTAATGTCTTTCCTCCACTTCTATCAGTACCAATTAATACCTATTAATTTATTTATCCAATTGTTACTATGACCTCAAAGGTTCCCCAACAATTTAATTTGATTGCGGGATGTTCAGTAAATTGCCAGCCATTCAGTTCTAACAGAAGGCACATGAGAGAGAACAACAGATCTATAACTTGTAGAATTTCAGCAATAGTGCATTTTCAGTTTGTCGTTTCGTGATTTATGTGAGTAATTTGAAACTCAAAGCTTCAGATTGACTTGTAAATGGGAACTGGGGCATACGGGTAACCAAACATGACTTGTAGAAACAATCACATGGAATACCAGCCACCTGTTTCACTTAATCTGGACTTGTAGTCTTGACTACTGAAGACACCCAAAGCAGAGTTTAGTGAATGTATGATGATTTTAGCCTCTTCTTGTGGTATCAATTTTTTGGTCACGTTATGAGAAGAAATAAATTGAAGAACTTGGTGACAACTGGCAAGATCGAGAAGAAAAGAACGAGGGGAAGGCAGAGAAGTAAATACCTGGATGGCTTGGCCACGTAGCAAGGTCGAGACAAGAACACTGAGCTGATCCTCGACTCTGGTGATCGAGTGAGATGGCGAGACATGACTGCCCACGCTTATCGGCATGGCACATGATGATGAAAATGTGGTATCAGAGATTTAAGTAATGGCCCCCTGTCCATGTCTTGAGGGGCATTGGGTACATGGTGCTAACCTCATTACTTGTATTGATCTATCGGCACTCGAAGGGAGATGTGGTCAATATCACACCGACAGTCTTTACTTTCCTAAACATTTCCTGGTACCCATGTTAAACTAGGTGGGGCTGTTAGGCCAGTTAATTTTAAGAAACAATGTCCCGCCGCGAGATGGATTTGAACACGTAATCACCACGCCAACTGGTAAGCGTGTTAGCCACTGGGAAACCACTGTTTCCTTGGTATGAGTAAAGTACATATCCAGTTTACACGCCTTGAGGCTATTGGGTATGGGGTTCTAGCCCCAGATGTGAATTGGCCAATCGACTCTCGCTGGGTGATGCAGTCAGTATCTGGCTCGCCGCCATTATGTCCCCATTTTAGGCTGAGTAACAATGTTTGGTCGGAAGCATGCGGTTCTTCTCTTAATTGTTTGCCAATGGCGTGTTTTATTCTGTCCATAACGATCCTGTTTAAAGGGCCTAAAGGCGAGAGAATCGACTTCATTGCACCGGGTTTTATCCCATAGGACTGGGCCAGCCGAAAGCGTCGCACAAAGCACGAACTCCGTAGCTCCAGCGACGACCACGACGAGCCTTCGAGAAAATTGCATTAGTAGACCAAATGACGGAGACCGGAATCAAACATACACTGGTACAACTAAGAAAATATGTGTTATCTGTTAGAGATTATACATCACAACACTCTGGGTAAATCAAAAAGTTCTCAGTCTCCTTATGCACACGTCAAAGTCTATTTAACTAAGTATACCTGTAGCTCACTTATTACTGGCACTTCGAATCCGTCTTCACGTGAGTTCTTTCCGAGGGTTTAATTCCACATCCTGGCAACTTTGTGCTTGCTCATGCGTAAACTGCCGTGTCAGACATGCCTGATGTCAAGAAGCGTAAGTATTTATCAGTTTCGTGAAAAACGGGCTAGAAATAACAAGCGCTGTCACCCATACTGCTGTAGTCTGCGAGGAAATGTGGAAGTATCTATCTAGTCCAGTGGTTCTCAACCGTTTTTTTTTTTTTTTCATGCAGCCATTCACCATGTCAGAATGTCATTCCCCCATTTCCAAAATTGTCAGCCTCAAAAAAGTGCATTCAAAATAATACGCCTATAATACTGAAAATCCTTATTTTCTTCCATTTTTGTACATAACCTTTGCAAGCATAGATTAATTTTATAGTGTTTTTTTTTTTATACATTTAATGGCAAATGAATATGCTGATGGATTTTAAATCTTAAATAAAAGCATTTATTTTTTTTACATTCACAATATTTTATTAACGCACCACATTAATCATATTACAAAGCCCAGTGTGACCTGTCAGTAGAGCGGAGCGAATGCACACTGATTTGTGTGGTCCTGAAGCCAGTTTGACTGCCAATCTGTGGTCTTAATCCCCCCTCCCCTGGAAACCCTAAAATTCCTTTTGGGAGGAGAGAGAGAGAGAGAGAGAGAGAGAGAGAGAGAGAGAGGAGAGAGAGAGAGAGAGAGAGAGAGAGAGAGAGAGAGAGAGAGAGAGAGAGAGAGAGAGAGTCTCCTTGGTTGAGAACCACTGCCTCTAATCGATTCCAGTGTCACATAAAAATTGTTTTTCCACGAATGTTCACGGATCAAGAAAGGTAGGTAAGTGTATCCGGGGAGACAACTCTCGTGTGAAACAACCCGTTTTTGTCTCTGTGTTACCTCCTAAAATCACGTTATATGTACAGACTGAAGGTGGTTACATAGCAAATACTGTTGTCAAGATGTCGATTGATAAGACTTCAAATATATAGATCACAGGATTATGAGATGGGATAATCAATACCCGTATCTTGTCTGTGTATTTGCTGAGAACGTTAACTGAACGTTCTATAGATGTAAACACAGGTCTACATTGACTAAACAGTCTTTCAATAGAATAAGATAAGGCGAGATAATAAAGATGCTTCTATTCTATATCTCCATTTAGTCGAATATGACTCAAACCTCATGAAGAAAATATTTTAAAAACAATATGCTGCATTAACTCGGATAACGATTTAGCGCCTATCGAATGAGGTGTGCAACAGGGATGCGGAATGTCTCCAGGCCTTTTTCCAAATATAATTGGGGAAAACATTCGGAGAAATTTAAAGATATAAGAGAAATTGTCTTTGGTGGACATGACATTAAGAATATGAGTTATACCGATGATACTATATTGACTGTGACACTCTTAAGGTAGCCAAATGCGTCGCCATCTAATTAGTGACGCGCATGAATGGATTAACGAGATTCCCACTGTCCCTATCTACTATCTAGCGAAACCACAGCCAAGGAAACGGGCTTGGTAGCATCAGCGGGGAAAGAAGACCCTGTTGAGCTTGACTCTAGTCCGACTTTGTGAAGACACATGAAGGGTGTAGCATAGGTGGGAGCGCAAGCGCAATTGAAATACCACTACTTTTATCGTTTCTTTACTTATTCAGTCGTGGATATGTGCCGGCTGCATACGAGCAATATCTCCGGTGGGCCTATTCTCGCTGGTCGCGAGATCCGCACAGTGGAAGGACGGGAGATTTGATGACAATAGACGAACAATATCTCCGGCAATATCTCCGACGGGCCTTTTCCCGGTGGTCGCGGGATCCGCACAAGTCAGGCGGGGAGTGTGACGGTAGTACACGCTTTACACAGGTCCGGACACTTGTGATTGACAGATGTACGCGTCCTATAGTCCAGGCGCATACGAGGCCCTCACCTGTGGAACTTGGCTGAACGCCTCTAAGTCGGGTTCCTTGGGTTCCAGGGTCTGGCCACCACTCGCCATCTGCTCGTGGAGGCGAGGTCTCGGAGGTCTGACGCTGAGCCGCCAGCGTCTGCAGCCTACCTTGTGCCAGACGTATTGGTTACCCATTCCTCTGGAATACACAAGGCAAGGCCGAGAGAGGGGACATGTCGTTCGGACACCATATGTTCTCTGAAGCTCTGCCCAGGCATTGTGATGGAATTTTGGCCACATTCCAACTCACATACTTTGGTCTGTCAAGACTGTAAGGTGCCACTCACTCACTCACTATATTGACTGTAGACAATGAAAAGGATATGTCGCGTTTAGCGGATGTCGTTACTGTACACATCGAAAAATATAGCGTTAGAATTAAATGTGTTTTGAAACAAAAATTAGGCATTCTTCACACACAAAAGAAATACCACAATGTAACATGCAATTAAATAAGACAATTACAAAGCAGGTGAATCGGTACAAATGTCTTAGAACTGAAGTTAGATGGCTTGTAGAGATTACTAGAATCGCCAATGCACAAGTTGTTTATCTCATCTCACCTCTCATCTCATCATGTTCCTCTTGTACCTTGCGGTGTCGAGGTGAAGTATAAACAGCGGGAAAGTGCCCGCTTATGGGCTTCATGTATCGATATTCCCATGGACTCTGTTATTCCCTGCGTCCAAGTTGTTTATGTGATGTTAGAAAAGTGTCTACTTCTCTTAGAAAACATACTCACTAAAAAGAAACTGTCAGTTACGATAAAAAAAATTGTGCTAAAATATTATAATGACCCTATACTGCGCGATGAAGTGCTACTAGAAGCTGTACTTTTGTATGAATGTGAAGCATGGACAATGAGCAGTAAGGCTGAAAAACATCTGATGACTTTGGAAATGTGGTTTCTGAGGAAAATGCAAAGAATACCACGGACAGAAGACAAACCAATGAACAAGTCCTTCAAGAAAAGATGAAGATCGTAAACTGATTAGAGTCATTAGACGCAGACAGTTCAAAAAGTTTTTGGAATGTTATGAAAAGAAATGACTTGGAGAACTTGGTGACAACTGGCAAGATTGAAGGGAAGAGACCAAGGGGGAGACAGAAAGGTAAATACCTGGATGGCTTGGCCATGTGGCATGGTCGAAACAGAAACACGGAGCTGATCCACGACTCTGGTGATCGAGTGAGATGGCAAAACATGTCCGCCCACGCTTATCGGCATGACACATGATGGATGGTTGGATACTACGCATGCATTCGATACATGAATAATAAACGGATAAGCTAAGAAAATGCTAATGGCTGTGACAATATATCTGGTTTAAGATGAAAATGCAAAGAATACCATGAACGGACAGACAAACAAATGAGCTAGTCCTTCAAAAAAACAATTGAAACCAATAAGTTTGTTAGAGAAATTAGACATAGACAGTCAAACATTTTTTTTCTTTACGTTATTAGCATCATTAAACTCGAAAATTTAGTGAGAACTGGCAAGTGTCAGGAAAGATTAAGTAAACGAAATAGAGATAAATATCGGAATGGCTTGGCCACATGAGATAAGGGGCACAAGAATACAGAGCTGGATCAAGCCTCTGGTGATCGTGTGAGATGTCGACAGTTGACTACCTACGCTTTTCGGCATGATACTGATGATGATGATGATGATTTGTCTGTTTCCTCACAGTGGCTAGTAAGCATGCCCGGCAGCCGATGGTCATGTATTTGAATCTCCATTCAGGCGAGAAACTTCTTTAACTGATCTAAACTCCCAGGTCGACCATGCCTAAAATGGGCATCAGGAAATGCTCTAGGAAATAAGGGAGGTCGGTATGATACTCACCACATAGCACACAGAGTCCCTATTGTTGTCTTGAAATATGGGGCTAGCAACACAACACTCCGTGTCCCGATTTTTCTCTTGAAATATGGGGGTAACACAATATGCACAATACGCCTCACGGCGTGGAATAGGGGATCCTTCCTTTTTGCCTACCCATGTTATGAAATTGCGTGGAATTTGTTAGGTATTTATGCAAATAAATCAAACGAGCATTATCTCTGACGGGCCTATTCTCGTTGGTCGCGAGATCCGCATTGAGTCAGGCGGGGAGTCTGACGGTAGTACACGCTTACATTGGTCCTGACACTTACGATTGACAAGTGTGCACGCTCATACAGGTCCAGACACTTGATGTGGGACCCATAGCTGCGGGATATGGCTGAACGCCTCTAAGTCACATCCCACGGATGTGAGGGTCTGGCCACCGCACGCCTCCTGCTCTCGGAGGTGAGACTCGGAGGTTTGATGCTGAACCGCCAGTGTCTGTAGCCTAACTTGTTCTCTGAAGCTATGCCCAGGCATTTTGAGATGGAATTTTGGCCAAATTCCAATCC
>OY992877.1:175890008-175892508 GCA_963921405.1 Cepaea hortensis
TTCTATAATTACAAGACCCAAAATCAGACACAAAAGTTGTCATAGACACGTGGTTCTGAGAAGTAGGAAATACAAAGTGTTGATTAAATCACACGTATGATATAAGTACATACTGTACACTATGAAGTATACACGGCTTGTAATTTATAACAGTTAACGCTGTCAATATTCTACCGTTTCACATTACGACTTCTGTGTAAAATTAAAACACAAAAACATTAAATATTCCTTGGTATGGTTAATGTTTTGGGCAATTTTATATCGTTAATGGGAGTCCCTGATTTTTATTTCCAAAATCTAGCCACGTTGGATATAAGCTACAAACAAGACATTTTGATAGTCATAATAATCACGGCATTTCTTTCTGGTAAAGATGATTATGGAGGGAGGCGTGCCAAAGCGACGGAGTAGAGGAAGATCACATCGTAGATGGATTCGAGATGTGATAATCTGCACCTGGCATATTCGGGGCATTTGGCTTATGATAGAGAGACATTTATGGGGATATATTCTACACATGACGAGCCACTGGGTGATGATAGTTAAGATGTAGATTATAACTCACTCACCGTATGCATAATGATGTGACCTGGAGATTAACACAGAATATATTCAATATAAGAAAGTTATTGTTTCAGCTTAAGTATTGTTCGCTTATTCACATCATATGATATATAACTCTGAAGTAATGAACCTGACGAAATGCAGCGAAATATGCCAGGCAATAAATCGTCCAACATATTGTTTATGGCTTTTGTGTTAAAATTCACTAAGGGAATACAATGTTTTAAAAGAATATATTATTTAGCTTCCATATACAGATACAAATATTGGTGAATTCCACATATAGATATAACAGATGTCATTATACGAGGGCCAATCAATAAGTAAGTCACTCAGTTCTGTAAGATGGCAGGTAAATGTAGTTGGTGTTTTCTAAAGTGTCATTAGGTGACAGCAACATCGAACTTTATATTCCCCTTCGTCAAGTGGCGCTAAGTGTCTCATGTGCATGCGCAGCGCATAAACAAAATGGCGACTGAACTTACGGAGTGTACAACCAAAGAGCAACGTGCTGTTGTGCGTTTTTTGTGGGCAAAAGGACTGTCTGCAAAGGACATTCATAAGGAAATGCTTCCTGTTTATGTTGACAAATGTCTGTCCAGTAAAGTGGTGCATAACTGGGTAGAAAAATTTTCTCAAGGACGCTCTAAAATTGTCGATGAAATCCAATTTGGTTGTCCTGTTGAGATTGCATCAGAAGCATCCGTGGAGAGGTGGAGGAGATGATTAGAGGTGACAGGCGAGTAACGATAGACTCTTTAGCATCTGCAATAGGGTGCTAACATGGTTCAGCATACAACATAATGCATGATCGATTGAAATTTCCAGGACTTAAAACTAGAGGAGTGTTGCTTCTTCATGACAATGCCAGACCACGTACGGCTCGATTAACTCAGGATAAAATTAACCAATTAAGTTGGGAAGTTCTGGAACATCCATCTTTCAACCCCGACTTAGCCCCTAGCGATTTCAACCTCTTTGGTCCACCGAAAACCCACCTTGGCGGGACACATTTCGCGAATGACGCCGAAGTTAAATGTGAAGTGAAAACGTGGTTTAGAAAACACAGCACGCAGTTCTATGCAGCCGGTTTTGGAGGACTGATAAAACGATGGGATAAGTGCATCAATGTTGGTGGAAATTATGTTGAGAAATAAAGGGACAATGTATGTATAAAAATAAACTGGTTTCAAGTTGTTATCATATTTAGTTATATTTCTACAGCCATTTGTGACTTACTTATTGACTTACTCTCGTATTTAAAGCTCCCTTTGTTCGGTTTTCAATACATATCACAATAATTCAGACTTCCAAATAGACGCAACATTTTAGACCTCCATTTACAGACATAATAGGGGAAAATTTCATATACAGACATGATAGGAAACATTTCATATAAATAAGATATTGTTTAAAAATTCATAAATACGTATATATTTTGGCGCATTGTCTAGGTTTGCATGAAGAAATAACTGAGGCATCCGTATACATGTATCACATAATTATTTTTCTTGTATTGAAATAGTCGGTACATATACAGACAAAACACAGACCGTTTACATCTACAAGTAAAATAGATGCAGTTTCCATACATCAACAATATGGCTGGGATTACAGTATATACAAGAATAATAGATGAGAAAAATATATAAACAGATGTAGTAGATGAGATTTCTATAAATAGAAATACTGGTTGACACTAACATAAACAGACGTTAAATCTGACTTGATCATGTATACATAACAAATGGGGCGTCCGTATTCTTCCTCTTCTTCTCTTTCCTCCTCCTCCTCTTCTTCTTCTATTTCTTCTTCTTCTTCTTCTTCTTCTTCTTCTTTTTCTTCTTCTTCTTCTTCTTCTTCTTCTTCTTCTTCTTCTTCTTCTTCTTCTTCTTCTTCTTCTTCTTCTTCTTCTTCTACTTCGTACATGTGTATG
>OY992877.1:175895008-176092508 GCA_963921405.1 Cepaea hortensis
TTGATATGTGTGTTTGTTTACTTTTCTTCATAATCTCTTTGAGTGTTATAATTTTCTAGGCATTTGTAAAGAAGATAGCCTGTCATTGTCTGTATAAAAAGAGCCTATCCCCACCATCGTGACCTTGAGATAATTGCCAACAACTACCAGTTTGGTGTTCTTAAGCACAATCCGCCACACGCTCCCTCTGTGGAGCTATAGAGGTATTTCACATAGCCAAGGGGTATCCAGTAGGCTAACTGGGTGAAGTAAGACATAACAGCTTTGAAAGCAACAAATATAAAGGTGTCGCGTTTGTTTTTAACTTTCGGACTTTGCCATCACAAAATAAACTTTATAAACAAAACAAACAAACTTTATTTTCAAAGGGTTAAGAATTGGGCACGCAGGCCCGACTAACATTCTGCCCTTCTGTCACTCTCTTTCATACATTATATCATTCACACATCATTCAAGGCTAACTGTAAACAGCAACAATATAAAATATATGCAATATAAAGGCACTGGGAAAATGAAACATCAATACTACACGACTCAGTAATAGTAATGATTGGATTGGCACTTGTTTTTAGCTATGTGAAAAATACTGGCCTACCAATAGAGGACTGGCTGTTATACTAGGGTTTTATTATTATTATTATTTCTATTATTAAGGGGGAAGGTAATCCGTAATGAGATAGTGTTCGAATAATTTGAGATTACATGTATAGGGATTGGTGATGTCTTTGATTTCTAGTGGAAGATTGTTCCACAGCTGAGCTGCAGAGTACGTTAAGTTTGTTTTGTATAAGTCTATCATAGGCTTCGGAATGTGTAATATATTTAATCGTTTACTGTGTCTAGCATTATATTTAAACAATGGCCAAAGGTAATTTCAAGCATTTCGATGAATGATTTTTTGCGGAGTGGTAGTAACTGAAGACGTTTATGCATGCTAGGATTGTCAGTTAAATGTTTGCTATAAATTAATCTCATGGTCCGTTTCTGGAGTGAGTAAAGTCGCTTGGTGCTTGAATTGGAACAACCGTCCCAGATTGTAGAGCAGTAGTCAAAATATGTCTGTATGTATAGAGGCTACGGATGACGTCTGCTAACTGACCAGGATTTGTCAGCATGAGCAGCGTGCACACGGGAAATCCTCGTTTCTCGACCTTATCCCCGAAGGCTAGACGCCTGATATCGCAGGATCAGGGTTATATGATAATATCCTGGGATTCTTTTTTTTTTTCTTGTAATCAAATGATTCCTGGAAACATCAATGAACAGCACAGACACATGAGATTTACTCGAGTCCTAAAATATCGTGTCTTATCTGAATCATTCTGGCTACTATAGAACAATAACCATACGATCAGTTAATGGTGAGAATTTAACCAATGTTGTAGTGTATGATAATGTGTTATTTTAGATTATAGTTGAGTTGCAGTAGCGAAGCTAGCACGCTTGCCTGCCAGTCCGCCTCAAGGCGTATAGAAGATTTCTTAAATTTTAGTTATTTCTAACATTATCAAAGAGTTTTCATTATAATAACATATTTAAGTAGATGGGACGTCCTAAAATGAACACAGTTAACAAGTACGAAGTTGTTATATGATTAACTCAGATAAATTAACTCTAAAGTTTGAATATAAAAATACACACAATATAAAATATATCTATATCTAAGTGAGCAGAACTTAAAGTTGTAAAATAAAGAATGAGCAAAATTGTAGGTTTGCGTGACGCATAAACACCAAATCAAAATGGGATCAGTGAAAATCTACGTATCGGAAAGCAATGAGAATGAAAGTAAACATTAGAATAATAGTAATGCAACCGGCACTTTAAAAACAGTTTACCGCGTAGAATGAGCAACAAGCAATGGCAGTTATATAAATATAACACATTATAGACTATATGCAGGTAAATTTTGAATAAAATAATGAAAAGCTATTTGAAGCGCGAATAAGATATACACTTATACACCTGACAAAAAAACAATACGTCACGGTGGAAACATGGGTATGTATACACTACATAACCGCACTCATTCACCACAGATTATTTCTGTTTCGGCATGCAGTTATTTGTTACACTTACATTTTATATAATCATAATGCATGCGTTTTCAACCTGTTTTATTGCGTACTCCTCAAATACATGGCAACCAAAATTTACAATAAATGTCGTAGAAATTCAACATGTCCCTAACTTTGAATACTTTGGCTCCATAATTAGCAACAATAAACTGTCCAAAAGAAACTGAAAGGAGACTGGTCATAGCAACGCAGAGGTAAAACAGTAGTAAGAGCATATGACACAGACCTAGCAAACAAATTACAGTAAAAAGTTATCACAACATAAATCTTTCACATCGCAACATTCGGATGCGAGTCATAGAGCATTTCGCTATCAGTTAAAAAGAAAATTGTGGCTTTGGAACTTAAGTGTTACAGAAGTTTTCGTAGAATGCCGTGAATGAAGGGGGAAAGCTGACATTCTACAGGATATGAAAATTAAAGAAAACTGGCTCATCAACTGCGTCATAATTCGAAAACTTGGGGGTTCAGACAGGACTAATAGAAGACATGGTTTCCAGAAGAAGGTGAAGGGCTCGACCATCACGAGGGTGGACACAGGACGTTGTTATCAGGCTGATTGCCTTCCCTGTGCTTCCCATATCTATTGTACTCATTATGTGAGGCTGGATAAACCTCAGCCTTTTTTTCTGTGTGTTTGTTTACCGAAACATGGTAAACCTGAAACTCCTAGAAATCGAAACCAGTGCATTTGATTTGGTAGGCGGTTGCCCTAAACACATATATGTAGATCTTAAGATAAAGCAGCGGGTTTTGATAAATACTGAAGTATCTTTAATGTGCATCTGGAAAGAGAAACATGTATTAACGCCTCTAACAAGATGTTACCGAATACTCACAGTCAACTAGATTAATAAATAATGACGAAACCATATGATAGACGTGAGTAAAGGAGTGAGACGTAATGCATAGCTCAGATAGTATACTGGAGTAGCGACGAGTATTTAGTCTCGTCTGCTTCGCTAACGTTAGCATTAAGCACAGCGTAAAGTCCCTTTCCCCTGTATTTCTCTATATTAGTGACTCGGCCTGCCCAGATATTATTGTCCCCCGGCTCTAGGTGAGTCCAGTCGTCACCAATGGTCACTGCCACAGCGTGGGCGTTTGGGACTACAACCCTGAAGGTAACATCTCCCTTCACTGTGTCGCCAGCCAAAGAAAACGGCTCTAAAAGAATGCATCCATCTTTCCACTGAGCGAACTGCTTGGGAAATAGTCTAGACTTCCTGGGTGTGCTTCTGCAGTGAATGAGATAGTTGAACACTCCTGGCAGTTGCTTGCTGTCGTCCGAAGCCGGCAAAGCATAAACCTGCAGCCTGTGATACCCTGGTTTGTCCAGACTGACCAACAAGTTCACGTCTTCCCCGCGAGTCTGGATAAACACCCTCTCCAGAGATTCTCCTCCAGTAGCTTCGCTGACCACTTTGCTTGTGATCTTTACCGGTTTAGTTGCTCTCATTTTGATAACAAATTCATTTTCTGGAGTTTCGAATTCGGCCTCATGATGACTCTTAGTTGACAGCCCCAGCTGGCTAAAGAGAGGTTGTGGCCCCAAGTAACCTTTTACTAAAGTAGGTCGATCAGACATTTTATGGAGTTATTATGAGTGGAACTGCCAGATGTCTAAATGGGTACCTATGCACAAAGTATTACTTATAAATCCAGAAGAATTTATTCGTAGTATTACAAAAATAAGGAAGGTGAACTCTGACGAATGCTGCTTCCTTTGAAAATTCAGAATCAGGAATGGGCGATTATGTAACTTCTCTCCTCGTGAAATCCTCAAGACAACAGCAGGTTTATTGGATTGTTCGCCGTCGTTTAGTATTAATTGTCACTACATACAACCAGCATATGTCACACACCATTCTGTGTAACATCCAGATTAAAGTATGTGTTATCGGTAACTATGTTACAAGAATCTGGTCTCCTAGGACGTTTTAAAGATCTCCAATGTGACGCTGTTTCTGTGCGATACACACCGATGTCCCACAGGCTTATGTCCTTTTCTACGTCACAGCATTTATCAAGACTTTCCGTTGAGCAGGTTCCAGTTGCTTCCAAATTGCGTTATTCTGTTATCTGAAGAATATAAAAAGTATTGTAAGTGAAATGTTCATATAAATAAAGCCAGCTTTCATATTTCTATGATAACAATAACGATACTTCTATAACTGAAGCCAGCCTTCATATTTCTATGATGATAATTACGATACTTCTATAACTGAGATGCTTGCGGACACGCTTTCGTGTGTAACATGGGTCTAAAGATGACTAGCCTCCCACCTACTCACCTCCATTTCCATCCCAAAGATATGTGTTGGTAATTAATCCTATCTTTGTGTAATCAAGAGACGAACTAGCTACTCGTGCCAAAAGTATATATATATATATATATATATATATATATATATATATATATATATATATATATATATATATATATATATATATATAACCCGCATTCATTGAACACATCTTCATATAGTACCAGTCCCATATTTGTATCAACCAATCAGCACGCGTTTTTTTTTTTTTTAAATTCGCATATCCTTTACAGGACATCGCTGTCAACAGCAGCATCTTTCAGCTGTCTGTTGATTTCTTGGCAAGATTACGCTCAGTAGTTTGCTATTGCTTTCTGAGCGGCCGGCTCAGTTATCTTCCAAGTCATCAGCGGGGATCGAACCGCTCCCAGTTCTCGCCCGCAACGAAACTCTGCGTGATAAACGGGATTACGGAGAAAGTGGTGTAACACCTCAGCCAGAGAGTCCGGCAATCAGCACGCGTAGTGGTGATATATTCGATAAGGCCAGTAGCTTTTACTTCCCAAGTCAATTTAGGTACCCATGTTAGGGTTGGTCAACCTGGGAAAGGTACATTTTAAAGATCTGCCTCAGTGTGATTAACACGCAATATAATGTGATTTTGGTAACCCGGTAAATCTTTTCGAAAATGCCTGCGGGGCCTAACACAGAGTACGCGAGTTAAAGTGCAAATGGCAGCAAAACTGTTAGTCAGTTGAACAAACTATGCATTTATGGACACAAAGATATCATATCACTAAAGATAGAATACAGAGCCTTAGCAGAGATGAATAATAAATACACAGAAACACCTGTTAATTAAATGTTTTTTCCCCAAAAGTGTTTCATGAATAAAAATACGCATACTTCAAGGAATCTTATATATAAAAAAGGATGTGCGTATCTCCGTATGTCCTTTATACGCTCGCGAACGGCCCATCCGATTGAGATGAAATTTTCTACACGCCTTCCTTTCATTCCAGAGATGCCAACTGTCGTAGTTTTTTTTTCTTCTTCCTCCTCCTCCCTCCTCCCTCCTCCCCCTCCCAAAATACGTACGTCCAGGAAATGGTCTTCTACATAGACACTTCTCTCTGAGGTCCGCGATAACATCGGGAACGAGAACTTATATGACTACTTATATAAATTAAATGAGATGCTTCACACCAGGAGCTGGGCGATGTCGGGCCGGGTCAGACAGACAGACAGACAGACAGACAGACAGATAGTCGATAACGGGAACGGGAACTTATATGACTACTTATATGAATTAAATGAGATGCTCCCCACCAGGGTCTGGGCGAAGCCGGGCAGGGTCAGCTAGTAGCTTCATAAATCAAACTAAATTACGCTCGTATTTAGTACGTTGAAAATTGCAGTTGAAAAATACTCGTATAAGCCGTGTCTAGCGATTTCTGGCATGTTTAGACCAGTTTAGAGTTTGCGCACTAACATGATGTGATATTTCTACATCTTATAGTCCATGCTGTGTGGCGTTGGCAATCATGTCTGTCCACAGACGTCTGTCTTTTGTGCTGACTATTATTTCTGACAATGATGTTCCTCCATGCCATGATGTCAAACTGTCTAGAATCTTCTCCCTTGTTTTCCCCTGCCTCTCTTCCCCTCCGACTTTCCCGTTGTGACGACATAATCCAGCTGTCACCGTCTCATCTCGTACCGTCCACAGAATTTGGATTAACCTCTTCTGATGCGAATAACCAGTTCTCTTTGTGGGCTAATGTCTGTCAATATATCTCCATTGTTCTTTCTAACTGTCCAATGTGTTCTTGGCATTCATGTATACAACCATATCAACTCAGCCGCCACATAAATCCTCACTAACCTACTAATTATCCATAATACGAGTCTATACATCAGTATTGGGTCGTCATCATCATCACATGCTATGCCGATGAACGTTGGCGGTCATATTTCGCCATCTCACGCGATCACCAGATCAACTCAGTGTTCTTGTCTAAACCATAAAACGTGGTCAAGCCATCCAGGTATTTACTTCTCTTCCTTCCGCTTGTTCTCTTCCCCCTCGATCTTGCCAGTTGTCAGCAAGTTCCCCAATTTATTCCTTCTCATAATGTGGACACAAATGTTGACTGTCTACGCCTAATTTCTCTAAATAGTTTACGGTTGAGGAGCGGCTGGCTGAGTGGCTAGAATGCCGGGTTCGAATCCTCGGTAAGGTGTGGGATTTTTTTTTTGTTTTTTGTCGGGGGCACACACAAAAACTCTAACCTGCACAGTTCGCGGCGACTGCACTAGCGAGGCGACCTTAATTCCTTAGGCTCAAAGACTCCCCTGCCATACACGGCAAGGTACTATAATGGCAGTAAATGACAGTTTACGGTTTTCATGTCCTTCATGTAGGACTTGGTCATTATATTTTCTCTGTCCATGATGTTCTTTGCATTTTCACCAGAAACCACATTTCCACACCCTTCAGATGTTTTTCAGCTTGTCTCCTCATTGTCCACGCTTCACATCCATACAAAAGTGCAGGTTCTATGCAGCACCTCAACACTCTTTTTCCCTGTTTTAAACCTATCTTAATTGGCTGATATTTATCTACATAATTATCAACCTTTATGGCAGCTTTTTGTTTTCAATATATGTTTTTTTTTTTACAAGTCTAAGGTCTTTCCCATCAATTTGTAGATCTACAAGCATCTTCATCATGTTGACATGTCTTACTTTAAAAGCCTTTGTGTAGTCAATAAAGCCAAGATGTAAGTCTTTGTTTACTTCTGTAGAACGTTCAGTTAATGTTCTCAGCATAAATACAGCATTTACTATACCCTTGCCTTCTACAAACCCACATTGTCCTTCTCCTATTTCG
This sequence comes from Cepaea hortensis, assembly GCA_963921405.1. NCBI lineage: Eukaryota > Metazoa > Mollusca > Gastropoda > Stylommatophora > Helicidae > Cepaea > Cepaea hortensis. Next base: position 175,902,247 of record OY992877.1, read on the forward strand.
GATTGCATTTACTTCCCATCTGTTTGCATGATAATTCTTAGCTCCTGATTTCTTCGGGATTGCAATCAATATAGAATTACATAATTCAGGAAGTATAACTCCAGTATCATATATTGTGTTCAGCAGTCTGGTGATTTAGCCCATTCCATATTCTTCTAAGGCATTGATCACTTCTGTTGTAGTGTTGTCTGGACCCGGGGTCTTTCCATTTTTCGTATTGTTCAGAGCATTCTGAACTTCCATCTTCAAAATTGATGGTCCTTCATTATTATTCCGAATATCATACTGTTCTTCTCTTGTATCATCATGAAGGTTTTACACATAATCTGTCATTGCATGTTACATCTGATCTTTTTCTATTATGATTTTTCCATCTTTTGTTTTGGGGCTGCCCGTTGATGTGGTGTTCTTATATTAGTAAGCTCCTAAATTCTTGTGTGCATTAATTTGGTATTTTTACTGTTGTGTGATTTCTCACTTTCTATGCAATTTTTCTCAAGCCATGATTCTTTTGCATATAATCTTCTGACTTTTCCTTTTCTGTGAATCTCTTCACATTTGTCATGATTATTTTTGTGTTTTCTTGTTTTCGTTAGTCGTAACATTTCTTCAGTCAACCATTTATTGAAATCTTGGGAAGATAATGTGGTGGTTTCCCCTTGCCTTCCACATTCACATGGTGGTCTTTTAACTCTGCCTTTGACAGCCATTTCCGACTGTAAGGACAAGTGAGTGCCCTGCTCTGCTCAGCTGCAGAGTTGTCCACTTATTCCGGTGGATACTCGGTCCCCAGAGCTGTGTTAGCCACACCGTGGTGTGTTTCAATCCTCTACCACGTGGAGGTGCAGTTGGGATTTTCCCTTCATAAAGTTATGGTCTATGACCTAAACTCTCCAGTATTTTTAGAGGGATAGTTATGAACAGATAAAGCTAGGAGTACGACAGGGGTGTGTCTTGTCACCCGATCTCTTCTCCCTATATAGCGAAGTAATAATGAGAGAGATCAAAGAGAAGCCAGGAATACTAATCGGAGGATATAATATAAACAATATACGCTATGCAGATGACACAGTATTGGTGGCGGATAATGCAACAGACCTACAACAATTATTGGACAACGTAGTATCAGAGAGTGCACAGAAAGGACTCTCCTTGAATATCAAGAAAACAGTAACAATGGTGATATCAAAGAAAATGGGGACACCAAAATGTGACATAGAAATAGAAGGGGAAATTCTCAACCAATTGGCTAATTTTAAATACCTAGGGGCACTTATAACATCAGATGGAAGATGTACAACAGAGATTAAGCGCAGAATAGGGCAGGCAAAAGCCGCATTTCAGAAAATGAAGAGTATCTTATGCAATAAGTCACTATCACTTAATGTAAGAAAGAGAGTGCTGAAATGCTATATAGAACCAGTTTTGCTGTATGGCAGTGAATCTTGGAATGTAAATGAACAAATTAGGAAGAACTTAGAAGCAACAGAGATGTGGTTTTTAAGACGAATGTTGCGAATTCCTTGGACTGCCAGAGTAACTAACGACGACTGCCTGAAACAGGCTAATGAAACTAGAACACTATATACAACAATAAGAAGGAGACAAACAGCTTTCTTTGGTCATGTGATGAGAAGGAGAGGCATTGGAGAACATCGTGACAACTGGAAAGATCGAGGGGAAGAGAGGCAGAGGCAGACCAAGAGAAATGATGCTGGACGGATTGAGATGGTGGCATGGAGGAATATCATCAGCGGAGTTGATCCAGAACACCAAAGACCGATATCTGTGGAGAACCATGAACGCCTACGCCAACCGGCACGGCACTTGATGATGATGATGAACCATTTATTACGACCTACTTTCTTTAATTTTGGGATAGTTGTTTCTGCAGCCAAACTGATTGAATTCTTCAACAAATCCCTTTAATAATCCATATCCTGAAATAAGATCTCTAGATCAGAAAACACACCAAATCTGTTCTTTACTTCTATGTTAACGTTGTCTAGTATTTTCTTGTCATTTTGCAATGTACGCAGATCATATTTAATGTTACATGGTGTATATTTGACTTTCTTTAACTTTACCTTCAATGTGCCTGTAATCAATCTGTGCATTTGAAACTGTTTTTGCGATTGTTAACACATTTCGAAACCTTCTGCTAATCAGGGTGTAATCAATCTGATTTCTAATACTGCTGTCAGGATTCCTTCATGTCCATAATCTTCTTGAATGTTGCTTAAACTAGGTGTTTCCAATAGTCAGTTCATGCTACTTTGCCCATTCTACAGGAGTGTATCCCCTCTCGTTTCGTTCTCCCAAACCATGTTTCCCTATTGTGCATCCATCCAGTGTTGCCACCTCCTTTCGGTGAAAAAGCACCAAAATCGACCCAAAAAAGCACCAAAAAGCACCAAATTTTTTTGGACAGCACCCAAAAAAAAAGCACCAACGGTTTTTATTACAAATGTAACAAGGTATCACAGTATAATTTATTATTATCACTTCATATTACAATGAAGTTTATTTCAGATCCGCCAAATCCCAATCAGATCTACTCTCGATCCAAAAAAGCACTAAATTGTAATATTGTTTTGGGAAATCCCTAAAACAAGCACTGGCGCCGTCAGGGGTTCTGGAAGAATCTCAAAACTGAGAGGGAAGATCAGGAGAACTTTTAATCAGATAGCGGTGGGAGAGATTAGTAGTATGACTCTTCGCTGGCTGTTGAACGAGAGGACGTAAGGGAATGTCCTGAGTGCAGTGATGTCGGTTCTTAACTCAACTCAACTCAACTCAGCAAGCACTGGCGGTATTCATTCAAAATGTTATGAAGTAGCACATTATAATTTATTATTATCACTGAATATTAGAATGAAGTTTACTCCAGATCTGCCAAATCCCAGTCATACAACTCCTCTTCAGTTTCTGTAGCTATTTCCTGCTGTGTTTGCTCGTCTGCGATGATGATGATGATGATGATGATGATGATGATGATGATGATGATGATGATGATGATGATGATGATGATGATGATGATGATGATGATGATGATGATGATGATGATGATGATGATGATGATGATTGAAAGAAACGTGTATATGCCTCATGTGATCCAATTTTTCGTAGAATAGCCTTTGGTAGTTTATAATCATGACAGCATTTGCCATATCTTTTCATTCCATATCTAATAGTCAAAACAGCTGTCAAACTCTTGATGCTCAGTCTGTTCCGCAATTTTGATTTTATAACTCCCATCTGACTGAAAATACGCTCCACGTCCGCATTAGAATGAGGTAAAATGAGCACAATTAAAGCTAAATCTGTAAGATCTTGGAAAGGATTTTCACCGATGGCATCCCTGTATAAGGCTATTTGGGCCCACAGTCCAAGTGTGTCAGAGGTATGTGTCCACTGCATATGATGAAGTGTTTTCCACTGGAAATCGATGCAGGTGAGAATAGCTGCATCTTCTACAAACATTTTAGCAAGATCCAATATACAGGGCTTCATTGGCTGTAGACATTCACTTCCACTAAGACATGACATTGGCTGCAAAACTCAAACGTTATCCGGCAAACGAAAACGCAGCTGTCAATGGCTCTATTAAAAACAGTATGCACCTTCCACGAACTTCTTTCTCATCAGGAAACTTGTAGTCTGCTATTTCTTTCTCAAACTCATAACCTAGATTTGGATTAGGATCTAAATAATCTTGAATAGCATCACTTTCTGTTATTTTTCTCCCAGGAATAACAATCTTTAAACTGATAGAATCAGTGAGTTGGACAAGATCGCTGAGTAGTTTTGTTGGATCCTGTATATCTACTTCGAATTTCTTATTCACACTTTGAACTTCTCCGAGAATATGCTTGAGAAATATGAGATACACATAGTTTTTCATGTCGCTAAACATAGAATGTAGATATTCTGCTGGATAAGAGCGCTCGTTGAGTCTTGCTATATCAAAATGAGTTCTGAGCTCGACCCACTGCTGCAATATTCTGACATTGGCAGATTGAATGGACATCCATCGTGTCTGGCTTAATTGAACAACTTTCAGCGGATGTTGTCAATCATTTATTGAAGCAAAAAGCTCCCTGTACTTTGATTGACGAAGACTTGAGTGAGAAAACCAGTTATCTGTTTCTCTAATCATGAACTCTGTGTTCCTGGGCAGACAAGCAGCTGCAGCCTGTGACACTGTCAGCTGAAGGGAATGACATACACACCTAACTAGTACCAGGTGAGGAACTTCGGATTTAAATTTTGTATACACTCCATTGTTTACACCTGTCATGAAAGATGCATTGTCAGTGCCGAGTGCAACTACTCTTTGCAACTCAAGTCCATTCTTGTTTAAGCAATTTTTTAACGCATTGCATATTGCCTGCGCGTTGCAGTCACTCACTTCAACTAAATCGTATTAAAGGGAGTTAAATTACTTGAATATTGCGCGGTAATGTACTAAGACTATTTTACTCCCTCGCTTTAGTTCAAATTCGGCTTTTTAGTGTTCCCAATATGATTTTTAAAGTAATTTTTTAACACCCAAAAAAAGCACCAAAACAATTGTGAAGCGCCAAATTCGCTCGGCAGCGCTATATGCAACATTTTGGCACTAACTGATTTGAAAAATCACTAAATTTGGTGCGAAAAGTGTCAAAATGGCAACACTGCATCCATCGCCTGGATTTCGTACTTTCGCATTGCATTGCATTGGCACCTTTCCGTCATGACAGACGATAGTTTGGTACATTGTGCTTCAAAACGGCTTAATAACTACGACCCATGGCGGTGGCGAGTGTGGCTGGTAAGGCCAATTCTTGCTGCAAATGTTTGCCCACAGTAGATGCATGTGAAAACATGGTCATTTCCACCACTGTGCACCATCTTACGTTTCTCACGCTCTGTGTGTGCTTTATCTGCAATAATTTTCTCTTTTGTCTTTATTCAATTTCTGATGTTTGCCCTCCATGCAACACGTTCAGCGGCGACTTGCTCCCAATGTGCATTATCAATGCCTGTATCAATCATGTCCCGCTTACACACATCTTTGTATCGTAGTAGAGGCCGACCCTGAGATCTCCTACCCGTCTGTAATTCACCAAAAAAGATGTCCTTTGGTATTCTACCATCATCCATCCTCATAACATGTCCTATCTATCTAAGTCTACGAAGACTGAGCATGGAATACACCGTCACACAACCTGATCTTTCCAATACTTCAGTATTTGTGATTTTGTCTTGCCACTTAATACCATGTATTCTTCGCAGACACCGCATATGAAAGCTGTTTAAACGTTTCTCTTGGCGTGAGTAAGTTGTCCAGGTTTCACTGCCATAAAGAAGAGTACTAAGGACACAGGCTTGGTAGACGAGGACTTTTGTTTTAGCAGTAAGCTTCCTGTTCTCCCAGACTCTTTTTGCTAACATGTTCATTGTTGTTGCTGCCTTGCCAATCCTGATGTTGATTTCCTGATCGAGGGATAATTTGCTATTTACCTCTGATCCTAGATATGTAAAATGGTCTACTATCTCCAGTTCGGCGTCGTCAATAACGATTGATGGTACACCATGTGCACCTTGTGACATAATCTGTGTCTTCTTTTTGTTAATTGTTAAACCAAATTCAGAACAAGCATTGGAGAATGCAGATAGTAGATGTTGTAATTCTTCCTCAGAGTGGGTTGTAATCGCAGCATCATCCGCAAAAAGCAACTCTCTGATTAGTACCCTCCTAATTTTGGTCTTGGCCTTCAATCTCTTAGCATTATAGAGGCCACCATCTGAGCGTGAGTGAATGTATATACCGTCATCCTGATTACGAAAGGCATATTTCAGTAGAAGTGAAAAGTATATCCCAAAGAGGGTGGGGGATAGTACACAACCTTGCTTAACTCCACTCTTGATTTCAAACTCTTCTGAAGTTGAGCCATCAAACTTGATTATACCCTTCATGCCTGTGTGGAACGATTCCACAATGGACAGAAGAGTTGGTGGGCAGCCAATCTTCTTTAGTGCTTTGAACAGACCCTCACGACTGATCAAATCAAATGCCTTTGTGAGGTCGATGAAGGCAATAAACAGTGGCTGATTTTGTTCCCGGCATTTTTCTTGCATCTGTCGCAATGAGAATATCATATCAATGGTAGACCGGTTCTGGCGAAAGCCGCACTGCGATACGGTGTAGACTTGATCTCCCAGGACTTGAAGTCTGCGCAGGACAATTCTGGCAAATACTTTCCCAACAATACACAGAAGTGAGATACCCCTATAGTTGTTACAGTCGCTCCGATCGCCCTTGTTCTTGTTCAGCGTTATGATGTTTGAATCTTTGAAATCCTGTGGGACTTGTCCTTCTAGCCAGCATTTCGCATTGAAGTCACCCATTATTATGTTTATTTCTGAATGTAAAAAAAAATTTTCATAGCTTTATCCATGTCATTATAAAATTCCTCTACACTATCGTCACTGCTTTCTCCTGTTGGGGCATATATTGAATGACATTTATGTCAAAAGGTCTGCCTATTAGTAATGGGTCACAATAGGTCTGAAGAACTCTTGTGAGATTTGCGCACTATTAACTCTCTCTAAACAGTAGATTAGTCTGTTGACAGTAATACAACCTAACACCGGTGAAGGCAACGTTAGGAACACGGGCCCCACTTCAGATAGTTCTTGTGGGTTCCAAATGTTGATATTATGTAGCCGGGGGAGGGGTTGGGGTGAGCGCCCAACCTCGCATAAATACCCCAATGGCTCGTGCATTCATCACCTATGCAGCAAAAGTCCAATTCCTGGCCTTCTCTTGACGGACCTGTTTTAACTAACAGAAGAAGGGGCGTCGGCGTGTCTCTGGTGCCGAGAAATAACCAGAAATCTCTAGATGTGTATGTACGTACATGCATGCGCAGACACGTGTGTGCGTGCCTACACACCTAAACTAGATTAAGACTACAGTTTGCTCTAGTAAAGAAAAGGTGCTGAAGACGGAGGGAACGAGCCAGGAGGCGCACCACAGAAATCAGGATGCAACGCAATTACGAGTAATGAAATATGTCGACTACTGCTAAATTTTATGGTGCTCGCCCTGCTTTGGACCCCCAGGCAGGTGCAGTGCCGGGCCCTATGTCTCGAAAGGGTCCAACCACAACTACTGGAGGTCCTTTTCAGGTGTCCTGTGGAGCCAAGGGACCTGAGAATAGAGGCCATACCAAACAAAGATTAAAACTAGTGCACTGGAATGCGGAAGGTGTCAGCAACAAAGAAATAGAACTATAAAACATCTTGGACCAAGAAAAATTAAGAGTATGTTGCTTGCAAGAAACTCACCTCAACGAAAATATAGCTTTCAGAATCAGAGGCTACCAGTGTTACCGATGCTGACCGAAAGGACAGAATAAAGGGTGGGAAACTGACCCTTGTAAAAAAAATAGCATCACTGCCTCCCAAATTGAAGTTTACATAGAAGAGGCTGAGTATCAGACTCTTAAACATAAGACAGGCAATACAGGCCTATATCTGATCAATTATTACTGTCTAATTGACCGCCCACAGGCACTGGACACACTACCATTAAAAGAAAAAAATTGATTGTGTGTGATAATTTCAACAGCCACTCGCAGAGCTGGGGCTATGATCACATGGACCAGTGAGGAGAGAGACTCGAAGACTGGCAGGATGAGAATAGATTGATCACAGTGTGAACATGGCCTAGCCGTGGATCGTTAGTGGTTGACATCAATACAGATGACAAACTCCGCGTTGTATTGTATAAAAGGTTTATTGAGTCAAACCATTACATTTTCATGCTGTCGATGTACATGCAGACATGTTTGTTGATCTTCTCATGGCTGAATCCCCAGTGACGTGTGTGCAACCACTGGATACCTAAACCCATTTGTGCTCACACGTTCACTAACTATGATTTCCCCATTAGTTAATGAATGCGCAGCATTCATTAACTCTCTAACTACTAAGCTAACTCCCTTACTGTTATATACCTCCCCTTCTTCAAGAAGACTTTTTCTCTGGAAAAGTCTCAACCCCAACCCTTAAACACTTAACTCTACTGAAATATTTCTTGTTCTATACCACATCTGCCCAACAATCCCTCAACATATATTTCCTAATTCAAATCTCACCCTCCTATCTCATCATAGCCAAACGCTAACCAGAGACATACTTTATACAATGTCAATAATACAAAACTCTCTACAAAATTCTCTATAAAATTCTCCACAAAAACTCTCTACAAAACTCTCTATAAGCGAACCGCTTTTAAAGTGTCCATCTAAATTATGATTGACAAAAATTGAAGATATTTTCCTTATCTTTTTCTCACTTACTCACATTCTCACTATTCCAGGATAGACAGAAAAAAGTTTAGTTTAGATTGGTTTGGTGCGCACCTTAGAAAGTTAGAAAGTAAGAAAATAGTAAGAAGTAATCACATTTCTCTTCCCATGCATTCTCAAAACTTTATAAAATAAAGTTCTCAAATTTTATCTTCATTGCCGTCAATAATAATTTTTGTTATCAAAAAGTTATGTTAATCCAAAACTACAACTTCGTCAAGTTCAATCATTCCTTCAAAACCTCCAGAGTACACTTATTTAAATGCCAAAATTCAACCTGGCATTCCCCCCATATTCTCCCATTAAACGCTGTTCAACCCAGCTCCTATTTCAACCCCCATTTATCCAGTATCGCCCGTCATTCCCCTCATCCATGGCTTTAAATCCATGTATTTACACTACGAACCGTCTAATGCAGTCCCTAATTCAATCCCCCAAACCATTTTTAACGGTTTAACTCTTTCCAACCCGCATGTAATTATCAATTGTTGCTGACAACCCCAGCCACTTTTAAATATACTCCTCCGTTACTTCCTCTACTATATACTGAGTTACTTCACTAATCACCAAAACTTCCCCCTTAACTCAATCATGTTTCACCCTCAATTTATAACCGTTATACACGTTAAGCAACTCAACTTCAAATCACAAAATTCGTACAACGAAGCATGGCCCTTACTCCATGTTTCATATTTTCTGCAAGCTCCCAAAAACAACTCTTCATTTTTCCCCATAACTGAACGTCATCCTAAAAATTATTTTAAACACCCTCAGGGTAACTCAAAAAAATAAAACCAAAGTTTTGTAAAAATAAACAGCTAAGTTAACATATCCTCACATTTTATAAAGAACGACTGAAGTCAAAACAATAGAGCAAACAATATCAACCCCCTCATTCTTTGACATCATTTTTATCCCCACACATTAATCAAATTAAACATATGTGATGAAATGAAAAATCATATATATACATACACCATAATATATTATAACTACTAATCAATCATTTTCCGTCTAAGAAAAACTCAACACTTCAAACTTAAAAATCAAAATGATAATAAAGCATATATCAATCAGTCCTAACTTACTACAATATTATGTCTACTTATCCCGACAACTCTCAACAACTCTTGATTAAGTTATTTGCTAACTTTTTTTCTTTGAAATTCACAATTACCGTGTCTAACTTCTTCTTCTATCTGCAATCTGCAGAATATTCTACCACGCTATTTATCACTTCTCCATTTTCTTAATAACTCCAAATTTTTTTCTATAAGTGCAATATCTACATCAATGTCGTCATCTTCCCGAGGAGAATTATCTTCTTTCATATCACCATCCTCATCAGTTTCTGACTCTTCATCCATCTCTTGTTCCGCATCCGTATACCCATTACTAGCAACCGCTAATCTCTTCCTTTCTAAATCCAATCTAATCTTTCTACCTTGATGTCTTAATGACTTTTCAAATAGTGGCATATCTTCATCACTTGAGGAATTTACTCTAAATTTCCTTTGCCTCTTAATTTCTCTTTCTTTCTGTCTATCTAACTTTCTTTTTACTGCCTGTCTAGTATTCATAAATGGAGCGTCTATTTTTTCTTTGCTCGATTCTTCACTATTATAACCGTCATACGTGTTGTTTTCCTCTGTCACGATTGTTTTTGGTATTGTTTCTTCTTGTTCACCAGTAGTAGATGCTGTTATTATTTGTTTTTGTACCAATTCTCTCCCATTTTCTATAGGTATTGGATATTCCGTTTGTCTGATAATCTGTCCATCTGAAAATAATTCTTCTGAATAATAATTGTTATTATTGTCCTCTGCATCTTTTTCCTCATTATCCCGTCTTAAGTGCTCTACATGTGAACGTGCAACATGCCCTGTAATTTGATTTTTAATAGTATATGATACTGGACCCTTTTTTTCTAAAATATAATATCCCGGGACCCAATGAGCATCAAACTTTGTTTGTTTTTCCTATGTTTTTTGTAATAAACTCTATCACCTATGTTAAACTCTTGTAAGTGTGCATTTTTATTTGTGTATTTCTTCTGTCTTTCTCGAGCCTTAATTATATTATTTCTTAAACGTATATGTGCTTTGTGCATTTCTTGCAACCTTATTTCCTGAAAATCCTCCCCCATATATTTTCTCCTAGGCTTTAATAAATTGTCAATTGGTAATATTGGTTCTCTTCCATGTACTAGGTAAAATGGTGAGAAACCTGTTCCTTCATTTTGGTGTGTACGGATCGCCCCCAATGCTATTCCCAAATAAAGATCCCAATCCATATCGTGTTCTTCTACATTTTTCGCCAGTATATTGTACAATGTTCTATGTTGTCTCTCATTTTTGGCATTCGAAGATGGTCTGTAGTATGAAGTTTTAATGTGCTTTATATTCAAATCTTTTAACAATTTTTCAAGCTTTCTATTTACAAATTCTTTCCCATTGTCTGTAAGTATTGTCTGTGGACACCCAAACCTTGGTATAAATTCTTGTAAAAGCATATTTATAACAGAATCAGAACTCTTGTCTGGAATTGGATAAACTTCTGGCCAGAGACTATATGAATCTACGATATGTAGTAGATATACATTTCCCGATAATGTTTTTGGATGAGGACCTGAAATATCCAAACTCACTTTCTGCATTGGAAATTGAGGAATATCTGTATCTTGTAAGGGACATTTAATTATCTTCATGTTTCTTAACCTACACTTTTCACATGCATCAACATATTCATATACGCTTTTAAATAAATTCGGCCAGTAATATTTACTGCTAATAGACTTAACTAACTTATCTCGTCCAAAATGACCATTATTATCATGATATGCCTTTAAAACTTCCCGTTCTAAATGTTTCGGAATATATTTTCTTAATCCCTCACCTTTTTCACCGACATAATATAATTGATTGTCTTCTTGCAGCTCTAAAAATTTTCTTTTAAAACAGTTTTCCCCTGTTTCTTTCAGTTTTCTTTTTATCTGTATTATTTTTGGATCTAATTCCTGTTCATTTTTCATATCAAAATGCATCAACTGTGTATCTTCCTCTATCGATTCAGAATCGTGTTCTGTCTGTGAGCTTTTATAATTTATTTTAGCAGAATCTAATATATTTACTTGCCAATTCCTGTCGTCAATTTCTGGTTCTCCCTCATCTTGAGAAGTGGTTTCAGATATTGTTGTATGTGGAATTCTAGACAATAAATCAGCTCATGTATTATGTTTTCCTGAAATATACTCTACTTTAGCATTGTATCCCTGTAAATTTAATGCCCATGTTTGTATTTTCCTATTTTGTATTGGTGCTTCTAATATAGACTTTAATGGCATGTGATCAGTTTTAATAATGAAATTGGCGTTATGTAGGTAGTAATTTAGTTTTTGGAGAGCATAGTGTATAGCGTAGGCCTCCTTCTCAATAGTCGCCTATTTCCTCTGAGATTTGCTAAGTCTATGTGACAAGAAATAGATTGGTCTTTCATTTTTAACTCCTGGTATTCCTGAGTCTTCTCCTTCATACGGGTGTGTTAAACATGCTCCTATGGCATTATCTGAAGCATCTGTATACAAAACTAATTGTTTATTTAAATCTGGATGTGCCAATAGTGGAACTGTTGTTAAGCTATTTTTTTTTAAAATCGAACGCCTTCTGACAATCTTCAGTCCACTTAAACCTTGCATATTTACAGGTCAATTTTATAATAGGTTCTGCTATCTGTGCAAAATTTGGAACGAAACGTCTATAATACCCGATCATGCCTATAAAAGCTCGAACTTCTCTCACGTTGGTCGGAGAAGATAACTCTCTAATCACTTTAATTTTATTTTGATCAGGCTTAATTCCCTCTCTATTAATAATGTACCCTAAATATTTGGTTTCTGTTTTTAAGAATTCACACTTACTCAATTTCAACTTAACATCGTGTTTTCTTAGCCTATCAAATACCAATTTTACCTGTTTTAGATGATCTTGTACGTCTCCTGATGTATATATTAAAATATCATCTATATATGCCAACGCAAACTTTTGAAACCCACGTAATACTTCATTCATTAATAACATATAGTGAGATGAAGCTGTACGAACTCCGAATGGCATTCGTAAAAATTCGTAAGAACCCATATGAGTACAGAAAGCACTTTTCTTTTGAGCATCCTCCGACATCGGGATACACCAGAATCCTGATCTTGCGTCTAGTGTAGTGAAGAATGTAGAGCCATTAAGTAAACCCAAAATATCATCAATTACTGGCAATGGGTACGCTACATTCTTAGTGATTTTGTTTAACGCCCGATAGTCACAGCAGAATCGATGTGTACCATCGACCTTGGTCACAATTACAATCGGAGATGACCATTCAGACTTCGATCTTGTTATTATTCCTGCTTTTAACATATCTTCAATTGCCTTCTCTACAATCTCTCTGTTTCTTAAAGGAGTTCTATATGGTTTTAAACTAATTGGTGGATGATTTCCAGTGTCTATTTCCATTGTAACTGTACTAGTTTTTCCCAATTCTAAATCATTAATTGCAAAAACGTCTTGATTTTCTTTCACCAATTGTTCTAATATTTCTTTATTCTCCGGTGGGGCTTTTAACTGTGATAACAATTCTTGTTCTCTTGTCCTTTTGTCAACTGTATCTATTTGAGATGGATATTTTTTGAATGTATGGATCAATTCATCATTCCGTCTTTTCCAGCTTCTTTTATACTTATTTCTGACATTATTTCTGACCATGGGAGTTTCTGAATAATCATTTCCCAACATGTTTTCTTTTTCTATAGTTAACATGTTATCATTATTATACGCTACTTTAGCGATTACACAGCCTCTATATAATTTAATATTTTTTCCTGTATTGTTTAGGAGCATCACTGGAAAGCTGAGGTGTTTATCTAATGTTATTAACCCATCGGTGACTTCCAAGCCAGGTTCATCTATTATTTCTCTCTCTAATTCCGTTATTTTAACTGTTTGTCCAACCGAAAAGTACGGATTTTTTTTCATTTTTGCCTGTATTAAATTAACCGTTTGTGGTTTCAAATTCATGGTCGTTTTGACTCTAACTAGTGTCGACACATGCATATCCTCTTCTAAATCTACGTAAACATCTTGGAATTTTAATTTATGTAAATCAAAAAAAAGTCTCACCCCATTTTTCAATAAAAAGTATCTACCCAATATCATATTTCTATTTAAATCCTTGACCACATGGAACATATGCCTAACATTTATCCCTCCTAATTTAAAATTTACCATTGTTTGTCCAAGCACTTCTAATTTTTGTCCAGTTACCGAATGAAGATTCTCCTGAATTCTAAATATTTTAAAAAATTTTAATATTCGATATAAAAATGTTTCTTTAATCACACTAACTTGCGCTCCCGAGTCAACTAATGTTCTAATTTTATATTTCCCTATTTCTATTATACATGAACTAGGATCAATCATATTTAATGACAACTGTTTTATCTCCCCAAGTTGAGGCCACTTCTTATGTTTTTTATTTCTAAATGTCCTATTATACTCATCATTTGGGTTTTTAATATATTTATTCATCTTTTGGACCTTACTATCTTCCCCCCTACTGCCGATCCTGTTCAGTAAGCGGGATGCCAATTTCCCTGATCTCCTGACCTTATACAATTTCTCTGCACTTCTCTATAATTCCCATTTGATGATCTACCATTTACAGTTCTATTCTGTGTACTATTCTGAGCACATCTATTATTTTGTGTATTCGACTGGACACGTCTGTTACCACAGAAGCGTAAAATGTGTCCCCGTTGGTGGCACCCCCAACAAACCACATTTGTGTTATTTGTGTTACCTACCATGTCTCTTACAGTATTTCTCACTTGTCTTTCTCTACCTTGATTATATACGTTACTGTTTCTTTGTAACATCTGTATTTCTCCCCTTCTTCCTTTCCATCCATACCTATACTGTCCTATTTCCATAGGTTCTTCAATTCTATCCTCTGAACTACTACCTAACTCTCGTCCTACCCTCAATCTAAACCTTCTTCTCAAGCTTTCCTCTTGTATAGCTATATCTACAGCTTGTGACAACCTGGCAGGATTCTCTCTCATTAATTTAAATTTTAGTCCATCTGACCTTATCCCGTCAACAAAAATCCCCACCAACATCCGTTCCACTTCCTCAGCTCGGACATTCTGACCCAAAAATGACTCTTCGGCTAAATTGATCAACCTATCACTGTATAGCTGTACACTTTCTGTAGTATTTTGTCTCGTCTGTCGCAACACTGAGAATGCGTGTTGAGGGTCAGTAATCTCTGCATATTTATGAGCTAGGTCGTCTTTGAATTGTTCCCAGGTTTCACCTCCTCCAGCTTCTAGCTTTCTTCTTATATGATCAGAAACAGGACTTGTACTAGTTCTATAAGCTAAATTCTTTTTATCCTCATCTGTAGCGTTCACTAGATAAGCATGTTTCTCAATAGAAATAATCCATTTCTTAAATTGATTCGCCTGTCCATTAAATCTCTCGACATCACTGAGTACACTTTGCTGTCTTAACACCGCGTCCAACTTTGATATTGCCCCACCAACTACCCTAAGTACTTGAGAAAAATATTGGGCTTCCATTCTAAAAAATCTGTAATGGAAAGTACGAACCAATATAATATACTAATATTTTAAGACAATATTATCTTAAAGTAAGCAGCAAGAAATATTCTGTTCAATTGAGTATGTTGTTAATTAATCTGAAATTATTCATTACCTATACTGCTCTGTCGTTTGTTCTGGGTTTACCAACTGACGCTACCTGTCCTATGTCTATGGGTAGAAATGAAGTATGGTCCAATCGACAAAATGACGGAAGATGTTCCAATCGACAAAGTGACGGAAGATGTTCCAATCGACAAAGTGACGGAAGATGTTCCAATCGACAAAATGACGGAAGATGTTCCAATCGACAAAGTGACGGAAGATGTTCCAATCGACAAAGTGACGGAAGATGATGTTCCAATCGACAAAGTGACGGAATGCAATGCCCAATCGACAAACTTGAAAGAGTATGACGCCCAATCGACAAACTTGAAAGAGTATGACGCGCAATCGACAAACTTGAAAGAGTATGACGCCCAATCGACAAACTTGAAAGAGTATGACGCCCAATCGACAAACTTGAAAGTTGTCCTCTCCTCTCGCAGGAACAGAAAAAGAAGAGCCTCTGGATTCCTCACTTCAATCGAAGTCGGTGCCTTCTAGTCGTTTTCATGCCGCTGATTGTGCTCGTCTGGATTTGAAATTACAACGATCGAGACAATACTCAATTGATTGATTGATTCGGCTCACTTTAAGCGTTGGCCAAGAACTCCGGACTTTATCTTCAGACTACCAAGGTCACCTTCACTGTAGTTCAGACGATAACGGTTAACTCGACAGTTCCAGCAAAACCAGATTTCACGGCAGCATATCTGGAACATCCATACGTTTCGAAAAAAACGAGCAGGTCAACAATGGATTCAAGCTTGACGATGGCTGCTCTGTTTCACCACTCGGAACATTATGTGTTGTGTGGCGGTTCTAACAACGATCAACCCCATCACAAAAACTTGAAAATCCGACATAAGTTGTTCCTCCAGAGTGCACAACCTTCCATGACTTCTGTTGACTTTTATATTCCAATTTGATTTATTTTTTTTTTTTGAGGACCTCTGTGATCAGTGGTGGCCGCGACAGCACGATTCCGAAATCCTGGTATACTCGGCGCCAAATCAGGTCATATCACAGTGTGAACATGGCCTAGCCGTGGATCGTTAGTGGTTGACATCAATACAGATGACAAACTCCGCGTTGTATTGTATAAAAGGTTTATTAGGTCAATCCATTACATTTTCATGCTGTCGATGTACATGCAGACATGTTTGTTGATCTTCTCATGGCTGAATCCCCAGTGACGTGTGTGCAACCCCTGGATACCTAAACCCATTTGTGCTCACACGTTCACTAACTATGATTTCCCCATTAGTTAATGAATGCGCAGCATTCATTAACTCTCTAACTACTAAGCTAACTCCCTTACTGTTATAGATTCTTTTTATTAACAAGCCATCCGACCCACATACTTTTTACTCGAGATCATGGCACACTACAACTACACCTGACCTGGCTTTTGATTCGCCAGACCTGGAGTGGAACATTACACGAATTGTTGGGAAACAACTTAGTGGCAGTGACCATCGGCCAGTCTTTCTAACTGTAGAAAATGATCTTGTTGCTAATCTACCGCATGGAATTAAAGCGGCAATGTTCGCTGATGACCTGGTTCTATGGAGCACAAATGAACATGCATCAGTGGCCACCAGATCGCTATAAAGAGCTTTAGACGCATTTGTTGCATGGGCAAATAGATGGTGTGTCAGCATAAACACTGACAAGTGCAACACCACTCTATTTACCCTCTCTCCAAACCAAAAGGCAGGGATGATCCAGATAAATGGAATACCCCTTAGAAAAGATAAAGAACCAACATACCTTGGAGTAACATTTGATGGCAGGCTGACATGGAGAAAGCATATCAACAAAGCAGTAGCAAAAGCAAGAAGGAAAATAGCCATCCTGAGAAAACTAATTGAAACCACATGGGGGGCCAGTGGGAAAATACTTAGCAAAGCTTATCAACAGCTTATAAGACCACATCTGGAATACGGGTCAACTGCGCGGTGTTCATCATCAAAAACCACACTACAAGAGCTGGACAAGGTGCAAAATCAAAGACTTAGAGTCACCACAGGAGGGATAAGATCAACCCCTATAGTGGAGATGGAGAAAATGGGGAGGACACAGGCACTGAGAGAGCGCAGCGATACAAAAACTCTAATACAAGCAGATAAGTTCCTCAGCTTGCCAGGCCACCCTATGAACAGATTTGAAAACTTAGCTATGGGGCTGTTGAAAAGAAGCGGTTTTATCTACCAGGCCAAACGACTCTGCAGAGAAACCGCCGATGTGCCCACAGTTGGTATCCCCCTGAAAACTATTCCAGGGCGAACTCCATGGAAAGATGAACATAGACTACCACTACAAATCCAGACAAAAGTGAGAGGAATATTTGACAAGGAAGAAAAGAACTGTGTACAGCGCAGAACAGCCACTCTCAGCTTCCTTGATGAAGAATACCCACAGGACCTCTGGATCCGAGTCTACACAGATGGGTCAGCACAAAATGCTGTTCGAAATGGAGGAGCGGGAGTGTGCAAAGAATACCCAAATAATACTAGGGACACGGCCAGAGTACCAACAGTAAAGTACTGTCATAACTATGATGCTAAAATTGAGGCAATCAAGATAGCAACAGAGAAATTACTAAATACCAGCCATGGTACACAACCTGTGGTGCTATTAACAGTTGCAAAATCAGTACTCGAGGCGCTTCTGACTGGGAAATTGCCAGCACTAAGGACACTACTTTCTGAACTTAGCAGACAGCATTAGGTCACCATACAGTGGATACCATCCCTGTGTGGAGTACTCGGAAACGACAGAGCTGATCGACTGGCTAAGGAAGGAGCAAAAGAAGAACAGCCTGATGTGCCCGTTACATACCACCAAAACAAAAGAATGATCAAATCAGTCAGAAAGCCACCAAAATCTGCTCACGTCGACTACCACAGAACAAGTCATTATTCTGTGCCTCAGAACAGGATACAATAGATTATGCAATCAGATGTATACAAAATTCAAGATTGGTGAATCAGCCATGTGCACGTGTGGATTGGCGTCCCAGACAGCGAGCACATACTCCAAGACCGCCCAAACTATAACACATCCAGGCACACCTTCTGGCCTAGAGAGACAATAGTGGAAGATAATCTCTATGGACTGCTGAGTGAACTAATAAAGACAGTTAAATTCATACAATAGACAACATTGTAGTTATAGACATATTTCAAGCAAACGAAAGAAGAAGAAGACAGTTCTTGTGTGCTGTCTGTGCTCAATGTAAGCTGGTTACATCATAATATGCTCTCTGATGATGGGAAATTTCAGTACTGGTCTTGTGCACCCCGCTAGCTTCTTTGCTTGAGTTGAGGATGTAGCGTTCTGCAGCCCTATAGTTCGGCACAGGGAAAGAATGAGATTACATCTACATTACTCAGACAGAGGTAAGGCGATTTTGCGCCTCAGTTGACCTGAACATCGAAGCACTGGATACAAGAGTTAACTTAAACTTCCAGGGAATACACAAAACCAATCAACCAACCAATCAATCAACAACCAACCAATCATCCAACGAATAAAACAACCAATAAGCTAGCAATTTTAAGTTTGATTACGAATAATCGTCGAACATATCTTGGAGATGCAATTTACGCAATATTAATAGCGTAATTTTGCAAAACTTTGTTTCTACAAGTTTAAATTATTAAGTTGTTAAAAAATTTGCCAAACATTTCAAACAACAGTGGCAACTGTAAATACTCTTCTCAAAACTAGCATTTACAAAATGTGGTCATTCATGTTTCAAGTGCCACAACAGGTGTTTGCCAGATTTTTACGCAAAATACTATCACAATAAGTTTCACTCTAAGATCACTTACATTCCTGTTTCCGTCTTCTTGTCTGCGATAGAAAACGCCAACTTAATATATATCCCTGCACATAATAGATTTAAAATAACTCCTCTTGCTGCTCACGTATCTCCCAGCGTTTGTAGTATCCAGGTAATGAGAACTACTCCAGGTTTACTCGCTCACTACGCAACTTTAGCAAATCCAGGAAAGAAAAACAACGCCCACCCGTTCCTTACGAACCTTACTGAGGTTCGACGCCACTGGGGCATACTTGTCTGAAAACTGGGAAATACCTGATGGCGGTAATTACTTCTTACTGCTCTGGCTTATTCCCATTAATAATTATCTCGTTTTCACTGAGTATTTTTTTTTAAAGTTAGTTGTATGTCTTTTACATGACGTTGCAATCAAACCCAGGATTTTGTACGCTCGTTCGTTTTGAACTCAAACGTAGTCCATACACAATACTTCAGGTAGCACTTGACTTATTTGTGCGTGTAGATTAGCTTTCCCTAGTGATGTCAGGTCTTAGTTAGATTTGACTGAGCTACCGTATGACAGTAGACGGTACTACCTGCTTCTGTTAGCGCCGAATGTTGGGCGACGCTTACCAAACCCCACACCCCTTATTGTACCAACATCTTCGGGCGGAGGGGTGCAATTGGGAGTGTACAAGCCTTATCCTAGTACGAGAAAATACAACCTAAAGACTGAGTGTCATGGCACGGCAGACCAGTCCCTTAGCCTTGGTTGGCAACTGGTCTAGGATCGAAGCTCCGACAGGCGGACAGTTAAAGCATTTCTTTGCTGATCGGGCAGCTTCTGCAGCTTGTCTTGTTCCAGACATATTGGTGTTACCTTTCTTCTGGAGTACACCAGACAGGCCGAGAGATGGATCAATTTGCATAGGCAACACATGGTCTCTAAATTCAGCCCAGGCTTTGTGTTATGGAGAGGTATAACTCCATTTTACAAACTATCATCTGTCAAGACGGCAAGGTGCCAGTCAGTCATTAACAGTGTCACTTGTGATCAGGTGTACCCACTCCGACTTCAGAGGTGTTTTGAATTTAGGTCCCTACGTCACGGACGAGAAGCCAATATTTTAGTCCAACTGACCTGTGTAGGGATTGAACCCGCTACCTCGGCATCAGCACACCGGCTATTTAAGAACGAGCGCTTTTATCCAATCGGCCATGCTAACATCCAAACCCAGGATTTATTGGATGTTTGTTTTACTAGGTAATTTTACTTTAAGTAGTTTGTCATCGCTTTCTAAATGGTTGCAGCCTCATACTAAGGAAATCAGCTTAAATCGATCTGCTTTATAATCGCTCGCAAGTGATTTCAAACTTTGAACTCGCTGTGTCGGGGAATTGTGAAACTTCGTTTTACTATCCCCTAAGCCACAAATGTCCTGTTTTAATAAGTATCTTTACATTATCTTTAAACAGTCCTGAGTGTGTGCTAATGGAAATCCATCACTAACATGTAGAAACAAGTGTGTAAGGAAACATTCATCCAGTACTGGAAATTGATTCCTCAGTCTGGTCTGCTGTTGTCAACATTAACACAAATTATTGCAAAGTACAAAGCGCAGGTATACATAGAATCATTGAAGGTGTCAAAACAACCCCATCTTTACCCCATAAACCGCCACTGAGATCTCTCATTTGATCAAAGACACGAAATGAATATTCTCATTCACCGCACCAAACTATAAAGAATACCATCTCACTCAATCCATGAGTGGCTCCACGAAGAAATTAAATCCACGCTCGAAAAGAGAAGCTTCCATTGCTTGTTCAAACAACTGGGATGTCCGAAGCATATGTAGTCCCAAACTCATTCATTCATTCATTCATTCATTCATTCAGTAGCATGTTCTTTGCAGAACCTCTCTCCCATAACAACCTTCCAGAAAACTTCTCGATCTCAAGCAAGATGTCCCATGTCCGATACATCCATCTGGAGATCATCCGTCACATCCTGCACACATTTTCTCTTTGGCCTTCCTCTTCCTCTCTTCCCAGGCATATAGCCCTCCATTATTATTCTCTCCAAACTTTCGTGACGTTTCAAGTGACCAAAATATATCAATATTCTTCGTTTTATCGTCTTTAATAGCCAACCCTCTTCAATATTCAGCTCTTGAAGTATGGATGCATTTGTTCTTTTCTTAGCCCAAGATATTCTTAGAACCCGTCTAAAACATTTATATTCAAAGGCATGTATGCGCTGTTCAGCTTGTTTAGTACGTGTCCAGGTCTCACAGGTGTATGTTGCAATGGGAAAGATGCATGAAAAAAAAAAAACACCCAATAAATATATGACACCTAATAAATGACAAAGGGGTGGAAATCCTTGCCCGTTGATAATAAATATCATATTATCTCCAGAAATAACAGATATAACAACAGTTTTATACAATATCTGGTGGTGTCGAGATGTTTCTACTCTCATCATCATCAAGTGCCATGCCGACTAGCGTAAGCGTTCATGACTCCCCACAGATCTCGGTCTTTGGTTTTCTGGATCAACTCTACCGTTGATATTCCTCCATGCCACCATCGCAATCCATCCTGATCATTTCTCTTGGTCTGCCTCTGCCTCTCTTCCCCTCGATCTTTCCAGTTGTCACGATGTTCTCCAGTGCCTGTCTTCTCATCACATGACCAAAAATAAGTTGTTTGCCTCTTTCTTATTGTTGTATATAATGTTCTAGTTTCTACTCTGTCAAAATTTTAAATCCCACTTTGGCACGATTCCATACATGTGTGCGCATGCGGGTCGGGGTGGGGGTGAGGGTGGATGGGGGAGAGGGTGTTGTGAGGTGGTGGATGGGTGTTAGATGAGTGTTTTTAGGTCGTCCCAATCAACCCCAGCATTGTTAGGCTCTTTATGATTTACTGGGCAAATGTTACTTTCAGCGGTTTGCTATTACTATCTGAACGATCAAGGTTCAAACTGTTGAAATCAAAGCAGGCTGTCTGCTGTAGAACTGTCTGCAGCTGATTGTGTTCGCTCGACTCGGTGTGTGAAACGCGTTCATATATTCGCGTTCATATATATATATATATATATATATATGTGTGTGTGTGTGTGTGTGTGTGTGTGTGTGTGTGTTTGTGTGTGCGCGTGCGTGAGTGTTTGTGTGTTTGTGTGTGTATGTGTGTGTGTGTTTGATATCTAAAATGTAAAGCAAGAGACATGATCCAAGTCTCCACCAAATGGGAAACCTTTAAAGCTTCTTCGATTTAAACTTAAAACACCTGCTCAAGTTAATAACCCTGCTCAAGACAACATCTAGTTCAGGATATAATGTTGATACATGCCACTAGCTGGAACTGACATCGTGATGAAATATAGGAACCACAACGGAATGTGCCAAGAAGAGCGCTGGCATTAATTTAATTACTGACAGAAGAATTACAACTGAACAACGAAGGATAGAACTAACAAAATAGTTAGTTAGCTATCTATTGAGGTATCATCCTTGCACTCCAGACAAGTCCATAGGCGCTCAGATCCCCCCAACCCCCACCCCCAGCATGTGCATCAGCGTCTGTCGGCTAATAGTTCCTTCCAATTCTGTGCTCATTGATGAGGTCCGTCATTCTCGTATCTGGCAGTGCCAATTCTAACTTCCAAGTCTCTCATTCTGGACAACGAAGTGGATTCACGGGCCCCAAAGGCCTCCGCTGTCATCTCTCTGATGGCCTTAATGACATCAGTACGATCCATGGGCTAGCTTTCTGCAGGGGGTGCGGAGTAAGTAAGTTCATCAGCTCGATCATTTCCCTCAACTTCCCCCATGTCCCGGAACGAAGATGAAGGTGACTCTAAGCACAATAGACCTCCCTAACAAAATAAGTGTACTTTTATAATTGTAAGATACATGCACTCAGTCATGTCTTACATTTTGCTATTTCAAGATTGACATTAAACATTCGATATTAACATTGCCCCATATAACTGCTGCATTATACGTTAACGAAGGAATCCATAGTGGTTCAATGGCCAGCACGTGTGCATGCCGACCCGGTGATCATGTGCAAACTTTAATCTATTGACCAGGGGAAATAAGAGAGTGATATTTCTGCATATTGTTACGTTATCACTCTATGCTATACGAGTGTCGATGCTTCCATCATGATATCTGCCATGAAGCGGATGGGATTACCATTGAGTCCATCCTTCTTATACAGGCTAAAGTCATAAGCACTGAAACCGAACTTGCACAACACGACACGGGATGGTTTTCTTCCACAGTCTACTTTACTACGACTCTACACTTGACATGTCGACAACACAACCAGTTACTCCACAGAAAAGTCACAAATATACCTAACAATGTCTACACATTCTATTCTACAAGAGCGGCGTTATGTTAGCCATGTTCCAGTAACAAGAACTATTATGTTAGCCATGTTCCAGTAACAAGAACGATGTCCGACATTGGCGCTCGCTCGAGTCTAACTCATCTACAGTGACTTGTTGCGCTTGAACCAAAACGTCTTGCACACTTTTCATGCTTTTATAACCAATGCAGTGCAAAGTATGTCTTACAATCCTCTCGCTTTTCACGTCTTGTCACAGGACTGTGCAAGACTCTAAGCTACCCGTACTTAATAACCCATAGACTGATCCAAGTCTATGGTAATATCTCTATGTTATACTACACGTTGGTGCTTTATTTCATTGTGCTACTTCTTGAACTCACGACCAGGTTATGGGCTCATTTGATTTTCTTATATTTCCATGTGTGTGTTAATTATTGTGCATGTTTATTACAGTCTTAAAGAAGATAGTCATTGAAGAACATCTTGACAATTGAAAGATCAGTGGTAGAGGAGGCAGAGGCAGACTGAAACGATGGTCTAAGACATGACATGGGGAAAGCGATCAACTGAACTGATCATCACCACCAAGGTCCGAGACCTATGGAGAGACATGAACGCCTACGCCAGTTTGCATATCAAATGATGATGATTTTTTTCTGTATTGGCTAGAGTGCCTGCCTGACAAGACATGCAGTAACATAATTATTGTTGCTTTCCCGCCAGCATGTCAATGAGAGGGACCTGGCATTAGAAAAGAGAATTTCAGTTGAAGAGTCTGGGAAAGATAGGCAGAAGATGAGAAGTGGCCACATCGCCGCACTATTCCGCGGCCTTAGATATATGAAGGCCTAGCACTTTACATTCCAACGGCAATATCGGCCAGAGGACTATCTTTGCTGGTGATATCTTATGTACAATGCAGAAACAATAACGTTGCAGAAATCTCTTGCGATGAAAACTTTTATTATTTTGTTTTAACACACTGCAGTAAACTATAATGTTACAAAAGCCAAAGTTCAGTTGTTTACAGACTTCACCTGTGCGCCACATATCACCACCAAAGCCTAAAGTTCAAATTGACATTTAAAATAAGAAAATATATGCATGTGGCACATCTTGTTATTCTCGTGATTACTTTTCCGGCATTTCGTTTTCAGCGCGTATCTAATCAATCAAAGGTGTGCCTTTTCTGGGACTAGTATGTATCACCAGAGATGCCAGTAATATCTGTGTCATCACTCCCATGCTCTGTCAGCGTCACAACAGTCTGTATCTTCCACGCTGCATTCTTTTGACATCTCCAATTCTTTATGTGAATATTGCACCAGTCTCGACATCTTCAAGCGCTCACTGCCAGTCATTGTAAAGGGAGATAAACAAACAGACCATGCCAAGTCGGTCGTAGCGTTCGATGGCAGTTTATCCTTTACAATGCCGGAGGTATGAGTCAATTGGCTTTCCCTGTGATTGTTTAAAATCTATTTTTGAAACCAGAATGGTTAAAGTAATATTCAACATTATGAAACTGCATATGACGTGTAAATGAATAAGAGTGATTAAGTGTTACATTTACTCTACCTCATCATTATCATCATATACATTGTCAGCTTGCGTATGCATTCATGTCTTTCCACGCATCTCGGTCTTTGGTCCTTTGGATCAACTCCGCTGATGATGTCTCTACGTGCCAACTTTCAGTGCATCCAGCATCGTTTGTCTTAGTCTGCCTCTCCTTCTTTTCCCACTGATCATTAAAGTTGTCAAAATGCTCTCCAGCGCCTCTCTTTTCATCACATGACCAAAGAATGTTGTTTGTGTCTTTCCTATACTTGTATATAACGTTCTAGTCTCATTAGTATCTTCCAGACAATAATTTTTGTGTAACTCTGACAGCCCAGGGATTTCGCAACATTTGTCACAGGAACCACATCTCCGTTTCTTCTAAGCTGTTTCTAATTTGTTCATTAGCGTTCCATGATTCGATGTTACTCAACATTGAGTATGATAAAGCTGATGTGCTGAAGTTTCTTTGGAATCGAGTAGAAGGTGCAGCTGAACAGATGAAGTGTCCACAGCTGAAAACACTAGCTCAGGGGGAAGGGAGGCAGCAAACAGTCTGGACGATACTCAAAGCGTAGGAAAAAAAACACAGGTGGGCTTTTAATTAAGTTGCTAACTGAAATAATTTCCATGAGAACTCTTCAGTGGCTTTCGAAGAGAGGAGAGCATGTCTGGGAATATCTTGAGTGCGGTGATGTTAATTTTTAAATTTAGTAATCGGAAATTCAATATTCAGCATTTGCTATACATTATTGTATGGTGCAGAAGAATGCTGAAAATTAGAAGCATATGATCCCTTTAAAATTAATCCTGTTTTTACATCCCTTCGAACCGAAAGATGTGCATTGTCATTTGATTTATTTTTATTTCTACAGTGGGCTGTAACAATTCAGCCTCTAACACATATCCAGGGTTAGTGAGTGTATTACGGCCATGTGTTTTCATGTACTTGATCAACATGTCTACTACATAGACAAGCGTGTATATTCATTACTGTGGCTGAGAATTCTGCAAGCATAATGTGCACAGCTGCAGCCGTAAGTTGCCCAGTAAAGATAACACACCGATGTGCACACAAGAAAAATGGTGCATGCGAAAGTTGATCTGTTTCCCATTGTGGCAAACTTTGAACACTGCATCAGTGTTCACACATCACGAAATACACAATACACAGTTATCTCGAGCAGATTGGGTTTGTTAACAGTCTGAAAGCAGTAATGAGCAACTGATACACCACTTACTTTATTTAACAACGTCACTAAAAATTGACACAGACTGGTGTTTTACTTGGCTCAGAAAACATATTTGAAATAGCAAATTTGTCTTTGCCAAAACAATAATGGTTTGTGTTTGTTTTTTGGAGTGCCAATTTTATCCGGTGTTTTGCCTAGTAAAATATGTTTGTTACCTGTAATATATCGTATTACATTCTTGCCTTAATACCTCATGTAGCTGTTTATGTACCGAGGAACTCGTCGTGTGTATATCGGATAATGTATACATGGCATGCGTTTCGTAATATCCCTGCCCTAGACAGTTGTTACATTAAACTACTCTATCCGGGTTGTTACGTTAACCCTTTCTACCACAGGCAATTGTTACACTGAAAAGCTCTATACGATTGTTCTGCCGCAGGCAATTGTTATACTCAACAGTAATCTCAATAGTTTTTTTTTTTAACCATAACCCGTTTTGTATAGACAAATGTGTTACATCGAACAACTCTATCCGAATAGTTACTTTAACTCGTTTTGCTACTTTCAATTATTAAATTAAATACTCTATCCGAAGTATTACTTTAACTGATTCAGTGCAAAAAAGAAGTAGGTTTGGACCGAAAATTCTACACAATCAAATAAACAAGTATTATATAGTAAATTTTCATTCACTACGCATTGAAATTGCTGAAAATACCACGATACAAAACAAATAACATGATGACCCTAGTATGACGATATATCGTCCTTCTGTCTAAATGAAAGGTCACATTTGGCGATATAATATCCTTTGGCATTGAATTAGTTAACAGTGTCTCTCTCGTATTACGATGTAAGCTTTTTTTTTAACTCAAAAATGCATCGTTTTATAGTATAATGTCTCGGGGGTGGGGCGGGGGGGGGGGGTTAAAGTAACAACCACCTGGGACAGATACAATTAAAATAACAATTATCAGGGACATATACAGTTAAAGTAACAACTGTGGGGCAGATAAAGTAAAAACTACCTGAGACAGATATAGTTAAAGTAACAACTGCCCGAGACAGATACATGTAACGTAATAATCACCTGGAACAGATACAGTTAAAATAGCAATTACCTAGGACAGATACAGTTAAAGTAACAACTGTAGATCAGATAAAGTAACAACTACCTGAGACAGACATAGTTAAAATAACAACTACCCGGGACAGATACATTTAAAGTAACAACCACCTGGAACAGATACAATTAAAATAACACCTACCAGGGATAGATACAGCTAAAGTAACAGCAGCGTGGGGCATATAAAGCAACAACTACCCGAGACAGACATAGTTAAAGTAACAAATAACTTCGGCAAATACAGTTAGAGTAATCACTACCTATGGAAGAAAAAGTTAACGTATGTGACAGGTAAGTTAACGTAACGACTAGCTGGGACAAATACATTTAAAGCAACACTTGGCTAGGACAAATACAGTTAAAGTAACAACTACCTGGAGCAGATACAGTTAAAGTAACAACTATCTGAACCAGATATAGTTTAAGTAACAACTGTCTGGGCCAGATACTGTTAAAGTAACAACAACATGGGGCAGATACAGTTAAAGTAACAACTACCTGGAGTAGCTACAATTAAAGTAACAACTACCTGGGGCAGATACAGTTAAAGTAACAACTACCTGGAGCAGATACAGTTAAAGTAACAACTACCTGGAGCAGATACAATTAAGTAACACCTACCTGGGGTAGATACAGTTAAAGTAACAACTATCTGAACCAGATATAGTTTAAGTAACAACTGTCTGGGCCAGATACTGTTAAAGTAACAACTACCTGGGGCAGATACAGTTAAAGTAACAACTACCTGGGGCAGATAAAGTTAAAGTAACAAATACCTGGGACAGATAAGCTAACGTAACAACTTCTTCTTCAGCGTTCCGAGCCATTGAGGTTCTTTGCTGCAGATACAATCTGTCTCCATTCGTCTCTCTGGTTGACCTTCTCTTGCCAGTCGTGGATTCCAAGTTCCAATTCCAATTCCAATTTTCAAAACAAAAATTCCAAATTCGGCCTCGTTCAACCTGCTTCCTCGGGGTCGGTTACTGTTGGGGTCCGTGGCTTTTGTCGGTTTATTCACCCTAATTCTTGTCTTGTGAGTCATATCTCGGACTGGTTATGTTGGTTTGTGTCTGTGACGTCAGCTGGGGGAATCGGTCGGCGGCTATCCTTTGTGCTCGTCTGTTCTTGTGGTTTTCTTTGTTGGTGTAGGCTCCTGGTTCGTCAGGCTTGACTGGCTTCAGTCCTTATAGGACTTTTTATTAGGTCTTTTAGTATCCTTTTTATGTGTATTTTCTGTAGGAGCTTTTCGACGTTTCTATTTTCCGCCTTGTGCCTTTTTTCTTCTTCGAGTTTGAGCTTCTGTTGTCATTCGATGTTTTCCTCCGCGCTCAGCCATGGTTTTCTTTCTCCGTCTTCTATGTAGTACGAGTAGTCGGCATAATCACGTTCCAAGAGTCTAGTTGGGTATTCTACCGGTCTTCTGAGTTTCTTGGGTTTATTCTTTTCTCTTTCAATCAAGCACCTTTTGAATTTCTGGTGCCTGAGTTTCTCCACTCTTTGCGATTCTCGTAGCTCCTCCAAGGTAGGAACCCGTGCTCTCTCCGTGTCATCATCAGGGTGCTCGTCTCGGTTTTCTTCGGATGTCTGTCGAAATATTGTCGAGGTTGGGCTGCTGGCTTTGTCTTGCGGTTCCGGCTCGGTCTCTTGTTGGATGCCATCTTGCGGTTTCTCTGTGTGCTTTTGTGTTTCTTGTGCTGGTTTGTTTTGGGTTGGCTCCCTTTCAGTTGTTAGAATTTCTTTTACCGCTTTGATGTCTCGCAGAATCTCTTCATTTATCTTTGTCATCTGCCTCATATTCTCCACCTCTTGTTTGATGTCCCGCTGGATCTCCTTTATTTCGGCAAGAAGTTTCCCATTGTCGCTGGTTGATGCCGATGTTTGCAGTAGCTTGACTTGTCTCTTTAACTCCTCAATCTGGCTTTGTAGTTGCTCTTTCTCGGCTTGTGAGATGCATATTGCTGTCTCGCAAATCCGCATTGCTTCGTTGTATGGTGTCTTTGTGGTGATGGCGATCTTTAAGACGTCTCTGTGTCTTTGCAGGTACGGACAGCCCAGATATCTTGCTCCATGTTTGCCCAGGCAGTTGGCGCACTTTCTTTTGTTGTTGGGTGCTCGGAAGTCCGTGTCCTGCTTGGCCAGTGGACACTCCTTGAAGGCGTGATGATCGGCGCAGTATCGGCAGATTTCCATCTTATTGCGACACGTTGCTCTGCTGTGGCCGGCCTTCTGACATCTGGAACATTGAGTGATTCTTGGGATGAATCTCTCTGGTTGCTGCATTCTCTTGTTGATTGATACTGTGGTCGGCATTTCGCTGCCCTCCGATGTCACCACTGCCAAGGTTGTAGGTATCTTGGAGTAGGTGAGGAGCCGATCCGCCTTCACGAATCGGATGTGAAGAGTTTCTTCTCGTTGCTGCTTCAGGATTTCTTCGTCTATTAGCTCCACTTGAATCCGCTTGACAGTCCATCGGACTGTTTTTGAGTCAGTGTTCCCGGCTCTGGTGTCTTTCTCCTCATTCTTCTCTGTTGTCTTGATTCTTGTCTGTGTTGGGCTGTCGATCTTCTCCCTCGTGGTAGCTTCAGTAATAGCTGTAGTGTCAAGCTCTTTGATGCAGCTAGCAGGTAGGCTCTCCACGTTCTTCTTCTTGTTGTCGGCTCCCACGCTGCACATCTTGGCTACCGCGTGTTTCTTGTTGTTGGACTTTCAACGTGACATTATCTCCCGTATCAGGCTTCTTGACTTGTTCAGGCGACTTGTCTTGGCGCTCGCAGTGAACACACTACGACGACGACGACCTGATCCCAAGTGCTTGTAGGTCTGTATGTATATTATCTCTCCACCGTCTTCTTGGTCTATCTCGGGGTCTACGGTCATTTATTTCCTGAGTGTAAGCGAGTTTTGTTTCCCTATTATCTTCCATTCTTTCTATATGCCCCAGCCATTGTAGTCTATTAGCCTTCATGACACCAGTGATTAGCGGGGACCTAACCAGATCATAAATGTCTTTGTTACTTCTTCTTTTCCACTCTCCACTTTGTGTATCCATAATGGGTCCAAAGATACGTCTTAAAACTTTGTTCTCAAAGGTTTGTAACAAGGCTTCGTCTCCTTTCGTTGTACTCCAGGTTTCAGAGCCATACTAAAACTGGTCTGATCAGTGTTTTGTAAATTGTGATTTTGGTGTTACGAGATAGCGAATTTGATTTTAGTAGATGTTGTAGTGCATAGATTATCTTATTTCCAGAATTGATTCTAGCTTGTATTTCTTCCCTTATGATGTTGGAGCAGTTGAAGATTGTACCCAGGTATTTGTATGTTTCCGTTCTTTTAATGTTCATATTATCTATGAAAAGGGAAAGGGAAAAAATGGAGGATGTAGTGGGGAATTATGGTTTAGGTACAAGAAATGAAAGAGGGGAAAAGCTAATAGAATGGGCAAATATCAATGATATGATAATTGGAAACACATGGTTTAAACACCATAAAAGACGACTGTACACATGGATAAGCCCTGATAAGAAAATACGCAACCAAATTGACTACATACTAATTAATAAAAGATTTAGAAATGCTTTAATTAATGTAAAGACAATGCCTGGTGCTGACTGTAATAGTGATCATGTACCACTATGTGGACAAATAAAAGTAAGATTAAAGAGAGGGAAAAAAATGGTTAAGAACATGAGACTTAATAAAGAGGTTCTGAAAATAGATAAAGAAATGCAAGAACAATACAGAGTGACTGTGAAAAATAGGTACAATGCAATAACTAAAATACAGAGTATAGATGAACAATGGGAAATGTTAAGGGACTCCATTCATCAAACTAGCAAAGAAGTATTACCGGAGAGAGGCAAAATAGCTAAGAAAAAATGGATGAATGAAGATATATTAAAACTGATGGACAAAAGAAAACAGAGTAAAAATGACACACAAGAATACGCTAAGATAAATAAAGAAATAAAAGATAAATGTGGGAAGGCTAAAGAAAGTTGGTTAAACGAGCAATGCAAAAAAAATTGAATTAAATTCCATTAAAGATACAAAAAATATGCACAGACAAATCAGTGAGCTTACAGGAAGAAAAATAAGAATAAATACAGGGTGTTTGAAATCAAAAACAGGAAAGATAATATTAGAGGAAGATGCTATAATGAAGAGGTGGAATGAGTATATAAGAGAATTATATGAAGGAGAAAGGGAAGAATTAACAGAAGATAGTAACTTAGAAGGTCCACCTATTCTGAAAGAAGTCGCTGACGCTATGAAACGTATGAAGAAAGGAAAAACAGCTGGGCCAGATGAAATCACAATAGAAGAATTAGAAGTATTGGGAGAATTTTGACTAGATATATTAACCAAAATGTTGAATGATATTTACAGCAGTGGATATTTACCCAGTGATATGCTGAAATCTGTATTTATAGCTATACCAAAAAGACCAGGAGCAATTGATTGTGAAGATTTTCGTACAATTAACCTTATAAACCATATCACTAAGCTTCTACTCAGAATCATAATGAGAAGAACCAAAAAGAAAATAAAAATGGAAATTAGTGAAGAACAGTATGGATTTGTGGAAGGAAAGGGCACAAACAATGCAATTTATACATTACGGACACTAATAGAAAGGTCAATAGAGAAACAGAGAGACATATATTTGTGCTTCATAGATTATACTAGCCGGTCTCTCTGGCTGTGGGGTTACAACACTTTCTCTCTGTAAGCCCGTTTATCACGCAGAGTCTCGCAGCGGAGCGAGAACTGAGGTGGTTCGACCCCCGCTCGTGACTTGCGGATACTGAGCCGGCCGCTCAGAAAGCAATGGCAAACTACTGAGCGTAATCTTGCCAAGAGATCAACAGACAGCTGAAAGATGCTGCTGTTGACAGCTAAGTCCTGTAAAAGGATACGCAAAACATTTAGATTATACTAAGGCATTTGATAAAGTAAAACATGATGAACTGATTAAAATGTTGGAAGATATCAACACTGATGGAAAAGATTTAAGAATAATAAAGAATATTTACTGGAACCAAGTAGCAGCAATTAAAATGGGAAATAAAGAGGGTAGTTACGAACAGATAAAGCTAGGAGTACGACAAGGGTGTGTCTTGTCACCAGATCTTTTCTCCCTGTATAGCGAAGTAATAATGAGAGAGATCAAAGAGATGCCAGGAATACTAGTTGGAGGTTATAATATAAATAATATACGCTATGCAGATGACACAGTATTGGTG
Source organism: Cepaea hortensis (assembly GCA_963921405.1). NCBI lineage: Eukaryota > Metazoa > Mollusca > Gastropoda > Stylommatophora > Helicidae > Cepaea > Cepaea hortensis. The sequence continues at coordinate 175,934,638 of OY992877.1, forward strand.
GCGGATAATTCAACAGACCTACAACAATTATTAGACGTAGTAGTAACAGAGAGTGCAAGAAAAGGACTCTCCTTGAATATCAAGAAAACAGTAACAATGGTAATATCAAAGAAAATGGTGACACCAAAATGTGACATAGAAATAGAAGGGAAAATCCTTAACCAAGTTGATAATTTTAGATACCTAGGGGCATTTATAACATCAGATGGAAGATGTACAACAGAGATTAGGAGCAGAATAGGGCAGGCAAAAGCCGCATTTCAGGAAATGAAGAGTATCTTATGCAATAAGTCAATATCACTGAATGTAAGAAAGAGAGTGCTGAAATGCTATGTAGAACCAGTTTTGCTGTATGGCAGTGAATCTTGGAATGTAAATGAACAAATTAAGAAGAAATTAGAAGCAACAGAGATGTGGTTCCTGAGACGAATGTTGCGAATTCCTTGGACTGCCAGAGTAACTAACGACGACTGCCTGAAACAGGCTAACGAAACTAGAACATTATATACAACAATAAGACAGAGACAAACAGCTTTCCTCGGTCATGTGATGAGAAGAGAGGCATTGGAGAACATCGTAACAACTGGAAAGATCGAGGGGAAGAGAGGCAGAGGTAGACCAAGAGAAGTGATGCTGGATGGATTGAGACGGTGGCATGGAGGAATATCAGCAGCAGAGTTGATCCAGAAAACCAAAGACCGAGATCTATGGAGAGCCATGAACGCCTACGCCAGCCGGCACGGCACTTGATGATGATGATTATCTATTTGTATGTGGCCAGAGTTTATAGCCATTCCTTCTCTTGAAATTACCATATATTCTGTCTTATCTTGGTTGATAACCAGCCCCATCTGTTGGGCTTTTTCCTTTAAGTGAGTCAATATTTCCAATGTCTTTTGTTCATTTTCCCCTATATCTATATCATCTGCATAACCAAGCAGCTTGGATGTTCCTCCAATATCATATTCCTCCTTTACCTTCCTTACAACTTTCTCTAGAGCCAGATTGAAGAGTAGAGGCGATAGTGCATCACACTGTTTCAAGCCAGATGTTATTTGGAAAGGGTCTGATTTCCTGCCTTTATATGTTACTATATTATAAGTATCTTCCATGCATAGTCTGGTCATGTTGATTAACTTCCTTGGTATTCCAAATTCCTGCATAGCATTCCATAGACTATTCCTATGGACACTATCATAAGCCTTTTTAAAATCCACAAAAATGTTATGGAGATCTCTTTTATATTCCCAATTTTTCTCGGCTATTTGTCGTAAGATAAATAACTGATCTATTGTTGATCTATTTTGTCTAAAACCCGCCTGGTAGTCACCTAATATGTCTTCTGAATATGGTTTTAGTCTATTTCGTAATACTGCGGATATTATCTTATAGCTTGTGTAGAGTAGTGATATTGCTCTATAATTTTCACATTGGAACTTGTCTCCTTTCTTAAAGATAGGTATCAATAATGACTTTTTCCAGTCATGGGGTAATTCGTCTGTTCTCCAGATTTTTATTATTAGTTCGCATAGCTTTAGATGTAATGCATGGCCACCCGCCTTTATAAATTCAGCAGCAATTCCATCAGCCCCAGTTGCCTTATTGTTTTTAAGTCGTCTGATTACATATAGGATTTCTTACTAGCTGGAACAAATATACTTAAAGTAACTATTAGCTAGGACAAATACAGTTAAAGTAACAACTGTCGGGACAGATACAGCTAATTTAACAACTGTCTCGAGCAGAGAAAGTTCAATATTAATACATTCGTTCAGCATATGCTTCACGATCTTAATGACAATATATTCTATTGTTGGATTTCAAATAGGTGTATCAATTGTAATTTCACCCGTACTTGGTCAATATGAATTTCTGACCAATGGTGCGATTTAAATATGGCTGGCTCGAACGTTGTCCAGATTTCAAAGTTTTGGATTCTATGCAAGGCTAATGACGATACTCATTTTTAAAGATGTCTCAGTGGCCATAATTGGAATTTTTTTTATTGTTTGCGCTCGCTCGTTTTGAACTCAAGCGTAGTCGAGCTATCGATTGTAGGGGTTTTCATTTACCTGCCATCCCACAAAAATGTGTGACTTACTTATTGACTCGCCCTCGTAACGTTTTTTTTTTTTTTTCTATCCTGCGATGCACCGCTTTACGGAATATCGCTAGGGGCTAAGTCCACTGAATACCCACCTTACCGGGAGACATTTCGGGAGTGACGCCGAAGTTGAATGTGAAGTAAAACCTTGGTTTAGAAAACAGAGCACGCAGGTCTATGCAGCCGGTTTGGGAGGACTGATAAAACGATGGGATAAGTACATGAGTGTTGGTGGAAATTATGTTGAGAAATAAAGGGACAATGTATGTATAAAAATAAACTTATTTCAAGTTGTTATCATAGTTAGTTATTTTTCTACAGCCATTTGTGACTTATTTATTAACTTACCCTCGTATATATATATATATATATACACACATCCGCTGTGTGTTGCTATAGAAATCCTTAAAGCTCGTTTTTTGTTCACGCCTTGAGTCCCGCTGGGTACATGGTGCTAGAGTCACACTGCTATAGACCAGTCAGAGATTCGAACACATGACATACCACTCTATGTCCACGCTTTAAACTGTTTCTGGCACTGGCTTTCACTTTCTAATAAAACACACACAAAAAGTGGCTTAAAAGTCGACAGGGTCGACTTTATTGCACCGGGATTTTATCCCTTATGGCTCTGTCTCTTTCTGCATCGCCTGCTGCTTAAAACGTCGCACAAAGCACGAACTCCGAAGCTCCAGCGACGAACCCCAGGAGTCTCGGGAAAATATGCACTCGTGAATCGAAGGACCCGGCCCGGAATCGAAGCCACAACGTTCAGAGCCTGAGTCAGACGACTTGACCACTTCGCCACGGAGAATTCCTTTTTCACTTTCTGATGACTACCAATGGTTGGTGTCAGTTATGGAAACAACTTTTTCTATATTACTCTTTAGCTCAGTATATACCCAGAAACTCACTTTACGCTGAGCCGTTCCGAAAACACTTTTAATTGTGTGTGTACTTTCTCGAATCCAAAGTCTTGTTACTTGTGTCCACTCCGTTTTAGAGACGTGATCATAACGTAGGATCACAAGAATGCCATGGACGACCAAGACGATACTACATATTGCAACAGAATAATCTACACAGACGTTTCATTATCCACATAAGGACGAGACACCCGTCAGTGTTTGGTCATGCTAATAAATTTAAGGACTGAGAATGCTGTTAGACGCATGTCAGTGTTTGTCATGCTAATAAACGTAAGAACTGAGAATGATGTTAGATGCCCGTCAGTCTTTGTCATGCTAATAAATGTAATGACTGAGAATGCTGTTAGACGCCCGTCATTGTCTGGTCATGCTAATAAACGTAAAGACTGAGAATGTTGTTTGATGCCCGTCATTGTTTGGTCATGCTAATAAATGTAACAACTGAGAATGCTGTTAGACGCCCGTCATTGTTTGGTCATGCTAATAAACGTAAGGACAGAGAATGCTGTTTGATGCCCGTCATTGTTTGGTCATGCTAATAAACGTAATGACTGAGAATGCTGTTAGACAACCGGGAAGATCAAGGGTATTAGAGACAGAGGTGGACAGGAGGGATAAATGATGGATGGTTTGACAAAGTAGCATGGGAAACAAGCAATCGTTGAACTTATCAGAAATACATAGGACAGTTTTGGTTGAAGAACAGGATCACCTGCGACACTCGGCGCCTGTGGTAATTCTTTCGCACATTATAGTGGGTTGCAGAAAGACAGCCTGCAGGACGGACAAACTTAGCTAGAAAGATAAAGTAAGCGCGAAATGTATATCAAAGTGATAATATATATCATCATTAGCAAGGTTAACTGCCGCAGCGAATCATCTTGACTTGAACTTTTGTTGTTCTAAGTCAGTCTTTGTCTCCGTATCATTCTCTCTCTTTTTTTTTCATTATCCCTCTTCACTATCTCTTTCTCTTTCTCGCTCTCTCTCTCTCTCTCTCTCTCTCTCTCTCTCTCTCTATCTATCTATCTATTTCTGTCTCACTCTCTCTCTATCTCTCTCTCTATCTCTCTCTCTCTCTCTCTCTCTCTCTCTCTCTCTCTCTCTCTCTCTCTCTCTCTCTCTCTCGTGCCTCCACGTTCCGTAAATAAATTACATAAACAGCATTCTTCAGTGTTTATTTTGAAGAAACGAAAGAGAATACCATGCACTGTTAAGATTACACTCGTGCATGTTTGAAACAGACATTCCTCAGTTGCATTTGGAAGAAGCAGCTGTGCTCTCCAGGCCTTAAAAGACGCAAGTTAAAGAATGAAAATTTTGAGAAGCGTGACATGACACGTGAAGACGGTAACGTCTGTATTTCAGCCGCTCAAAACACTTTGAGATAAGGACGCTGTAACAAAATTGAAACTTAAATGTGTATGTTGCGTTTTCTGTTTTGCTGTGTAGAATTCAGACAAATTCGCATTCTAGTGACGCCAAAGCATGTGCTAACACTGTGTGTCCATCCGGTAGAACAGTATATACAACTATAAGAAATATACAAGCAGCATTATTTGGTTATGTAATGAGAAGAAGGACATTTGGAAACAACTGGAAAGTTTAGTGGGATAGTGAGACAAGAGGCAGGCCGAGAAAAGTGATGCTGGATGGACTGAGACAATGTCATGGGGGAATTTCATCAGCTGTGTAGTGTCAGAATACCAAGGACCGATGTATGTGGAGAGACATGAACGTCAGCTTTCAAAGCACATGATGATGATGATGTCTATCCGGTGCCAACGGCCAATCAACATAGTTATCAAAAGAATAGATGTGAAAATACTAATTAGATTTTCATATAACAATCAAATAAATAAATTTACTTCAGTTCATAACTGCACACCGAAACTGCCCGTAGGCGATTTGATTCCCTCCGTGATAAAGCCATTAGTGTCTAAATATCTTATTGCGGTTAGATTTATGGGCCACCTCGTGCGCTCAGTGTATCATTTTCAGGCAGCTTTGATATTAAATCCGAACATTTGTATTCTAAAGATCAATGAGTCTTCGCTTCGGAACAACTTCTTAACTGATTCAGTGTCAAACAAAAATGTAGGTTAGAACCATTCGAGGTATACAACCACGTGAGTTAAAGTTAATTGCATATCCTTTACAGAACGTAGCAGTCAACACCAGCATTTTTTGCTGTGGTGATCTCTTGGCAAGTTTATGTTCTGTAGTTTGCCATTGCTTTCTGAACGACTGGCACCCATACCATTTCGTAAAACACCAAGGCGATGCGGTCTGCTGTCATATCGCGATGCGGTCTGCTGTGTTTCGAACGCAGGTATACGGGATTACGAACTGCATCCTTAACACCTTCGCCACGGAACCGGAAGTATTATAATGTACGTTTTCATTCAACGAGCATTAAAATAGCGGAAGATACTGCGAAACGAAACAAACAACACAATGACTATAGTATCGCGATATATCGCCCTTGTGTTAATATCGGAGGTCACATCTGTCGATATACTATCCCTCGGCACTGAACCAGTGAATATCGACTCCGTGCGTAGGTCGATCCTGTGATATAGCTGCAGTACCAGCCATTCTGGTTGCTCTTTTATTGCCCACTTTGCAGGCACGCCCTTTTATAAACATGAATGTTATACGACCAGCTGTGGAACTGTGAAAGGATTCAGTCACGGCACTGCCTGAGCAAAATATTATACACACATTCGAAGCAAATTGTCAAAACATTATCATATGTTGATTGTGTACAGAAGAATACTATTTATGAAAAAATCTGAAAGACTGTGTGCTACATGTATGCGGCAAGAGGCATACATGCACATGTAATCTCTTACTCGTATTCTCCGTACTTAATCATGAGCGGAATCGGAATCCATGATAGAGTGTAAGTTGTTACGCCTTTGTTTGGCTTGCTTGTGACGCCGTGTAAAGGATGTGCAGGTAGCTAGCATTAATCAGTATCCATTTTACGAAATGGCACTAATTTGTTGAAAGAAATAATTCCCCCTCTGAGGTGCCTCCACCTTGCCGTGGTAGAGGGCTTGCGTGTTCCAATGACCCCAAGAGCTATATCGACGGTAGCACAGCTACTGGTAGGGTCACCCATGTCGGACAGATCAAGGGATAGGAATCAGACCAAGAGAGACACACACCTGCTGCCTTGCAGGTAGACTGGGGACAGGCAGCCAAAGGCTAGGAATTAGCAAATCCATTGCACTCAAAGTCTGAATGATGCACACTATGCCACTACATTCTTGGTCCAGATACTTGTTCTACGGCTCTCAGCTGAGGGATATGGCTGAACGCCTCTAAGTCAATATCCCCCGGATGTGAGGCCGGACCGATACTCAACAACTGCTAAATGGAGGTGAGATGCTGAGCCTGCTACATGCTTGGTCCAGACACTTGTTCTACAGCTCTCAGCTAAGGGAATTGCTGAAGACCTCTAAGTCAATATCCTCCGGATGAGAGGGCCTGGCCGTTATTCGCTCTCTGCTGCATGGAGATGAGATGCTGAGCCGGCAGCACGTGCAGCCTACCTTGTGAGCGTTACTAAAGATGGGAAAAGCGTCCTAGTCGCACGCAAAGGCTACGATGCAAATCTGTACCAAAACTTCTTGAATGAGCGTAATCAAAGGTGGAAAAACATCTCATTAACATGAAATGGAACTCTTGGTTAGCGAATCCATTACGTGGAAGTCCAAAGCGAAAGATAGCTGAGTGGATGTCGTCTCATTAACACGAAATGGAACGCTTAGCTAGCGAATCCATTCCATGGAATTCCGAAGCGAAAACTTGCTGAGTGGATGTCGCCTGCAAACTGGCCGTTCCTGGGAACAGCCAGTGACGAACGAACTACCTAATACATGGAAGTGAGGAATTAAGGCAGCCATGAGCAGGACTTAGCGATTCATTGGGTGAGCTATGTGTCGGCTCTGCAATTATGGAAACCGCCTTGGATGGATAGGAATGCCCATGGTCTGTCCCTGCCTTTCCTGTAGGGTTGTCTTTAGCCGTTCTAACTTGACCACCTGAGATGTGGACGATAACGCAACAGTCAATTGTCCCTCAAACCCCCAGGAAGGCTAACCTGAACAAAAACGCCCGGAGAAGTTGGATGTGCCATCCTAACGGTGCAAATAAAATTGGCACAACGCAAAAGCGTCCGAGTGAGAGTGGAATGTCCTTCGTGTCTGCAACAGATCTGATTATTTTGTCTTCCGGGCACAGCGTCCAGCACATGTCCGAACCGGAAGCTCGCTGAGTGGACGCCGTCTGCAAACTGACCATTCGTGTTTTGTGCGGACAGCGGCCTGTAGCAAACGAAATTTCCAATAAATGGAAGTGAGGAATTAAAGCAGCCATGTGCAGGACGTGGCGATTCCTTGGGCGAGCCCAGTACCAGAGCGCTATGTATCAGCTCTGCAATTATAGAAGGTTCCTTGGATGGCGGTAAATGACCTTGGACTGCCTCTGCCTTCCCTTGAGGGCTGACCGTGAAGTCAGTTCTAATTTGACCAGCTGGGATGTAGACGGCACCACAACAGTGAGAGTCTCCCGGGAAGGCCAACCCAATAAAAAACGCCCGCTAAAGTCGGATGAGTTAGTCTAAGGGTGTCTGCCCAAGGGCGCATAGCGAAACACACCGCAATTACGTCTGGGGGGAAAAAACGCTCCGGACGAACGCAGAAGAAGAAGAAAGAAAGAATGCAATTGTGTCACAACCAGAAGCTGAACCCAAAGCCAGTGTGCAGTTATGTGGAGGTACTAACCATATCCTAGTAGCCGTCGTGAAAGTTTTGCAGGAAGTGTTTGTAGCGAACAGGCGCGTGTAGCGAACAAGCCCCAGTAGCGAATAAGCCCAAGTAGCGAATAAACGTCATTAGTGAACAGGAGCAATAACTACATGAATGTTTGCTTCTGTGCACACAGGCTGTGTCTACTACACGTTTAACCTCAGAGATAAATCAGGCACAATGTGCTCGTTTTTTCGTGATGTTGATGTTTTGATGTTTATTTTGATCTGGTTGGCGCCACGAGATTTCTAGATCCCGTAGAACAGTCTGGTTGTGCCATTCTAACGAAAGATTGGAGAATGTAGAAGAAAGCGGAATAGTGTTATCAAATATGAATAGAGATATTTATGGAGAGTTCTTGAGAGACTCACAGAGAGAGAGAGAGAGAGAGAGAGAGAGAGAGAGAGAGAGAGAGAGAGAGAGAGAGAGAGAGAGAGAGAGAGAGAGATGGGGAGGGGGTTATAGGGGAAATGTATTTTTCTGTTACTTTCTGCATCTTTTTTTTTTAATTTTTATGCAACAAATTCTAAAACACGAAGAAAAGAATAGTTCTTACGTTTTGCCATCTCAGCTCCGCTTTGTGTGTGCAATTCGTTTTCTATCATGTTCGGCTGTTTGTAATTTATTGAACAATTTTTATGTTCAGTGGTTTGCCATTGCTTTCTGGACAACCGATATTCATACCATCGAAATCAACGCAAGGCTGTCTGCTTGCAAATTGCCTACAACTGATTTCGAGCCCTCGACTCCGACTATTGGGTGTATGGTGGTAGCCCCATATTTTTAATAGAGCAATCTGCACTCGATGATTGATGTGCCCAGTATCACGCTGACCGTCTGTACTTGTCCAGACAATTTCTGGTACCTATTTTAGACTGAGTCGATCTGGGAACCCAGGCTAATGTTTGTCGTTGAGCTTGACGCCTTACAATAAATTACCACAATTGGCAATATAGTATTTATACAGTTGCTTCCCTTGGCCCGTTCGTCCTCGCTGAAGTGTATCTCTAATTCATATTTATGTTCAAGTTTTGTTCAAGTGTAAATATATGGGCCAAAAATTTGGCAGTGGATCAAATTTCTGCAAAAGAAGAAGGTAGTGTGATGTATGGCGACGTTAAGTAGAAAGAAAATGAACGTAGAAACATTAAGGAAGCAGTTTACACGTCGTGAGGAAGGAAATGCAACAACACATATCATGCACATTCGAGCTTCAAAGCGAAGAGGCACCTTGATATAGAACTGTCTTCTCAATCGCACGCTTCGCCATTTGCTTTGGTGTTGTTTGGCTGGTGTTGCACAGGTGAGCATACACGTACCGGAGGGAGGTAACGTGTAACACGAAACTAGATCCACAGCAGGCGAACCCAGGTAGAGTGCTCACTGCATGCACTGGTAGGAAGAGAGATCGGTATGTCTGTGGAATGCGGGCTTGATTATTTTCTTCATTCTGTAAATGTCGGATACGCCTTTCTTATGACAACCACACTCCGGTCATGGGGTAGTTATCTCTTGCATATTCATGTTTGCCCTTTTCAATGTTGCTGAGCAAACGCCTATTTTCTCTTATTTTCATCGCACCATCCCAACCTTACGAGTAGTTTGGTGGGCGCAGATCGCTATGCGTTGATTTCGATAGCATGAGCATCAACCGATTGGGAAAGGAATGGCAAGCTACTGAAAGTAAACTTGCTTAGAAAATCAGAAACAGTCAATCAATGATGGGGTTGATTGCAATTACCTATGACGGACACGCAACTAACGTGTCTCAGTTTTGCATGTTTGTGTGTGTGTGTGTGTGTGTGCGTGCGTGCGTGCGTGCGTGCGTGCGTGTGTGTGTGTGTGTGTGTGAGAGAGAGAGAGAGAGAGAGAGAGAGAGAGAAATATTAGACTTTACATATGCAGCCTCGTTAGATCATTGAGTGACAAGAAGTTTACTGACAGTGACAGCTTTAGATTTTAGGTGGAGTGACATATTACCACACCACGCGTGAAAAAAAAAAAAAACACGGAAAAGAGACACCAAATGTTGGAAAGAAATCAACAGAAGTGGTTGGATATAAATATAAGCATTGTGTGGGGTAAATACTGGGCAAGAGAGGAGCAGCAGGCCAGAGAACGATGTTTGTGCGAAGTGTCAACAGCTGAGCAACATGTAATTATACAAGTACTACAAAAGTCATCAAACTGTCACATGACAGAGAAGGTTAGTGAAGCATTATTTCCGATATTTGCTTCAGACCAGGCACCCGAGGAAGAAGAGGAAGAGGAGGAGGAAGGGAAAACGAAGAAAGGGATGAGGAGAAGAAGAAGAATAAGATGAGGATGAGGAGGAGGAGGAGGAGGTGGGGGAGGAGGAGCAGGGAAAACGAAGAAGGGAAGAAGAAGAACAACAACAACAACAATAGGAACAACAACAAGAGGAGGAACAAACGAATGAACTTTATTTTCAGTTTTCATAAATTGGGCACGCAGACCCGTCTTATATTCGGCCCTTGTAATCACTCATCTTTCATACATCAGATATTAATTGTGCATATTACAATCACATAGAAAGAAGCATTGTCAACTGAATGCATATTACCATGTTATGAGACTGCAGATAGACACACACACGCACATACACACACACATATACATACACACACATACACACACAGACATTCACTCATGCGTAAACACATACATACATACTAATACATACATTGATATATACATACATCATTTAAGCAAACTCTCAGTTATACGCCCACTCAATAACACACAAATATACACTCCCTCACAAACACATACACTCACTCACAATCACACACAAACCTATCAAGCATTTTCTTATACATACATTATCTATCTGTCTCTCTGTCTCTCTGTCTGTCTGTCTGACTGTCTGTCTGTCTGTCTGTCTGTCTCTGGAGAGAGGAGGAGGGAGGAGTAGACAACCTTTACAGCTACTTGCATTTCACCACCGGATTTACAGGTCAGTGGAAGCTACTTGTTGCAGTGCCAGAAGAATCCGCAACACATTAAGATTAGCTGACAATCAGTATTATGTAAACACATAATTACTTCATAATCATCATTATGATCATCATGTGCCATGCCGGTAAACGTGTGCGGTCATGTTTCGCCATCTCACACGATCGCCAGAGTCGTGGATCAGCTCTGTGTTCTTGCCCCGATCATGCCACGTAGTCAAGCCATCTAGATATTTACTTCTCTATCTTCCCTTTGTTCTTTCCCCCTCAATCCTCCAACTTGTCACCAAATTCTCCAGTTTATTTCTCTCATAGTGTGCCCAAAAGTAATTTACTGTCTACGTCTAATTTATGTAATCAATTTACAATTTTCATTTGCCTCTCGTAAGACTTATTAACTGGTTTTTCTGTCTGCCAACGTATTCTTTGCATTTTCCTTAGTAACTACATTCCCACTGCTATTAGATGTTTTTCAGATGTCTGCTCATTGTTCACGTTTCACATCCATACATAAGTACAGGTTTTATGTAGCACTTCAGCGTTCTTTTTCTTGTTGCAATTGTCATCTTTTTTATTATTTCGTGCCGGAATACGATCGGCGTTGCTAGTGATGGGTTGTACTCAATCTTTAAACCTCAAATCCTGAAACTACCAAATAAATCAATTTGATTATTGCTCGCTGGACTTTAGGCGCCTGTTGTGCCTTGCCAGATCGAGAAGACATCGATTGATGGATGTCAGTCGCGGCGTTTGGGCAAGTTTTGAGCTACAGCCTACAGTGGGTGACGTTGTGATATTCTAGTATGATAAGTGGTCGCGTCCAATGTGGTCAGTGGGTGCACACCTGCCTAACATGCTAGTGATCCGGAGTTCGATCCCGGGTCCAGTCAGGGATTTGCACTACTGACGAGCTCAGACGGGAGCGAAGCTCGAGTCTGGTGCTTGCAATCTGACGTGGACAAGGCCTAAGGTTCGTGCCGCAATACGATCGGCGTTTCTAGTGGTGGGTTGTGCTCAATCTTTAAACCTCAAATCCCGAAACAACGAAATAAATCAATCTTTGTATTAGTCAGTATGGTTTCAATTTTGCAAAAGGTTACCTTTGCGATAGTCATTTTTGTTCTAATTAATCTCTTCAGGGCACCTCCCATAAGATGCTATGACTGTTCCGAGATAGTTGTGCCGATTCATTTGTTTAAGAATATTCCCATTTATCCTTATATTACAGTGGGTATTTCTTTCTGTCTTCTTACAATTTAATTCTAACCCTAGTTGTTCACTGTGTCCAATAACCGTTTCTACTAAATGTTGCAGACCCTATTTATTGTCCGCAATCAATATTGTATCATCCGGATATCTAATGTTATTGATGTTATGTTCCTTAATGCCGTTTCCACTAATATCTTCTAAATTTCTAAAAATATATTTTCTGTTTAGGGAAAAAATATTAATGACTTACTTATCTGCTCTTTTATCATCTTTATGAGTGTGTTTGAGTTGTTGTTGTTTCTGCTCTTAACCTTTCTCTTACATATTTCTGCTGTGTGTTTCAAATAAGTTAAGTGTATGTATGCTTACGTGGGAGATTTCTTTATTGTGTTACGAGTATGTGTTTCTTTAGATGCCTACATTCATGAATAACTTCACACGTTTGTATCGAGAAACATTAGCATAGTGGCTGCAGTAAACGCAACGGTAATCATTTGAGGTTCTCATTTTTCTAATATAAATTTACCAAGAAACGTAAGGGTTGATGGGGTGAAAACCAGCTTTTTCTGAGCATCACTGACTAATATTGCCACGGAGGTCAACGTGGCCGAATGGGTAAGAACCCCCGCTCTTAAACTTCCGGTGTGTTGATTCCGAGGTAGCGGGTTCAACCCCTACAGAGGTCCTAAATGTTAACGTCTCATCCTTGACTTGGGGAGGTAAATTACACATTCCTCAGAAGTCGGAGTGGGTTCGCCTAATGGCGAGGGGCACTGGTAACAGAGAAAGCTCATCCCCAAGCAAATATCAGTCTAGTGCGCTAGAAGCAGTGAGCAGCACGTGTATGCACTAAGCTTGAGTTGAAAGCGAGATTGCCATCTCCGCACTGAGGGTCGGCTGTAATTAATATCCAGCACTGTCTGTCCTGCATCTTCCTGGTGCATTCATACAGGCTCCTTACAGCTCATCTCTTCATATAACGTTGACCTGCCCTAGTACCTCGCCGCATGTTGTGGACATAATTCTCGGTCTATATTTTCTGCACTTGCACATCGCCGCAAGTTGTGGATATAATGCTCGGTCTATATTGTCTGGACCAAATTACATGCGATGGCTGATGCAGTGTCACGGTGACCTCCTTAGATGATCTATGGGGTTCTACTACCAATTTTCTGGGGAACGGGTTCACAGCGAGAGAACGTAAACAGCACAACTTACTTTTATTTATTTTATTGTTACCCAACAGTAACCGTAGTGGGATCTGGATGCCCGCCTCCTTCCTACATTGTGAGGCATGTGTTCGCTCATTGGTAAAACATGCGGTTTGCAAACACATCCTAGCATCTACATGAAGTGGCATCTGCTCGGGCAAGTGGTCTTTATTTCTCAGCCTGCACTGCCTCCCCCCCCCCCCCACCCCTTTCCGCAAAAAAAAAATATAAATAAATAAAAAAATAAAAACTCCAGGCATACAACAGCGGATACCGTAAATGAAAACAGCGGATGCCGTAAATGATAACAAACAGACAGCGGATACCGTAAATTATAACAAATAGACATATTGACTTCTGCTAATTGGCGTGTATCTGACGAAGTTTTAAAATAGGCAATGGTTTTTTTTTTTTATGACACGCATGGTTATCCGGTAAAAATTGTCGTTTTCTCTCTGTTTCCCTTATCTTCTTACGTTATTGCCCCCTTTTTTATATTCCTCAGGCCCCCCCCCCACCCCCACACACAGACACTCGCACACATACACACACACAAATACACACACACACACACACACACACACACACACACACACACACACACACACACACACACACAATCGCACACCAGCGTTTCACTTTCCGGCTTACAACATGAAGCCAACAGTTTCCTGCTATTTTTTTTTATCAGCCTGTTACCTGTGCTGGCTGCTGGCTTACCTGTTACGACCACATCTTCAGAAGCTGGTGTTTTCTTCGCGAGCTTGTTACGTCAGTTTTGATAACACTGGAACCAGCAAAGGCTGCCGTCTACACAGGGAATTTGGCATCGCTTTCAAGGTAAGTTTTAATTTCCACCTCCCCCCTCGCTTCGTCTTTTTTTTTTTTTTAATTCCAGTTTACAATTAAAAAAAAGGAAACAAATCAAATTTAGTTTTAGAATAGTCAACATGACTTCTTAATTTTCTTACACCTGCAAGGTGTCTGTCTACGCCTTAAAAGGTTCGTTAATCATAAAGATTGTAGTAGCTCACTAGGAATTTTGTATTACGTAATCTTCTATGCACATTTTCGTGTGCAGTGGTGTTTGGAAATGCGAGCGCATAATACAAACCGTACATGCTAAATGCTTATGCATTGTGAAAATACGGTTTGTATAATAGATAATAAGAGGTGTGTATTGCATTGTAGATCAGAAAATGTGTAACTTCGTGGCTCGGTTCTGTAAGAATGTGTAAATTATCTAAGACGTGTTTTAGTGCGCAAATATGGCAGCCCCTGAATCATGGTGTGGTTGGTGATATATGAAATTTGATTAGCATACTTATTTGTCTTTACGTGTGTGTTTATTTTGTTTGACTAGTGGTGTTAGTTTGTTAGAAATCACACGTTTCGTTAAAACATAACTAAACTGGTGTGTAGCTAGACAGGTATGTAGGTGGGTGGGTGGGTGGGTGGGTAGGTAGGTAGGTAGGTAGGTAGGTAAGTAGGTAGGTAGCTATTAGGTAGGTATTAGGTGGGTGGGTGGGTAGGTAGGTATTAGGTGGGTGGATGAGTGGGTGTATAGGTAGGTAGGTAGGTAGGTAGGTATTAGGTGGGTGGGTGGGTAGGTAGGTATTAGGTGGGTGGGTGAGTGGGTGGATAGGTAGGTAGGTAGGTAGGTAGGTAGGCTGGTTAGTTGGTTGGTTGGTAAGTATGTAAATAACAGGATAGAGAGAGGGGAGAGAGATTCATTAGTTGATTGATTGATTGATTGATTGATTGATTGATTGATTGATTGATTGATTGATTGATTGATTGAATGATTGATTGGTTGGTTGGTCTTTATTTTCGAAGGGTTACAAATTGGACATGCAGACCCGTCTTACATTCGGCCATTCTAATCACTCATCTTTCGTTCATTAATAGTACATGATACATTGACATAGGAAAACAAACATTGTCAAATGAATGTTGTAAACATAAACAATGCATATTACCATGTTATGAGAACATACACATTCCTCGACCCACCCAAACACACCCCCAACCACACACACACACATCCCCAGGCACACATATATTCCCCCACCCACCCACTCATCCCCACCCACACATCTCCCACCCACACATCCCCAACCTACACACATCTCCCCACCTACATACATCTCCCCACCTACACACATCTCCCCACCCGCACACACATTCCCCACCTATCCTTCAACCCACACATACTCACCCACCCACACATTCTCCACCCACCCACCCACACACCCCCAACCACTTAGCCAAACACACATCCCCCAACCACACGTTCCCCCACCCACACACACATTCCCTGTCAACCCACACATCCTCCACCCACCAACACACACACCCCACCCACACTTCCCCCACCCACACAATCTCATCCCACCCATACACACATCCCACACCCACCCGCACACACATCCCGCACCCACCCACACATAATCCCACCCACACTTATCTCCCCACCCACACACCCATTCCCCCATTCCACACATGCTCCATCAATCCACCTACACACCCCCAGTCACCCATCTTCCAGCTACTCATCTCTCAACCACCAGAGAGAGAGAGAGAGAGAGAGAGAGAGAGAGAGAGAGAGAGAGAGAGAGAGAGAGAGAGCATTTACAAAATGCGAAAGGCTTCTGTGCTTAGAGTAACATGTAGTTTATTAAGAGGGTATAGTTTACCGTTGCTGCCAGAAAATATACATCCGTACTTATTTTATTGAACTTGATATATTATATTACTTATTAACTAACTATTTCAGTCCCCAGCAAGGTTTAACGTGTGATTGGCTCTATCCTAATGAATACCAAACATCAATTATTGCGGTCATTTGTCAGTTTCTACTAGTTATTATTGTTAGTCTCAATGGCTTCGTTGTTGCAGAAATTGTACAAATTATCACTATTAACCCCACTGTCTTACTTGATACCATCTCTATGGTAATTATTACTATTATAACGAAGCCAACTCATAACAGATGACTGGAGTCAGTTAGTTCTTTTGTACAAATACTTTATTCATCTTGATGGCAGCTGGAACCTAACGTGACGACCCTTCCATTCGGTATCTTGATGTTAACTGCCCTTTGACAACAAACTACGTCACGACTTGAGCATCACTCCTCTCGTTCTCCTCTGATGCTCAATCGTGCTGTAGCCGTTTCCCATCTAAATACTCCCAATTCCCCCACTACTGTTACACCTCCCTATGTTTTCTAAAGAATTTTTCCTCTAAAGGAAAAATTCTTTATTCCCAACTCTCTTACTCTATTCCCTCTTTTTCCTTAACTCCCACATTTCCTCTAATCTTCCCCAAACCAACTCAAATTTGAGTATATATTATATCATTTAACCCTTCTCCCTGTCATATTGTCAATCTAGTAACCTACTATAAACTATTGCCTCTTCATAACATAATAACACATATCAACTACATAATAACATCGAAAACTCAACTTTACAACTATATACAATACATCATAACACATATGGTTGAAATAACCACTCCTCCTCTTTATAAGCGACCTGCTTAAAAATTCAAACGCTGTACTCTTCTGGTACCAACTCCCTATTGTCACCACCAACATTACTTATTACTTACTAAGTCTCTACTTTCAATCAACCTGAAGAAAAAACTCGCACACGATAGAAAGATAAGAAATCGTTGCGCACCGGAAATTCAAAGAAGTAGAACTCTTCCACACAAAAACAACACTCAGCTAAATCACACACCTTTACCCCCTTTGTCATTTGAGACTTTATGTAATAAAGTCTAAAACAATTATATCTCCTACAGTACCACTCATTATGGTAACAGTTTACGCTTCTATCTACAGCATCAAAAATACCAACCAAGTGTCTGTATATTATAGACACTACCTATTTTATAGCTCTGAACCTTACCTCAATGTAATGTTAACCACAAAACACGTCCCGAGGACACAATTAAAAATCAAGACCTGTTCCAATACACATCACCTCACATAATATACCTCTCTTTTAATCTTGCCCCCTTACTGTCCATTTATTATGGGCACATCTACTCAAACCTCCAGTTGTCAATTTATGCCGTTATCAACAGCAACCATGTACTGCTCCTAACTGCAGTCCGTATAACACGGACCCTCAAAACCCCATGTCATTTTGTTCCCAATGTACATTTCACACTTATTATTGTACTGTTATCTACAGTATCTAATCAAACATGGATTCAATTCATGTTTAATTATTTGTCTGGGGCAACACGTTACCCAGTTCTTCTTCTTCAATCCCGTGTCTCTTATGAAAATACCCCATGGCTCTTTTGACCCCCTGGAAACTATGTTCAAAACTTTCCCCTCATTTACCCCAGTGCTATATTCATTAATCTTTTCTTCAATTAATGCTCCCTTAATTTCCCCATAACCATTTTACTTGTATATTAACCCCGTCACTTAAGTATGGCCTATGTTTCCACAACTTAACCTCTCAACGCTGATTATCACAGCAACATTGCTAGTAGCATATACATCAACTTGTTATTCACAAGGAGAATATGTCTCTCTTCTAGTCCCCAGTAGTTTATTACTATTTTCTGAACGAAGGATCCCAAATAAATGTCTATCTTCTAGTCCCCAGTAGTTTATTACTATTTTCTGAACGAAGGGTCCCAAACAAAGCCCTATGCACTGTCTTTATTCTAGACAAAACCATGTAAATCAAACTTAACTAATTTCCAACATGTATTTACAAACATACAAGACAATTCACTTAAATTATAAGTTAAGCGAAATAAAATCAAAACAGAACATCATACCCCCCCCCCCCCCACCCCCCCCCAAACTTTTTACATCATTTATGTTTCCCCACATATTAATTAAAGGTATGAACTCATTCAAAGAAAAACATATATTAAAATAATACAACACACATCCTAATCTATTGTTAGTTAATACTACTGGTCTCTTTTACGGACCAATAGCTTGTACGTAAAAGTCTAAGAACACAATAACCCTATTCTAGAATCAAATAACAACAATCATTTTACAGGACCAAATCAAGCAAAAAAAACATATTATACATGAGACATTAAAAACTCAAATTCGACAACTGTCTTCTCGCTAAAGAGAAGGTTTTCAAACAAATATAATTCTCTTAAAATTAACTACGTACAGTGGCCCATTAACATTGGCCTCCTATACGAACCAATGTAACACATATCTATTTATACAAGTTATTCCACTATTTCTATAACCGAGAAAATAAAACACTTCACTGCCACGTATGTATATCTGTTAACTACAGACCACTTTCTTAACTTAGAACAATATCTGTTCTCTCTACACAAAAAAAATCACTAATCAGCAATGACCGTACTATCATTGATTCTCTCCCCTCACAATTTTCTATCTTTTTCCAGCCTAACTCCTAACACATCACACTACATCTGGAATCTCACTACTAAAGGAAACCGTACCTCGACACACTAATTGTTTCCCTTGGATTTATTCCAAGTATTACTACAGCTACTTAATCATTACCGTTACCTACGGTATCTCCACCATGTTATCACCAGCAAAAAAAACTTGTCTATTTACTATAGACCTCTCACCAATACAACTAATTCTACTTTTAATTTTCTCGTCTATCCGACGCAATTAACTAATCACATCATTACTTTCCAACATCTCACCACGACTACTCTAAGCTAATCCTCAGGTCTCTCCTAGCACTCTTGTATCGTGACGATAATCAAACTGGTCACCCTTATCGGAACACATTCTCCAACATTCATTTAACTAACCTTGTTTACCTCTGTACCTTTCACTCCTTTTCCTATTTATCGGGACTCTTCCAGAACAGCAACCCACTCCACTTATAACTGACAGCAGAGCTCACTTTTCTCATTTCTCAGTGTTAGGCATTCTTGCTTCGACACATCCCTGTCAACAATACTAAACATATTTTATGAAACATCATTCAGAATGTTAACTCTGTTTCCGTCAACCTGTCACACAACTTTCCTAATTTCTTTCCAACATCAGATATTCTAACGAAACGACATCCCAATTCTCTAATCATGTTCTCTCTATCTCTCAATTTTCGCATACTTTATTTTCCTCTTTTTATCAACGTCAGTTATCAACCACTCTTCGTATATTTACACGGACAATGATACACAACCTCACTCTCATCTCACTACTACTCTCGCATCACGACAACCTAACGTGTCCATACTATTACTTCAAAAAAAAATTACTTTAGACGCCAATTCAACATTCCAGCAATCACTCACCACAATCTAAGCGTATCGACCTCCTCTACACACCTTAACACAAGATATATCAGCGCACTATTACATTTTATCTATGTATTTCGCTTAGGCGACATCACCAAACCTCACTCCTACTTCACTCATCGCGACGAACACCTGTTTGTCTAGAACTATACTCACGTACGAACTAAACACCTCGTACATGCATGTTGTACTTAACACTTGTCAACAGACTATCCATACTCGACGCACATATGTTTGTCTACATTTTTACATCTACAAGAACAACGGATTATCAGACAAACTACTTCAACACTCAACAGGACTTTCACAACTTATTTCTACTTTTCTCACTCATCCTCTCTTTTTCAAAGGTCATAACGTAAGCATTGTCTCTCGCAAACTATAACTCTCTTACACACTAACCAGCACTATCAACGATCTCTTATAACCAATTTCACTCCGACGAGCCCCTAACCTCGTAACTATCATTCTATACTTCTCCACACAACAAGTTTCTCATATTTAATCAGCTCTTCCTTCTCCGCAAGCATGACGTAATTACTTCATCCCTCTCACCAAGAACTCGTATTCTTCAATCATCAACTTCTACAGTCTTTTACTCTTAATATTCTCACGTTCAACTGGCTATTTCACACATGATATCCAATTCCTCCTCAATCTGTATCTCTTCACTAGACACTCTCGGCCCAGCTGTAAACAACACCACACCTACTTCTCAATCTACCAAACAAAACTATCTCAGACTTCATGTCACAGCTCTGAGTCGAACCATCCATACTTATTTTATCCCTCTCTCTACTAATTATGTGCTGAATCTACCCTACTTTAATCACTCCATGTATACATCATTCAACATGACTAACTCTCTGTATCTATTCATTCTGGACAAAGGACTATTTTAATTTCTACTCTTCCTACATCATCACTAAACACAATATATCCTAATTCTGTATTACGTATCCACGTAAAATCTCATTTGCCGTAACTCTCTATCCTCAACAACACTATTGCCTACCTTGTATCATGTGATGCCACACCAAACAATTTCATTTGTCTATTTTAGACAGCTCATATATCTATGTGCTCAAACCGCAATTCTTCCAAAACAATTCCATTTTCCTTCCTCACCCAAATAATTTTAACAACCATAGAGCGCATCGAAACCAAATACTTCGTCGTCTCTTAGTACTGGTGTTCGTCTCGCTTCAATTATACCATCATCACTATCCGTTGTTAACCTGTTGTTAAAGTACTCTGGTCTTAAGGTCATAAGGTCTTCTATTTTTCTTAAGTCACTTTCTGTCGTTGAATAAATTCCCGCTATCTGTCTACTATTATTCTTCTTCTTAAATGAATTCTTTCCTTTATTTCTTTCATTTGCGTCGGTCTGCTCACTGTTTCCTGTCAACCTTATATAACGTTTACATTTCCCCATCTCGTCTTCAGATGACACACTGATAACAGTTCCTTCATCAGACTCATAATAATTCTCATAATAATTTACTGCAGATACGTCGACCCTACTCCCATAGTCGCCTTTAGAACATTTGCCTTTCTTTCTCTTTCTTGGTATTCGTCTCTTAGTTTTCCCTACTTTCTTGACATATAAACTAGTATCTAGTTCTCTAGAGTCACTAACTAAAACTCTGTCCGTCTGTCCACCAGCAACTACACCGTACGAGGGAACATTACGCTTCAAGTCAGGATCTGTTCGTAGTGCCATTCTCTCATTCTCCGAATCATCAGTATTTATATCTGTTTCAGCATCACTATAACATGCGGCGGTGGAAATATCTTCTTCGTAACCTGAACTCTGACAGATAATATTCCTACACCATTTGGGAATTAGTTTCATGTCTATACTTGAGGAACTTGACATGGCAGTACCTCTATTAACTATCATACTACTATTTCTTCTTTCAATACCTCTCCTCTTTGGCTTCCTTTCGTCCTTGGTTTTCGTCTGTCTATCTTTCTTAACTTCAACTGTGTCTCCTTTTTCTAATTTCACCTGAGGTGTTTCCGCAATTTCCACCGTCTTAATAGTCTGCGTTCCCCTTACTATTTTCTTAGTTGGTTGCACTTGGGTATTTTTCTCTACAATATCTACCTGAGTCTGCGTACTATTTTCTATCGTATTACCTGCCTGCGTCTGTGTCTCTCGGTTTATTTTTTTCACTAATACCATCGTTTTCTTTTCTTGTCCACTAGTCACATTCGCAACCATTTTAGGACTAGTTTGTATTTTATTTACAGGTTCAACTCTGTCTCTTACACCTGAGTTTAGATATTGTCTTTGTCTTTTTTTCAAACCATTCGTCACGTCTTTTTCTAGCGCTTACAGTATAGGATGGCCAACTCCTAGAACAGTCTCTCTCATGTCCATTTCTGTATCCCTGATCATTATACCAGCTCCTAACCCTAGTCATCTTTGGATTAACGTAAATGCTTCTATACTGCCCTCTATTTTCATTAACTAGTGGCTGTCCTCGGCTATTCTTGTTGTTCCTTTTTATCTCATTACTTCCTACATTAGTTGTTTTACTCTGTAACCAGTGTACGAAACATTCTACCTCGCTGACTGCCACCTTTAACTCTCCTAACCATGCAGTCACGCGTCCTAAGTCTCTGCTCAGGTGCATTTTTACTCTTTATGCTATCTCAGCCTAAAAACAATATCTTCTTCTATATGCTTCTTAGTACCTGGAAATAAAAAAACTTGTCTTGAGCTCAGCCGAAATAATTCTCAATTATGACTGTTTCTCTACTGTGCGGTGATGAATCTGCCATGCTGAAATATTATTATATATTGTAATCAGCTAATTTAAGAAATTCACTTTACATATACACAAGAACAGTTCGACCAGATAATAGGCTCACAGATTACCCTACTCTCGGTTCCTGATCCAAGCAAGACGTATTCCTCTAGACTCGTCTTCAGGTTAAACTCAAACACTAGGAGTCTGCGTCAGCTGAAATTCAATCAATCGCGGAGTTCAGGTAGTCTGTCTCTTCCTCCAGGTAACCTCGTCTCTTCAGTTAGTTACTTCTCTTGGGATGCCTGGACAAACTTCAACCCCTGGTTGGGTCCCGACCAGATTTCTGGCTTCTGACTTCGCCCCGGGTGGGGTACATCATCGACGTTTTGAGAAGGACTCAGAGGTAGCAGAGGTCAAAAGGTTAAGCTAGCGGCTCATAGATAGTCTGACTGCGTCAAACAAAACATAGGCCAATCAATGAAAGTATAAGCCACTCAGCTGCCGTCCTGGTTGTTACTGAGCTTTTCCATTATTTTGACTTGACGACTCAATATGGAAAATTTTGAATTTTGGTCAGGTAAGTCTTAAAGTTTTTGTTTCTTTCGAGTAACCTCTGAAATTTTGGTTGGAGGCGAGTACTTGACTTGATAGAGTTATTAGAAACTTCTTGCTCACCTAAAACGATTCTTCAGTGGCTTGATGACCCAGGACCGACCTTCAGGAAAATTCCTGCTCGCTCGAGCTCGAGACAACGGTTAAACGGCTTGTCCTTCAGGAAAACTTCTGCTCCTGACACGTCCGTTAGATGAATGGATAAGAAGAGTCGCCAGGATGATGTTTATAGTTGACGCTCGCCGGTTTGACAACGATCGCAGGTGCCGCAACTCGTTATGGCCAGTTGTTTTTCACTTTTCTCTTGACGCCAATAAAATTTTGACAGCCAGTCTTGAAAAAGACTTACAGACAACCACCCCTGGGCGGGCTTTTGGTCGCTGTATTTTTCGCTGATAAGTTATTGGCCATTTTTCTAACTGCGCTTTGTTTCTGTTCAAGTTACGTATCGAATCGTGCTGAAATGCTTCTGTCTCTTCAAGTTGTTGACGTAATTAGTGGTTTGTTGTGACTTCTGCCGCGACAACTAAAGACCCTGGAAATCCTGGTTCTTAGGCTCCATTTCGTTTATGTAACGAAGCCAACTCATAACAGATGACTGGAGTCAGTTAGTTCTTTTGTACAAATACTTTATTCATCTTGATGGCAGCTGGAACCTAACGTGACGACCCTTCCATTCGGTATCTTGATGTTAACTGCCCTTTGACAACAAACTACGTCACGACTTGAGCATCACTCCTCTCGTTCTCCTCTGATGCTCAATCGTGCTGTAGCCGTTTCCCATCTAAATACTCCCAATTCCCCCACTACTGTTACACTATTAACCATAATGCTTAGCTGATACCGTCTCTGTGCTAGTTATTATTGTTAATCACAACGTCTTATTTTTTTCTTTCTTCTTCTGGCTTTCATCTCCCAATGGGGCATATGGCCTCAACTAAGCCACACTAAGCCGTTCTGTTTTGTGCTATCTCCTGCAACTACCTCCATACCCTCAACCAAACCACACTAAGCCGTTCTATCTTGTGCTATCTCCTGCAACTACCTCCATACCCTCAACCAAACCACTCTAAGCCGTTCTATCTCGTGCTATCTCCTGCAACTACCTCCATATCCTCAACCAAACCACACTAAGCCGTTCTATCTGGTGCTATCTCCTGCAACTACCTCCATACCCTCAACCAAACCACACTAAGCCGTTCTATCTCGTGCTATCTCCTGCAACTACCTCCATATCCTCAACCAAACCACACTAAGCTGTTCTATCTTGTGCTATCTCCTGCACCTCCCTCCATATCCTCAACCAAACCACACTAAGCCGTTCTATCTCGTGCTATCTCCTGCACCTCCCTCCATATCCTCAACCAAACAACACTAAGCCGTTCTATCTCGTGCTATCTCCTGCAACTACCTCCATATCCTCAACCAAACCACACTAAGCCGTTCTATCTCGTGCTATCTCCTGCAACTACCTCCATATCCTCAACCAAACCACACTAAGCCGTTCTATCTCGTGCTATCTCCTGCAACTACTTCCATATCCTCAACCAAACCACACTAAGCCGTTCTATCTCGTGCTATCTCCTGCAACTACCTCCATATCCTCAACCAAACCACACTAAGCTGTTCTATCTTGTGCTATCTCCTGCACCTCCCTCCATATCCTCAACCAAACCACACTAAGCCGTTCTATCTCGTGCTATCTCCTGCACCTCCCTCCATATCCTCAACCAAACCACACTAAGCCGTTCTATCTTGTGCTATCTCCTGCAACTACCTCCACATCCTCAACCAAACCACACTAAGCCGTTCTATCTTGTGCTATCTCCTGCAACTCCTTCCATGCCCTCAGCCAAACCACACTAAGCCGTTCTATCTTGTGCTATCTCCTGCAACTCCTTCCATGCCCTCCCTGTATTATTCATCTCTATCTGTAGTTCTTTTCTCCAAGTGTTTTATGCCTGTCGCTATTTCGTTTGCAGCGACTTTACTTCACCTCTTGGTTCCCTGGGATGTGTATAGTTCTCTCCATAAGCTCTATATTGGTTATTCTGTCATACCATTAATCTCTTAGTTAAAAGCATCAATAGCCTGTTGCACAACACCAGCACATAACTGAACGTATTATTTTTGAGAACATGCATCTTTCCTGTGGCAACAAACCAATGTGAGCCGTGGACCATTTCCCAAGAGCCGTGGACCATTTCCCAATCATTAAAGAGGGAAATGGGGGATTTTAAACTGAGATGTTACAGAAAGTTCTTAGAATATAGTTAACTAAGAAGAACCATATTGACACTCTACCAGATCTGAACACCGAAGACAAGGTTTGCCCATAAATATGATCGTGTCTCAGAAACTAAAATACTTTGGCCAAATCAAACGCTGCAATGGTTTGGACAGAAACTTAATGGAAGGCATAGTTTCTGTAAGAAGTGGCAGGGGAGACAAGCACGAAGATTAAAATAGGACATTGACGACACACTCTGCATGAAAATGCCAGAGGCAGAGGAATTAGCAACCAAGTCAGATTTTATCGGCGGGCCATGATGAGAGCGACGTTCTGCAAAAGTCGCATTCTCCTTCTGCTGCTTGTATCCTTTATTCCTCATTGAAGCATAGGTCATCAACCAGCACGCGCCGATTTATCATCATACTTTGCTATATCTTTTAGACTCCTTTCGTGCCTTCCCCATATTATTCATATAACTAACTCTCTTCTCCAGGGCCGTGCCGTGCTATGATACAGAGAGGCAGCAGCATCAGGTGGCATTGTAAGGAGGCTTCATAATGGGTGGCATTTTTAAAGAAGAAAAAAACATGTAAGGGGTGGCATTTCGAAGACTTACATCGGACTGAGAAAATCTACCGCATGGTTCTGCAATTTATCTGTGTTCTTTAAAGTATCTATCTCTTTTAGTTGACTCTGTGGGTGATACGGGGATGCCTAGTTATACTATTATCATAGTTTCTCAATGTGTGTCCTACCCAGAGCCAACGTATTTTCTTCTTAGTTCTCTTGTATTTGTTTATTTCTCTCCGTGAGCTCCACGTTGCTGATTCTATTATACCATTTTAGATATCTCGATAGAGATTCGAACATATGAACACCGGTCGGGCAGGCAAGCTTGCTAGCTACTAAATTACAGCTAGAGCGTCTCCCCCATAAAGACAATGGTTCGGTTTAATCTTTAGCATTGGCAATTATCTATTCTTACCAACCAGAACCAGTAGGAATTCTGGGATAGAGGAGGAAGTCGACTCGGCTTCAACAATATCTGGATAGTGTTCGGAATTTTCTGGCAATTGTTTCGGTAAGGAAAGTCAGCGACTTCTCTTTCACTTCCTTATGCATTGACCTAGCATATGTGAAGACCTAACACTTCATAAATTAATACTGTCTCTGCTTGGAAGTCAACCCGGGCCACAGTTTCGACAGACAAACGCAATAACCACTATGCCACCGCGGCTCCATGGGGGAGGGGGAGTCATTTTTAATAATACTGCTTATCTATATACTGATTATAAGTTAATATGTTTCTTGTTTATCCCTAGGTAGACTAACACAATTCTTGAAATGGCCGAAGGCAATGTCCAAATACCGAAATTAACAGCAGGTTACCTGGGACCTCAGGCCAAATTTGAAGCTTACGGTCTGAGTTTGGTCTCTCACAGCGAACCTGTGATATACATGCAAGAAGATCAGAACGAAGTGGAAATCATTCTCGGAATCCAGCCTGGCACAAGAGTTACCATCAAACTCATTTCCTTTGAGCGTAAGAAAGAATGTAACGAGTATTGCTTAATACGAGCTATGGGACTGAACTACTTGTTTCTAATCAGGCCACCGCTGCCAGGTTTCTACAAGTTTCAGATTTATGCTCTGCCAAAAGACGAGGCAGGACCTCAAATGCTGGGCGTCTACAACTATCTAATCCATTGTCCAGGAAATTTTGGGGACAACCCTTTCCCGAAACAGTATCCCCCATGGAAGGATGGGTGTTATCTGGAGGAACCCATCGATTTGCCAAGGGGTATCAGAGATCCCTTGGTAAAGTTCAGGGTCTTTATCCCAAAAGCCAGAGACGTACAGGTGAAGGTAGGGGAGTTGTGGAATCCTCTGCAGCAGACCGAACCTGGGTGGTTTGAAGGATTTGTTGACTTTAGCATAGATTACCCCCCAGGTTCTACGGCGAAATTGAACGTCAAATTTGTTGGGAACAATTATAGTACACTTCTGGAGTTCCCGCTGTAAACGTCGCTGGTTCGCTTTACTTATTGTACGTGTTGCTTGAATTGAAAACAGGAAAAACTGAACTCCACCTTTTCTTTATTTCTCTAAGCGCTTAACAGAGCTCATAGCAGGAGACGATGATGTCTCGGGCTCTTTGGCCAGTGTCTGACTGCACCTAAAGACCATGAGTCCTGATTATGATTTCCCTTTGTGATTTCGAGTAGCGAGGCTGAGTTTTGCCGCATTCCATGTGGAATGTGTTATTGAATACTATATGTGTTTTTATGGTAGGCAGGTGCACAGTGTCTGTGATGTGGGTCACCTGTGAGCTGACAATAGTGCTTGATCTTGGATATCAAGATAATGTGTTATTTAATTTGGGGGGGGGGGGGATACAGAAAGGAAAAGTTTCGCGTTAAAATGACAAAATAGAAACAACATAAGAAACCAAACGAGAAAATAGTAGCCATAGGTCAGACAACAGTGAAGGTTCGTTTTACAACTGCTAAGCGACTGTTCGATGACATACGTTTGATTGCATGCTGACTGGCCGATGCAGTGACAGTAAAACAAATAGTTACTTGTGACAACATAAGTCAATCACAACAACAGAAGTGAGATTCCTGAGAAGAATACTCAATGTATCAAGAAGAGAGACAATCAGAAATAAAGAAATCAGGACTAAAGTGGGGGTTATAGCAGCGCTAGATTTTAATAGAAGGCAGCAAATCAAATGGTTTGGCCATGTAACTTGGTTACAAACTAACAGTACACCACAAAAAGCCATGATGTACAGACAAACTGGAAGCAGAAGAAGAGGCAGGCCACGTAACCGATGGACAGAGGGAATAGCAGAGTCCGTGGGAATATCGACGACACATGAAGCACATAAACGGGTTCTCACTCGCTGTTTATACTTCACCCTGGCACCTCAAGGTACAAGAGGAACAAGATGAGATGAGATGAACACAAGCCAGTATCGCTCAGTACGTACGTAGTGAACACTTACTGTGCGAGTTGGTAAAGAGGCTACTGCATAGTTTCGACAATCACAAACAAAATCCCAGACAAGCCCTAGCTAATCCGTTTCAGTCAGACACCGAAACAAGGGAAACAATTAAATATAAACATTATTAGGAGACCAAGTACCTATGACTTAGAATGTAACCACATGAAAAATCAGCTTACACACCAATGGTGTGGTATTACTGTATGACAGAAAGATGTGACGTCGATTGATTGATTAGTGAAGATCATCATCTCTGCACTCCGGACAAGTCCATAGAAGAGTCCCAATACTAATTGTACCAGTAGCAGTCTGTGCCCATCTGGCCTTTCCCCGGGGTCCGGAGTGTTAGTCAGATCCCCTGATCACTCCATGCAGCCCTATTCTCTCAAGACAGTGATGATCTATTTGTTCTTCCGCATCATACACAAGATCCCAGAGGGCTCCGACCACGTCTGCCTTATTATACACCAACACCCCATCCAGCAGTGCAGACCCAGCCAAACTATCCCAGACCCAGCCAAACTGTCCCAGACCCAGCCAAACTGTCCCAGACCCAGCCAAACTGTCCCAGACCCAGCCAAACTGTCCCAGACCCAGCCAAACTGTCCGCCTGCTCGTTTCCAACCTCACGAGCATGTCCTGGGGAAAAAACTCCATTAGACGCTCTCTTGCAAATATGAATGTACGTTGATGTAACATTACAATAATTAATATGGAAACATTCTGTAACAAGCAATGCACATTATTGTTATACGTTGCATCAAACATGGTAACCTTTTCATAACTCGTGGTATACTAGCCAGTTATTTTAATCCAATGAATCCTAATTGTTCTTTTAACCCACAAGGGAGCTGCAGTACCGCAGTGGACAGCAGGTTTGCCTGACAGCCCAATGTTCATGAGTTTGAAATCCATTTGAGACAGATTTTTAGAATTGTCTTGGTCTTCTTTCCCAACATGGTTGTCGGGAAATATTCTGGAAATAAAGGAACAGTCTATCACGTGCTGTCTCCACAATGAATGTTGGCTACAATGGATCTCCAACACTGTCTGTATCTCGCTTTGATTGTACATTCTGTCAGACTGCTGTTCGTCCATTTCTAGATGTTATCTTCTCACTTGTATCGTAGTCTGTTCTTCCATCTCTTGATGTTATCTTCCCACTTGTATCGTTGAATATCTCTTGCCTTCAACCTTACCCTCCAGTATTGTTTTTATAACCATGTTGTGACTCATAACGTGGCCGAAATAGTTCACTTGCCTCTTTATTTTTTTCCTTTTGTCAACTCTCTTTTTATTTACAGTTTTTCTAGAATCTCTGTATTTGATTTTTTCCCCATGAAATACGACATATTCTTCTGTATATCCACATCTCCAGGGCCTCTATTCGTCATCCTGGTTGCGTGTTCACTGTCCAGGCTTCCGCAACTTATACAATGCAGACCTGATCATGCGAACTCACCTGGGACCCAAGAAATAGTTCTTCTTATCAGAAATTCATCTTATAAGAAAACAAGAGACAAAGAAGAAAAACTGCCAGGGATAAACAAATTGTTCTTCACAACAGAAATTCGCCACATTCTAGATCGCCTTAAGCGGTTTGCACTGTATTAGTAAAGGATACTGACCAAATCATCTACTGAGTGCAGATTGGTCTATAAAATTACAGGGCTAGCACCATATGCCCATTATGCCTGAAGGCATATAACATAATTATTTACTGTTTTTTTTTTTTGTTTCCTCAAAGTGTCTTTGAGGAAAACTCACCATATTAAAGCATGTATTACCATTGCTTTGGATAGAAATTGCTCATGTGTAATGTGTACGGCACACTCCAATACTCAACGTAAAACATAGGAGACTTTTGAGTCAGGACAAACACATTACCAATGTGTACCACGAGTTGGCTGGTAGACATCCATATCTAACTATAACTAGCCCAAGGTGAAATAGACTGGATATGTCATCCAAAGTTATCCAGACACAACACCAGAACCACTCTATAGTGGACTCCGGATAACAAGTGTGTGTGTGTGGCTGTACTAAAATATCCAGGCACAGAACAAGGAAGCCTGTGGTAACAAATGGGAACTGCAGGTAGATGGAGAAAAGCAGCTGACCGAGAAGAGTACATTTGTACTGTCTTACAAGAAGCCATAAATGGTAAATGTTACTGATTGCGCAGAGCAGTGGTTCTCAACCGGTGGAGAATTCCGCCTTAGTGAAAAAATTTTAGGGTTTCCGGGGGGAAGGGGGGGGGGGGGGGTGAATGAAGATTATTTCAAGATCGCGTTAATACAAGAACCGATTACTTCATATTGTTTTTCCCTCCATAATTTACAGTTCTGTACTCCTCGCCCTTCTGATATTCGTCTTATAACGTAAGTAGACCCACAAATGACGTTTTATGTGGACCTCTAAACTTGTTCTGTTATGTGTTATTAAAGCTTCCATTTTTACGTATACTATGTAGAGGAAGGGTGGGGGGGGGGGGGTTATAGAGAGGAAATACGATAGGGGAGAAATGGCATTCTCAACATATGGTGAAGGGAGCATGGGCCAAAAAAAAAGGTTGAGAACCACTGGTGTAGAGGAAGAACAAGAAGATAACTGTTGTGACAATAGACTGTAAGCTTGTGTTTCTTCCTGTGTATGCGATTTTATAAGCAGGCCGCCTTACGTTGTTTTCCCATACAAAGGTATGAGTGCTGGTTGTTCAGAAAGCAATGGCAACCTATTGAACGTTAATTTGCCAAGAAATCACGAACAGTCAAATAATGCTGAGATTGACTGCAATGTCCTGTAAAGGATATGAAATTAACTTTTTGTGTTTCTTAGTTAAATTGCTGGATTTGTTACATAAACTTATTTTCCCCCTTCTGTCTGTTTTATCAAGCAAGCTGCTTCACATATTGGAGACTTTACAGTGTGTATTTTCCTAGATGTGATTTGCAGCATAAACATATATACACAACTCGAGCGGGATAATTCATCATGTACATTTGAAGTCCTTTTGTGTGTTTCACATATCCTTGATGTATATTGTGGTTTGAAAAAAAAATTTGTGGAAATTCTTTACCTGCCTAATTACTTCTATATTTGTATTCAATAAACAAAATTATGTAAAACTGTATTTTATAAATGGTTATTGCTTTGTTTGTTCTGTAATTGCTTTGTTTGTTCTGTAATTTATACCAAGTTTATGTGTTTTTAAATGTTTCTTTTGCAATAAGTCATCATCACTGAATGTAGAAAGAGAGAACTGAAATGTTATATACGTGATATTGACCTTCAAATGACAACCTTAAATATTTTTGTGTGTGAATATATTCTGAAAAAGTAAAGAACAAATGCGTCATTCAATGCAAGTCATTCAGTGTCGATAAAGTGCTTGGATTCCTGTAGAAATAAAATGCTCTTGGTCACGTGTGCTGTACCTCTTCATGGGACCAAAAAGTCTGTCACAGAAGTCATGAAGTTTTGAAACTTCCTATTCCATTCATACACTTGCTGGACTGACAGGCATGCATCACCATACACTTGCTGGACTGACAGGCATGCATCACCATACACTTGCTGGACTGACAGGCACGCATCACCATACTAGACCTTCATTCGCCGATGAATTTCACTGATAAAAAAATGGATAACAGAACGCTGCTCTTCTTTGGTGCATATCAAATGCCATCTGTGGGACAGCAATCTTTAAACTGTCCTTACGATGTCACCATGTTCGTCTGTAAAGTGATGTAAGGTGCTTAACTCTCTTGGCATTCTTAACAACAATATTGACAGGTGACAAGACGATGGCATGGTTATTGTAATTGAACCCCCTCGTAGAACCTGTTTTGCTGTATGGCAGAAAATCATGGAATGCTAATGAGCAAATAAGGAAAAGTTTGCAAGCAACAGAGATATGGTTCCTGAGACAAATGTTGCATTCTTTGGTCATGTGATGAGAAGAGAGGCATTGGAGATTATAATTTATAATAACAACTGAAAAGATTATTAGTAAGATGCAAACCAAGAGCAATGATCATAGATGGATTGAGCTGGTGGCAGGGAGCAATATCATTGAATATCATCAGCAGAGTTGATCCAGAACACCAAAATCTGTGGAAGGACATGAACGCCCACGCCGGCTGGCAAGGCCATTTATGATGATGATGTGTTTCTGTAATTCATTACCAGCAAAGAAATCCGCATACTTTTACTTAAATCTTTAATTTTTCAGGATTACTCTCTAGAGCACAGTGGTTAGTGCACTTGCTTATCAAGAAAATGATGGTAGTTTCTAGTCTGGCAGAGGCAGGATTATGTTAGTATGACTCTGGGGTCCATCCAGCCTCATTAAATGGGTACTGGATCATGTACAGAATGTTCTGGCAATTGTTTGGGAAGGAAAGGCAGAAAAGACAGGAACTAGCCAGGTTACCTAATTATGTCACGTGCTACAATATTTCAGGACTATCTTTACCTGTTTTAACCTTCTTCCCCTGCTGCCCTTGACCCCCCATTGGAGCACCGACCTTCAGCCTGCAGGCGTCAAGACATCCTATCCTTTGCTGTCTCTTTCAGTTCTATCCAGGTCTTCCTTCTATTATTCATCAGTCTCTAATTCTCAGACCATGGTAATATACATTGTTTATGGTTACATAATCCATGTAACAATGTTGTTTTTTTCCTATGTCAATGTAACATGCACATCTGATGAATGAAAGATGAGTGTTTGGAACGGCCATATGTAAGACGGGCCTGTGTGCCCAATTTGTGACCCATTAAAAATAAAGTTCATTCATTCGTTCGTTCTCCATGTGTTTTTAGGTCTTCCTCTATTTTGTTGACCTAGTAGTTTATAGGCAGGGAATGTCTAGTTATGCTATCCTCAGGTTGTCAATATGTATATGTGCCCCATCCAGCACCAACATCTTTCCTTCACCTTCTGATTCAGTGCCATTGTCTAGTTCTCTCCATGAGCTTCCCACCAGTCCTATTCTGCACAGGCTTTAATCATTCACTGTGGTTCTGATCCATACAGAGTCCCAATTTAATATTAGAGTTGAAGGATCTAAGTTTCATACTAAGTTTAATTTCTTTTGACCTCCACAAAATTATTAGTGCTATGAAAGCTCCTCTTGTTACCACTGCTACCTAAATGGGTGCATAATTCAGATGTTATCTCAGTCTATATTCACTGTAGCTGCATTCCCCTCTTTTGTTTTGTTCTTGTCTCTGTTCTCCCATTTACCATCGTCTAATGAAATAGTACACATAAAAAGAACAGTCAGAAATGACTGAACTCAACTCCCAGCAGGTTTAGCAGCACATGCCTCAAAGGGATAAATAACCACTATGAAAATGCATGAGTTTATTTCTAAAGATGCTTTGTTTTTTTGCATATCCTATTTACAGGACATCACTGTCAACACCAGCATTTTACTGTTGTTGTTGTCTTGGCGAGTGTTACATTCAGTAGTTTGCCATTACTTTCTGAACGACCGGCTCCCATAGCAATATGTTAAAACCCCAGCGCGGCACGGTCTGCTGCCAAATCGGTTACCGCAGTGGTTTGAACGCGTGGTAAGCGGCTCACGAATCATGTTCGAAGCCTTTAGGCCACGGAGACCAGCCTAAAGATGCTAAAAAAACACAAATTGTATAGCTAAACTAATCTCAGATTAAATACTAAAACAAACCAAAGAAAACAAACAAAACACTGAAAAACAGCAGGAAGAAGCATTTATTGCAGATAAATATTCTAGCTACATCACAAGAATACAATAGCCTGTATGACTATCTATGAACATAGTATGAATGCAGCAAGACTCAACAAAACAAAGATAATTCAAACACAAGTTGATAACCACTTGCACTTTCTAAACAAATGCAAACAAAACTCTATCAGTAAATGCATTCCATTCCAATCTCATTGTCGTGGTTTCTGACACATAAATATCATTACCTATTTTTTGGCCCTTTCTTTCGGGTGAAACAAAAGATATCATCCTGAGAAATCAAAATTAAAGAGACAAATATCAACCAAGAAAATCAAGACAGCAATGTTTTCGTAAAATACATAGAATAATACAGAGCACAGAATATAAACATATTTAAATACAAATGTAGAGAATTTACGGTTTCTCACTGCCAAATACTGATCATTAGTAATAATAAAATGCAGTGCGCTTCCAAGCATACAGTTTAAAATTCAAAAGTATAAATTTTAGTAAAAACTATTGTGATAAATTACACAGTACAATCAAGTGCAGTGTTTAGTAGCTAATTGTAAAAATATGTTTTCTGAACACGATACTGTCAATGAAATTCTTCTTGTCACTTGACTAGGTTCATGTCATGGCTCAATGTTGCATGGAGATCCTCTTGACCGCACACGTCAACACAAACTATTAATGGTCTTGCCCCAATAATGATTTCTATGATGATTGTGATGAAACATCATTTGTATGTGGATTGTCCCATATTTGAAAATATTATATAGAGAAGATCCATGCAAATAAACAATAATGGAAAGACAGAAAGAATGTCTAAAAACCACAAGAGACAAGAGGACTTGCCTAGTGCTGGCTGGCGGCCATTGTTCCAGGGGAGATAACAGGCAAAACAAGAAGCAGCAGAAATAACGATATAAACAATGCATAAAATGAAAATTTGTGAAATCAGCAAAATTAAAGAAATCTATTGTCACCAGTCTGTAAACATAATGAAATCATCGGCAATGATGGATTTACTGTTGATAGTTATGACTAAGAAATACAACTATTATAAAGTCATGGGAGCGGCTGGCCAAGTGGCTAGAATGCCGGGCTCTCATTCGAGAGACCCGGTTCGAACCCTCTGTAAGGTGTGGAGTTTTTTCTGTCCTGGTAAAAAAAAAAAACTAGCCTGCACAGTTCTCGGCGACTGCACTAGCCATGCGGCCTTAACTCCTCAGGCTCAAAACCCCCGTCCTACACCACAAGGTACTATAGGCAGTAAATGACAGTATTTTATAACGTCATAAAGAGTACGGATACGTTACTATTTATACTGATAAAGCACAAAAGTGCTCAGTAAAACACAAAGACAATAATAAAATTATTTCAGAATAAAAACAAATGATCAAGCATAAAAACATGGCTGGCCTAAAAAAAAGAAACGAACTGAGACAAACAAACAAAGAAAAACAAAACAATGTTTTCCCAATTACTAGAACATGAAATCACATCAAATTAAATTGTGTAAATATGTAAATAACATTAATCACAAATATAACAAGAGATATAACTGTGTAAATACATAATAAAAAATGAATGTCAATGAGTAGCCTAGAGATTGTCATGATGAAAAGGGTGTGGAGCACAAATATTTTGTGAAAGGAGACATGATAGTTGCTAATAGCTGTACCATACAAATGATGCATTTCTGCAAATATCTTTAATAATTTGCTTCCCAAAACATTACAAACTTATCTTTTATAACAGTAAACAAATCAGATCAATAAATACTGCCTGAACAATGTGGAGAAGAGAATTACAGACAGAGAGGAGTAATGCTGGGAGGACATGGGAGCTGCAAGAGATAGCAAAAGACATGGTGGCTTGGCATGGTTTGGCTGACAGCCTGTGCCTCAATGGGGAGTAAAGGGCAGAAGTAGAACTGCAGGAACGATGTCTCTTGGCATGGCTGAACACTGGCACAAATACTGAAGTGTGGGATGTAACCCCCAACTTATGAACCTGTCACTCACATCTCAAACTTACTGTTGCATTACCTTAAAGTTTAAAACAGCCAGAAACCAATATGTCGATAGTATGTACCACAGATTACTTAAGGCACCAACAGACACTAACACTGGAAACAGTTGACCGAAATCGTCTGAATTTGAATTTATTACTTTAATATAAATTTCCCAGAATACCTTGTCTAATATGTAATTAAACATATGTCAGTCATCTTTGAATGGCATAAGTTGCCAACAGAATTCAGCAGCAATCACATATCACACTGTAATCATGTAGATACTATCAATGCTGAGTTATTTTTATCATTTCTAGCTTGCAGACAATCAATCTGCAATGGAACCAGCATATGTAAGCAATGACACAGACACAAGTCACAATAGCTTGCTGATCTCTAGCAAGCATTTCCTGTTTTATTTAGTAGAATGAAATGTTAACTATTTTTATATAGTACATCACTCATATGAAAAAATGTCAGGTATTACCTGGAGACTGTGTTCACAATGTTTTTCACAGACATTATCTAGTACATTCTTATCATGTTCCTATTCTAGCCTGACGCATAGAAAGTTACATCAATTTTTCTTAACTGGGACACAGTTACAGTGTCTAAACCTGTTAAGCCAACACCAGTAAGAAATTTCAATGGGATTTGAACCTCGGAGTCTAAAAGCAGTAGGTGGCTGGGCTACTACTATACAATGGAGGATTCCCATTCAGTCTACATACTCTAAACTACAGATCATAATCTCCACATGTAGTGGTGCTATGTCAGATAATCAGTTTTGGAAACATGTCAGTCTATGGAAAAGTGAATGCTAAACTGGTGCCAATGTGTCTGTGCTTGACTAACATGCTCATATTCGGCACATCTTCCTCTTCTACTGCAGAAGCAGCCATCAGACAACTAACCAGCTTGTCAAGAGAGTAATGTTAAAGAAATAATCACCCAATGTACATAACTGTCCCTGCAGACCTTACCACAAACTAAACCAAAATAAACATTTAATTCTGTACGGTGTCACTTGTGTGAATACATTTCTTACATTGTGCCATGTTATTTTACCAATGGTCAATGAATATCCAGTTTCAATGAGTTAACTAATGCAAAAACAGAAAAAATTATGACAGAGTGAAAGCATTAACATGAGCTAACTAAAAAGACATTCATTATAATACCTATAATGATGCCTTCATTATGGACGTGGCATTAGCATGATATAAAACTAACTTATGACTTGTAATATGGCAGAAATTCTTTTAGTACCATAAATTTATAAATTTTTCTAAAACATTCAAAAATTGTATTCAAGCAGAGTTGAATAGCTTGTCTTGTCACCTCCAAAGTTTGCATTCAAGGTCAGCTTCACATCCTGGCCATACAAGTCAGCAACATCCACGACTTTAGCCCATTCATCTCCCTGTGGAAAAAAAACAGGTTTATAAATACTGAATTATCTTTATTTATGCAGTACTGGACTAAAAACGGTATGACATAATCACTAATTCAGAGCTTATGGAGAGAACTAATCAAATCAATAAGTTAGAACAAGACTCACGACAGACAGAGCACACATTGAGAAGACTTGTTAATAGTATGACAGAAAGTCCTTTCTCTCAAACTCACAGGGAAAAATAAATAGTGGACAACCTAAAAACACATGGAGAAAAAAAAATTAAAGTCAAAGATGAATAATATGAGGAGAACATAGTGGGAGCCAGTGTGTTACCAGAGCCAATCAGGAAGGCAAAGATGAATAATATGAGACATGGTGGAAGCCAGTGTGTTACCAGGGCCAATCAGGAAGGCAAAGACGAATAATATAGGGAGGTCCTGGTGGAAGCCAGTGTGTTACCAGGGCCAATCAGAGAGGCAAAGACGAATAATATAGAGAGGAAATGGTGGAAGCCAGTGTGTTACCAGGGCCAATCAGGAAGGCAAAGATGAATAATATAGAGAGGAAATGGTGGAAGCCAGTGTGTTACCAGGGCCAATCAGGAAGGCAAAGATGAATAATATAGAGAGGAAATGGTGGAAGCCAGTGTGTTACCAGGGCCAATCAGGAAGGCAAAGATGAATAATATAGAGAGGAAATGGTGGAAGCCAGTGTGTTACCAGGGCCAATCAGGAAGGCAAAGATGAATAATATAGGGAGGTCCTGGTGGAAGCCAGTGTGTTACCAGGGCCAATCAGAGAGGCAAAGACGAATAATATAGAGAGGAAATGGTGGAAGCCAGTGTGTTACCAGGGCCAATCAGGAAGGCAAAGATGAATAATATAGAGAGGACATGGTGGAAGCCAGTGTGTTACCAGGGCCAATCAGGAAGGCAAAGATGAATAATATAAGGAGAACATAGTGGGAGCCAGTGTGTTACCAGAGCCAATCAGGAAGGCAAAGATGAATAATATAGAGAGGACATGGTGGAAGCCAGTGTGTTACCAGGGCCAATCAGGAAGGCAAAGATAAATAATATAAGGAGAACATAGTGGGAGCCAGTGTGTTACCAGGGCCAATCAGGAAGGCAAAGATGAATAATATAGAGAGGAAATGGTGGAAGCCAGTGTGTTACCAGAGCCAATCAGGAAGGCAAAGATGAATAATATAGAGAGGACATGGTGGAAGCCAGTGTGTTACCAGGGCCAATCAGGAAGGCAAAGATGAATAATATAGAGAGGAAATGGTGGGAGCCAGTGTGTTACCACTCAGGAAGGCAAAGACGAATAATATAGGGAGATCCTGGTGGAAGCCAGTGTGTTACCAGGGCCAATCAGGAAGGCAAAGATGAATAATATAGAGAGGAAATGGTGGAAGCCAGTGTGTTACCAGGGCCAATCAGGAAGGCAAAGATAAATAATATAGGGAGGTCCTGGTGGAAGCCAGTGTGTTACCAGGGCCAATCAGGAAGGCAAAGATGAATAATATAGAGAGGAAATGGTGGAAGCCAGTGTGTTACCAGGGCCAATCAGGAAGGCAAAGACGAATAATATAGAGAGGAAATGGTGGAAGCCAGTGTGTTACCAGGGCCAATCAGGAAGGCAAAGATGAATAATATAGAGAGGAAATGGTGGAAGCCAGTGTGTTACCAGGGCCAATCAGGAAGGCAAAGACGAATAATATAGAGAGGAAATGGTGGAAGCCAGTGTGTTACCAGGGCCAATCAGGAAGGCAAAGATGAATAATATAGAGAGGAAATGGTGGAAGCCAGTGTGTTACCAGGGCCAATCAGGAAGGCAAAGATGAATAATATAGAGAGGAAATGGTGGAAGCCAGTGTGTTACCAGGGCCAATCAGGAAGGCAAAGATGAATAATATAGAGAGGAAATGGTGGAAGCCAGTGTGTTACCAGGGCCAATCAGGAAGGCAAAGATAAATAATATAGGGAGGTCCTGGTGGAAGCCAGTGTGTTACCAGGGCCAATCAGGAAGGCAAAGATGAATAATATAGGGAGGACATGGTGGAAGCCAGTGTGTTGCCAGGGCCAATCAGAGAGAGAGAGAGAGAGAGAGAGAGAGAGAGAGAGAGAGAGAGAGAGAGAGAGAGAGAGAGAGAGAGGAGAGAGAGAGAGAGAGAGAGAGAGTGTGTGTGAGAGAGTGAGAATGTGTGAGAGTGAGAGTGTGTGAGAGTGAGAGTGAGTGTGAGAGTGAGTGAGAGTGTGAGAGTAAGTGTGAGAGTGAGAGTGTGAGAGAGTGAGTGTGAGAGAGAGTATGAGAGAGTGAGTGTGAGAGAGTGAGTGTGAGAGAGTGAGTGTGAGAGAGTGAGTGTGAGAGAGTGAGAGTGTGAGAGAGTGAGAGTGTGAGAGAGTGAGAGTGTGAGAGAGTGAGAGAGTGAGAGTGTGAGAGAGTGAGTGTGAGAGAGTGAGTGTGAGAGAGTGAGTGTGAGAGAGTGAGAGTGTGAGAGTGAGTGTGTGAGAGTGAGAGTGTCAGAGAGTGAGTGTCAGAGAGTGAGTGTCAGAGCGTGAGTGTCAGAGAGTGAGTGTCAGAGAGTGACAGTGTGAGAGTGAGAGTGTCAAAGAGTGAGTGTGAGAGAGTGAGAGTGAGAGTGTGAGAGAGTGAGTGTCAGAGAGTGAGTGTCAGAGAGTGAGTGTCAGAGAGTGAGTGTCAGAGAGTGAGTGTCAAAGAGTGAGTGTCAAAGAGTGAGTGTGAGAGAGAGTGTGAGAGAGTGTGAGAGAGTGAGTGAGTGAGTGAGTGAGTGTAAGTGAGTGACTCACTCACTTTCACTCACTCACTCCCTCACTCCAGTTATCAGTTATCGGAACTGATAACTGGAGTGAGTGAGTGAGTGAAAGTTGAGTGAGTGAGTGAGTGAGTGGAGTGAGTGTGTGTGTGTGTGTGTGTGTGTGTGTGTGTGGGGGGGGGGGGGGGATAAAAAAATTATTTAAAAAAAAAACCCACCAGTACTGCTGTATTATCACAGACACTGACAATGACTAAAACAATTACTAATAACCTACAAACATCCATTAGCTGGTGTCTGAGCTGAATGCAGGACTAAACTATGTATACAGCAATACCTGGAGGTGTGAACTGA
This sequence comes from Cepaea hortensis, assembly GCA_963921405.1. NCBI lineage: Eukaryota > Metazoa > Mollusca > Gastropoda > Stylommatophora > Helicidae > Cepaea > Cepaea hortensis. The sequence goes on from OY992877.1 coordinate 175,975,056, forward strand.
ACAAACAGCCTCACCTGCAGCCTGTCTAGGTGTGTCCACTGCTGGCCAGCAACCACTGCGACTGCCTCAGCCTTGGGAATGCTGACACGGAAGTTGACCTTCGGTGGGAGGCGATCAAGCTGGACCTGATCAGCATGTGGGCCCTTGTTTGTGGGGATCACACCAGGTTCGTACATAAAGCAACCTTCTTTCCACTGGGCATACTGCTTCGGGAATGGGAACACAGCCTGTCCAGATTAAAATGAAAAGGAGATTTTTGTAAATAAATAAGTTTACGACAAAATGTGCAAATATCAGCAAAGCAAATTAATAACGAGGAGGCCAAAGATCGTAAGCTGCAGTAAACAAAGGCACTTATGAATTTCTCAAAGACAATATTTAAGACAACAGAATAATCTACCAAATTCCTAAACTGTATTATCAGATATTCACAGTATTACTCTAGTATCATGCCCGGCTCTTATTTCAGACCATTGAAGTTATCTTCTTCAGCTTCATCAGTTACAATACAGGGAGTGTGCTATTTCTTTTTCTGCACTTTACTCTCCATTAGAGCATAGACCCTCAACCAACCCATTCCATTCCGTCCTATCTTTTACTCTCCGTCTTCAATTCTCCTCACCATGTGTTGTCTGGTGCTATTTCTAATGATGTATCTTCATAACAATGTTCTTACTTTACCTAGCTTCTCACCAGCTTACTCTCACAATAAGCAAGCATACATTTACTTCACCATAGTGCTAAAGTTGTACCATGTTAAATGCAGCATAGGTGATTAAATGTACCAGCATGCAATTATTCATTTTAGGAAGCATAACATTAATTTTGCTACATTTCTGGTGAATGACATGTTTTAAGAACATTCTGAATAATCCAACTTGACAAAATATATTTTCTGAGAATTGACACAGATGAATGAACAGAATTGACACAGATGAGTAAACAATTCTGAGAGAATTCATACAAGATGTAACAGTACTGAAGAATGAAGAAAACAAACAACATAAAAAAGCATAAGCGACAAAGTTTAATGCTTGCATGTCATCCGCTAAGAAAATGGAAAGACTGGTCACATACTCCTCTGTGCACTGAAACCTGCAAAATGCGAGGGTCCTAACACTTCCCATATCCATAACAGTTTCCTGTTATGGGATTTCAGAGAGCGATAAGTCAAAACAATGAGAAGTGAAAAAAAGTTACCAATGAAGATAGAAATTACTCCATGCAATACAGAAGCCGCCGGTCTCCCTGGTCTAGGAGTTACATGACTTTCTCCATAATAGTGATTCTCTCCGGGTCTGTAACTTACGGGGTATGTGAGCCGGTCATGAGCGTAATCTTACCAAGAAATCAACAATCAGCTGAAAGATGCTGATGTTGACAGTGATGTCCTGTAAATGATATGTGGAAAAAAAAAATACAGAAGTCAAGGCTGTCATGGCTGGGTCTTAGCTCTCGGCATAAAGGCCACAACAGCTAGTCCTGGACGGAAAAATCCTTGAAGGAAAAGGTTGGCCAAGGAGCACCTTTGATACCCATGCATGCAGAGATCTATCAATGGAGACACATGCAAGACTAAGACAAGCAGCAGAAGACAGGGACTACTGGAGAGATCTGATTGTTAAGCTCACAAGCCCTCTGGTCGACAACTAATGAATGAGCCAAAAGGGACAAGGGACACACTAACCTATGGTAATGGGTTAAAACTTAAATTAATTTCTTACATTTCAGCTTAGCATGTTTCATTGCCAAAAAGACAGAAGTTCTTTAACTCTATGTGACTGATTTTCTAAAAACATTTTAACAAAATTTATGCCTAAAATAATAACCATCAAAACAAGAAAATGATAATGCTGTATAAAAGTAATATATATGGCTTTAAAACAGAGTATTTAGTGATATTTATTAGACTTGGAAAGTTACCTGTGTGACAGCACGGCAGTTTATGAGATAGTTGAATACCCCTGGCAACTGCTGACTAGGATCAGACTGTGGCATAGCATAGATCTGCAGTTTGTAGTAGCCTGGGGTGTGCAGGTTCACAATGAATGAAATCTGGGAGCCCAGAGTGTTGGAGAAGACAAAATCTGGGAACTCCTCTTCACTTTCCACCTGGATCAGGTTTGCGGTGACACGCATGGGGATGGAGGTTTTCATGACGATGGTGACCGTGTTAACATCCAGGTGAATGACTGGGTCAATGTGTGAGACACAGGCCAAGCCAAACTCATCAAACCTCTGCTGTTTCCCCAGGTAGCCATGGGGCAGAGTTGGCAGAGGTTCAACCTGTGTGGAGATCAATTTTAATTTTAAAATTTAAATGTCTGACAAACCTGACAGTAATCAATATATATAAGATGAGCTGTGTTTCATACTGGTATTGAAAACAAACATATTTTCAACTATGTATAGCTAGTTATTTCTTTTTGCATTAATTGTGCATTTAACATTTTTATTCAGTCTAAAACCATATGAAAAATACAAGAATATGAAAACAACTTTCACATAATTATAAGTTAGAGAACAAATTGTTTTCTAATTTTATCTATTGGTGCTGTCAAAAGCATTGTGGGAACTGCATTCTTGAAAACATGATTATACATGGTGGATAGGCAGGCAGGCCATTAACATCTTTGAGAACTAATTATCTCCAGTCATGGTTTACTAGGTATTTGACCCATGATTGGGCTTGGGAGGACCCGGTTTTGTTACCCAGCTACTGAGTGCTTGGTGTGACACTGTGAACTGTGAATTTGTTTCACAATTTTCTTTTTTCATCGGTGACTGCATGGTGAAATACAAATTCAGAAAATGGTGGATGGATTGCTTCCGGGCACACTAGACATGTTATTTTTCATTTATCCTTATGTGATAATGCATGTGCAGGGTGCTTGTCTGTTCGTCAAACAGCTGTCTCCTTCGACAATGAACAGCATATTCAAGTGAAAGGCAGCTTATAGTCGGAGCCCCAGCAATTTGGTCTTGTAGATGTTATTGTTTCTTTCACGATTTCACAGGAGACAAATGATGGGCATTTCTTGTGGTTTTCACTGGAACAGGAACAGAGCAATTATGGGGATGACCAGTTGCTGTGAAGTGGGAATATCACAACTACTACTACTATTATTACAGCTAAAGTTAGTTGCATATCCTTTTTTACAAGACATCGCAGTCAACCACAGCCTTTTTTTGGGCTGTTTATGATCTCTTGACAAATTTACGTTCAGTAGTTTGCCGTTGCTTTCTGAACGACCGCACCCATACCATTTCATTAAAAAAAAACAAATGGCATACAGCTATGTTTCTAACACCGTATGTGGGATTACGAACTGCGCCCATAACCCCTTCGCCACCATTACTACTCTACTACTACTAATTCTGTCCGTCCCTTAGAGTGTTTATATGAACCAACCTCTGCTCTAGTTATTAATTTAAATTTAATACCTTTGTTCTGGACTCTATACTGGGTGTATGCAATATATTCATCAAAGTGTGAAGTAAAAAAAAAACTTTGTGCAGTCCATCGTATCTTCATGTCAAGTTAGTTGTCTACATGTTATGTGAAATGCGCTGAAGGTGTCTTTCAGATCCAGAAAGAGAGGTGAATAGTTTTATGATGTATGGATACTTGTCCAATGTATCCATCCCTTCCACACATCCTCCTGCCATGAGCATTCGTGCTTTGGAAAATCAAAACAATGTTTTCCCATAGTGAATTTGAATATCAAAGACACAAATAATAGATTGCACAATTTATTGTCTATACCCAATTGGACTGACCAGATACTATACACAGGTGATGGAAACCTGGCCAAGCCAACACACCCCAAATCTCCTACGTCATCGATTGCACGGTTTGTTTTGGAAACCGGTGATGTGATTGATAAAGACAATGCGTTTTGTGTGTTATTTAACACATAAAATAGTCGCTTGTTAAAGTTCACAGAAGCCATCATGATTAATCTATATAGGCCAATTTTGTGCAAACAGAAAGACATGATAGTCAGTTTAAAATGGTAGACAACTGAAATTACTGTGTGAACATGTGTATATTTCAGCTTGAAGGATTTATCTAGTTCTTTTACTTTATGTGTGATTTCCACAGCATGTACCCAACGAAATGCAGCAAAATATGCCAGGCAATAAATCGTGCAATTTATTATTTGTGTCTTAATTATTCACATTCATGTTTTATTGAACTTTTTGTTTGCCCTTAACTGTTGTTACAAACCAAAAAAACACACAACCACAGCATTATGCAACCCACCTTAACATCCTCTTGGCACACAACCAAGTACTGGGCCACATGGTAGAGAGTGCTACCTTCCTTATCAGGGTTATTAGCATAGATCTCTAGACCATACTCCCCTCTGCCAGGGCAGCTGACATTGAAATAAGCGGTGTTGCCCACAATTCGATGCAGAACATACCCTTCCAGCTCTGCATCACTAAACTTATTGCTCTTTAGCTTGGCCATGAACTGCATATTTGAGGAAATCTTGATCTGAAATTATATTTGATGCATATTATAAATTAGTAATAAACAAACATGTATCAATTATAGTAATAAATTATCATTAAGTAACTGTGGGGAGGAAAAAGAAACAAAATGTAAACATGACAAATCAGCAGTAAATATGTCATTTTTTTGAAAGCTTCTGCAATATTAATTAAACAGTATTTTAAGTTGGCATCTACATTAAACAAATTGGGAAAAATAAAACAACAATAATTATATCAAAGAATTATATCAAAACACAACAAAAAGGGGATCAATAAATAATCAATTATAGCAAGATTCACCCTTGAAGTGATAAGTAGTTTATCCTGAGCAAACTATATGTCACCGTTTATAAGTTTATTGTTTTGTTTACATTATTAGTGGATCTCTATGGTCTTCTGAGTTTAGAGGTTGATAGCTTTTTAGTGGCAATTCCTTAGAGAGTCTGTTTTACAAATATATGAAAAGTAAAGTTAATAACCTGTTTTATGACTTTTTTCTGTTTACAAATGTCCTTACTGCAAAGATATAGCAATCATATTGCAATATGATTAAAATATTTCATTTAAGACCATAAGTGCGAAATGTTTATCCAGATAATCTAATGAATGTTTAGCATGCACATATGTATGTAGGAAACAATGACAAAACATTAAATATTCCAAAAGTGTGAACAGATTTGCAATGTCCATTGATTTCTCTCTAACCTGATATATAATATTTATTGCTACACTAATGACTCGGCATATTATTCAAGCACTAGAACAATCATGTGTGTCTGAATTCTTGACCAGTAAATACCCTGGAAAGTCAAGGCAGCTAGCGCGATATTGACCACATCACCCGTCGAGTGCCGATTGGTCTATAATACATATGGGGTTAGCACCATATGCCCTATATGCCTCAAGGCGTGTAAAATGGTTCTTTACTTTACTTACTTCTTGGTCTGATCAATAATTATAGCCATGATGGTATTAAACATGACATGGCATCAGTTAAAAATGTACATGAACTCTTAAAGAAAATGTAACCAGAAAGCTTCACCTGTAGTTCAGCTTTGCCCTCTCTTGTGTTGATTGTGGCCGTCTGCTGGTAGGTGTTCAGATTGTACCTGTAGAATGATGACCCAGCACCCCAGTTTAAGTATGAGCATGGTGGGTATGGCTCTGGAGTGGGCGCCGGAACATACTCCTGCTCAACCTTGTACTCACACACCTGTGCATAGACATTGTCTTTATTCTCAGGAGTGTCCTCTTTGGCATATATGTACAGAATGTAGGAGCCTTGAACTGGCAGACGGAGAGAGAATGAGGCGATCCTACCTGAGCTCTCTTGCATGCCGTATCTGTTTAACTTCACGCCATTATACTCTTCATTGCCATCTTCAAACTGAATAGTGAAATTGAAAGCCACGGCAATCTTGTCTGCAGGATAACGCAGCCGAATATGTAGTTCTCCTCGACTGTGAATGACTCCGGTACGATGAGTCACAAACTCCAGACCATACTTAAAGAACTGTGGTTTCATGTGTGGCATAGACTCAAACTCCTGCAGTGTGATGGGGCGCTCCAGCAGTTGCCACTGGGGGTCATCAGGAAAGTGAGTGTAGATCAACTGGTGAGGGTCTGGCAAAAAGAAGTACCTGGCAACAAAGGCAGTAACTGATATTACAACAGAACATAGTCATTAATGTGGATACTTATATGTGTGAAGAAGGAGGGAAAAAGAGAGAGAGAGAGAGAGAGAGAGAGAGAGAGAGAGAGAGAGAGAGAGAGAGAGAGAGAGAGAGAGAGAGAGAGAGAGAGAGAGGGGGGGGAGAGAGAGAGAGAGGCACACACACAGAGAGGAAAGGGGGAGGGGTGTGAAGAAGGAGAGAACGAGAAAGCGATAGAGAGAAAGAGAGGGGGGGGGACACAGAGAGAGGCACACAGAGAGAAGGGAAGGGGTGTGAAGAAGGGGAGGGGTGTGAAGGAGAGAGAGAGAGAGAGAGAGAGAGAGAGAGAGAGAGAGAGAGAGAGAGAGAGAGAGAGAGAGAGAGAGAGAGAGAGAGAGAGTAACAATAAAAACAAAAAAACAAAAGAAAAGTGTATTACTTTAAAAGGGGCAAATATGCACTTTAAAAAAATTACAAAAGTTTAACTTAGCAAGGAAAAAATAGCATCAAGGAAAACCTGTTAGGCGAGTTCAATAATGTCTCAACAGAACAGAGGAGCAGTGTTCAAGAACTGCACACACAAAGCAACAATTTCTACACCTCTGTGTCAAAGCCCACCACATCCACATTATATTACAACACATTATATTTAATATAATTAGCACCACAGATTTTGGAAAGGAAGAGAACCAAGCATCCTACTTCATAATACCATGATCAAGTATATTTAAAGACCTACAACTTTACACCCCCAAACGGCTGCATGTCTGTGGATCTCTCTTTTTATCAACAGAAAAACAACTGATCAAACACTTTTGTCTATAGTACACCAGCTGAAAGAACACATACTCATCCAACTGATAGTGAAAGTCCTCATTGGTGGCTTGTTTTCCTATGATACGCCTGGCAGCCCAGTGAGCATCGATGAGACACCAGGTACCATAAATGTAGACAGCATTCCAAGAGTGCTGGTTTGTCCCCGGAGTGAACTTCTGTCCAGGCCTATAGTCAGCTCCTTTAGCATAGCCACTGATGATTTGTGAGTGTAAGCCTGCATAGCTGTAAAAATAACATAGCAATAACATTCAATTATAAATCATGTCTTCTTCAGCTGCCTGGTCTGTCACCAGATATTTTGATGAAACTGGTTGCCGTTTGTTGCCCAGCTAACCACATGTTTCTTTCTCTGTTTTCCTCTGTCTTTTCAGCCTAGTACTTTCCCACTACTTTCCTTTGCCGGTCTCCATGCTGTGAGACCGCATACCCGCGTTTGAAACACAGCTGCACACTATCTGGCAGAAGACCATGTTGCGTTATTTTTTTATAAAATGGTATGGGTGCCGGTTGTTCAGAAAGCAATGGCAAACTACTGAATGTAAACTTGCCAAGACATCAACAACAGCAAAAAAAGAAACAAATGCTGGTGTTGACTGCAAACGTCCTGTAAAGGATATGCAACTAACTTTCACTTTGCCACATAATATGGATTTCTCTTCTATTAATAAGTACAAGAAAGTAAAGGACAGGCATCACATGCCTTCATGTGTATTGGATGCTGGATCCATATTTGTACAGACCACCCAGCACTTGGTGGCTGATGTGGTCAGTATCACGCCAGCCAACTTTATTTCCCAAAACATTTCCTGGTACTCATTTTAGGCTGAGTCCACCTGAGAGTCCAGATAAATTTTAAAAGTCCACCCAGATGCAGATTCAACAGATATTAATTGTATGAAAACCGTTAATGTACCTCCACAAATGTCATGTTTTTCCTTATGGTTTATTGTGTGATATAGTAACAGCTGCAGCTGTAAGCATTGCAGAGTTTGATTTCTTCTCTGTCCATGAAATTCTTCAACAACAAAAACACACATCCCCAATGCCTCCAGTGTTTTCACAGTTTGTTATTCAATGCCCTACATCTGCATCTATACAGAACAAGTCACACACAACAAACGGATTGCTTTTAATGGTCATAATATTTATCCGTTTCATGAGGTTACAGATCCTAGTAAAAGAGAATTTTGGTATGGTAATTCTTTTCTCTATCTCTGTGTCACATCTTCTGCCAGATGTCGCTGTGTAGCCCACATATTTACACAGATTAGCCTGTCAGCTTTGTACACCTTTACTATGTTTACAGTATATTGCAATTTGCGTTTTCTTGAAAACTACCATGCATTCAGCATTACTAAGATTTAATGATGATCCTTTTTTCCCACTCTGTCACAACTTTACCTAGAATGGTTTGCAGACTATTTCCTGACTGTATTAAAACTATAATCTGCATATATCAGAACATTTAAATGGTGTCCTCCAGCTTTACCTTCCTCATGATGTTTGATGCCTCAGAGTATTATCTCACTGTAAATGTTGAAAAGATCTGATGATAAAACACAACCTGTCTAATTCCTCTTTTAATTGCTCCGAGTTCATTAAGTTCTCCTCCTTGCTTATTTCACTGAGATCTTTTCCATCTATGTTTAGTTCACATAAAATGTTGAAAATGTCTTGGGTTTCATTTTTTCTAAGACCTTCACTCACTACAGTGTGTAGATGGGGTGTCCTAGGACACCATGGCAGCGACCACCACCCATGCAGCATATTGGTGGAGAAAGGCAGAACCAGGCAGCACAAGCTAAAGGTAAAGACGTTCCAGTATGACAGTACAGGGCAAGATGTGGTGAGTAAAATAAGACGTGACAAGCGCAGAACGTTTCAGGGCAGGAAGAAAAGGAAAAAAAGCTGGGAGCAGCCACCGTGGTGGAGTTTCGAGGTGGAGAAGGCTTGGGTGGATAAGCGTAGTGCTGTAAGGAGATGGCAAAATGCCAAGAAGAACAGAGCTGGTCATCCTAGTCCCTGCTTGCACTTAGAAAGAGAGATGCACACAAAAGTAAGCTATTTCAAAAAACTGGTCACGGTGGTTAAAAGCGAAAAATGGGCAGAGGTGTGTCAAAGAGTAAGCACAGACAAGTCACTGAAATTGTTCTGGCGACTACATAAAAGCATGAGTGGTGTAGTCAAGAATAAGAGCATTTCTGACTTCCAAGGTGCTGACCTCATCTGGCAGAGGACTGACGAGGACAAGGGCAAAGCCCTCTTTGAACGCTACCTTGAGCAGAGCAACCAGACAGACATGGGAGGCCGGAATCTGGCCAAGGAGGTCACCTCAGACAGATGCAAGGCCCAGAACACTTCGGATGAAGACACAGTGACAGTGCAAGAAATCAAGGCTGTGCTTCGACGATCAAAAAACAGTGCTCCAGGTCCTGATGGCATAAGATACGACGACATAAATAGGTGTACCGACAATGAGCTAGAGAAACTAGCAGACATGTACAACAACAGTATAGGGAGTGCTAGCATCAAGGAGGAATGGTTACACAGCTATCTGATTCCCTTGCCGAAGCCTGACAAAGACCACAAGAAAATTCAGGGATATCGAATTATAACCATGCAGAATACAATAGGCAAGCTGCTGGAGAAGGTAATTGCCAGGAAAATATCAAGCCAACTAGAGAGGCAAGGTGTTTTCCCACCTACCCTGGGTGGGTACCGTCCAAAAAGAGAAACCTGGACCAATGCAGCAGTCTTTGCCCATGATGTCTATGAAGGTTTCCACTCAGGCACTGAAACCGTTGCTGCAGCGATTGATCTTGAGGACGCATACAACAGAGTACCACTGGATTTTCTAATGTTTCAGCTTCTTGAACTAAACGTAAGTCCATTCCTCCTTAGTTGGATCGCTGCAGCTCTCTTCCAACGGAAAGTAGTTTTTAGATGTGGCAGTTGGACTTCGGAACCAACAACAATATATCCTGGACTACCACAGGGATCACCATTATCTCCGGTACTGTTCAACGCCTACACAGTGAGAATCACCAGTGAGCAGATCACTGGACCTGGCAGGACATTGTCATATGCCGATGATGTTTTAGTGTATCGTCAGGGTAAGGATAGAGAGGAGGTTGCTGTGGAGCTACAAACCGAACTCAATCGCATAAGTACTTGGTGTGATGAAGCTGGGGCAATGGTCAACCCAACAAAGGCAACAGTGACTTGGTTCTCGTTGAATAATCATATTGTCAACAATCCAACACCAACTGTAATGCTGTGTTCAGAGACGGTGGAAAGAACGCAGGCAATGAATTACCTGGGGATACGGTTTGATCGAAGCCTTGCTTATAATGTGCACATAGACCAGGTGATAACAAAGGCCAAGCGGGGTTTGGCAGCGATGCGGGTGATGGCGGCAGCAAACTGTGAGCAGCGCCATCTATGTCTTCTGTACGAGGGGCTGGTCATGTCTGTTTTGGAGTATGCAATGGCAATCCTGACTGTCAGCCATAAGCAGATAGAAAGGATGGAAAGGATACAGAATGAAGCTATGCACATTATTCTTGGATGTACAAGAGATACAGCATGCAGGGCGATGCGCTACCTTCTTGATTTTCCAACCATTGAAGAGAGAATGCAAGTTTGCAGGGCACGCGCCTACCTCAGAATTAACGCAAACACACAGCATCCACTGCATAGTGAAATTAGGAAGGTGAAGGGCAGCAGGTTAAAAAGAGGACGGTCGTGGATGGGTCAAGCCGAGGACATTCTTCAACAGGTGTGTTCACTTGAGGACTTAGAACCTGGCGAGGAGTGGGTGCAAGTGCCAACAGACTTCTGCACATCCTTTTCAGTTTGCATCCAACTAGATAACTAAAATGCAGACAAGAAAATCCGGCTGCTGTTGAGGCTGAAGTACAAGCGTTGATTTTCGAGAATTCGCTAGACAGTGACGCGGTCATCTACACAGATGGGTCGGTCATCCGACATGTGAGAAGCTCATGGGCCTTTACAGCTCGGGCCGGAGGGAGAATTGTGAAGGAGGACTCTGGTGCTTTCACTGAAACCACAAGTAGCCTGACCATGGAAGTCATGGCAGTAAGTAAAGCAATAACATGGCTCGAGACACAGACATTCACTAGGGCTTGTTTCCTTAGCGACTCAATGAACATGATCAAGAGGATAGAGGAGGGGTCGATCCGAAGAGAATGGTTGCTGCCTCTGAAGCGGTCTCGGCTGGCAAAGATTAGTTTCATCTTCGTGCCAGGGCATGCGGGAGTACAAGGAAATGAGCGGGCTGACAAGCTCGCAGGTGAGGCTACTGTTGAGGGCGGACGCGCCATGGACCAGGTTGACATTCTGAATGCTCTACGAGAAGTGAAACTTTTGCAAGAACTAAGTGATGACTGTGAATCTACAACAATGGCCAGACTGCGAGAGCAGCAGATTAAAAGAGGGGTGGCCAAACAAGAACACTACGCAGGAAGCCAAAGAAGATTGATAAACCAACACAGAACTGGCGTCGTTAGCCGCTACACGCTGCGGGATTTGCTGAGGAGGGGATCCGAGCACTTATGGACTGAATGGTCCGATGTGCAACGAGGATGATCTGTCGACTAACTAACTAACTAACTAACTAACTAACTAAGGCCTTTAAAGTGTATAAAGTATGAATACAGATCTTTTACCTATTATTTTGTGTGAACATGTTTCTATGTGGTGTCTATAATACATTTAAAGCATAAATATAGATCCTGTAACTTTTGTTTTTTTGTGTGAACATGTTTCTATGCGGTCTAAAATACATTTAAAGCATAAATATAGATCCTGTAACTTTTGTTTTTTTGTGTGTGAACATGTTTCTATGCGATGTCTAAATACATTTAATGCATAAATATAGATCCTGTAACTTTTGTTTTTTGTGTGAACATGTTTCTATGCGATGTCTAAAATACATTTAAAGCATAAATATAGATCCTGTAACTTTTGTTTTTTGTGTGAACATGTTTCTATGCGATGTCTAAAATACATTTAAAGCATAAATATAGATCCTGTAACTTTTGTTTTTTTTGTGTGAACATGTTTCTATGCGATGTCTAAATACATTTAATGCATAAATATAGATCCTGTAACTTTTGTTTTTTTGTGTGAACATGTTTCTATGCGATGTCTAAATACATTTAATGCATAAATATAGATCCTGTAACTTTTGTTTTTTTGTGTGAACATGTTTCTATGCGATGTCCAAAATATATAAACACAAGTGGTAACTAAATGTGTAGATATAAAAATTTAAAAATTGTACCAGAAACTTACACAGAATCCTACTGACTGCTTTCTTCTATATTGAATATTTTTCTGTTTCTGACAAAATTGTGTTGAGCCTGTTTACACCAGAGCTGCGTTATTTGCACTTCTTGACCGACAGATGTGACTTCCTCCGACCATTTGTTGATCAGGTCAGCCATGCTGGGTGGATTAGTCTCAAAAACCATCTTTATAGCACTGTGAAACTATCCATTACTACTACACTCCTCTCCTACAGATCACACTAAGAGCATTTCAGTTTGGTGCACAATCTCTGTAGCACCAGTTACTTCTATTTTTGCGTACCCTTAACCTTCTCATATGTTGTGACCTCGAATATGTGACAGCCTAACATCTCACACCTCAACGCCAGTACTACTATGGAACTACCTTGACCTTTCACTATATAAATATTCAAATGTGGACAGGTTTCATTTTGACATTTTGCAAGAGAAGTGGCCTGCATGGCTTACTCTTCATGATTTTCACATGCAACAGAATTGCTAACCTGTACGTGAGACCTATTTTTCAAAATGGTTTAGGCAGCTGATTCACTACCCAAAAATAAAGGAATTAGACATCACTGGGTTCCTATGACAACAGTGCGATGAAAATATCATCTGCATGACCATAAAGAATTCTGAAATCTAACATGGCCACACAAGATAATATATTTATACAAAATTTTTGTACTAAACTGTTTTCCCTTTCCTGATTAAGAACTTTCTGGAGAGTAAAGGTGGTGTGTAGGGAACTGGTCACCTCACTTTATTTATACCACAACTTAGTATGTGAAGGTTCTATCACGTCACAATCCTATTGCAGATACTACAGTGGGATGACTTTTTCAAGCACAACCACAACCCAACCCAACTTTGCCATTTCTCTATAACATTTCCCCTGAGGTATCTCAATACTATCCTGAGAGAAATGATGACTTACTTGCACAAAGTATCAAACACCATGGCATATGTTGTCTTGCCAGTTTTAAGACCCATCAACACCTCTTCGGGACTGCCTTTCTCAATTGTGTCAAAGTTCATTTCCTTCAAATTCTTTGTTGCCAGCCAACGGAAGATGACTCTAGTTAAATAACAAGTAACCTTATTTAAATTATTTAATCATAGAATGTAAATCAATTTTTGTCTTAACAGATATTCACAAACAGGTAAAGAATCAGGTTTTTAATATTCAAGGCTCTTTGTTCTTCTAAGTGCGCCATAAGGATGTACGCTAGAATGGAATCTAGAGGATCCCCCACGACCACTGCATCAATTTGACTTTTAAGTCATTACCGTGACACACCCTTACTTCCAATTTTCCACCATCCATTTTTGTTTGGTTAAACCTACATTTTGCTTGGCATTGAATCAGTTAAAGTTTACTGTATCAAATGCAACTGACCCCTGACTCAAAGAAATACCAGAGACCATTGAAAACATACACAGAAGGAAGAAGAGAAAGCACATCATCATGATGAGATAAGTCAAGTTGCAGCATGTCGCTCTCATCACGACCCGCAAAGAGCTTCTCCATCCTCTGCCAGCTCTCCTGCCTCATGCACCCTCATGCCCAAGGCGTCTGTAATGTCCTGTCTCCATCTTTGTGCTGGTCGACCATGCCTCTTTTTTGAGATCTCTGCCTTCAATCACTGTACTTTCCAAACCACACAGATGTTTCATATGACCAAGTATTTCCGTTTCTGAGACATAATGCTTTTTATGAGCCAGTTTTCTTCAATTTTCAGATCTTGTAGAATGTCAGTATTTTGTTCCTCTTGGTCCACAACATTCTAAAACCTTTTTCTGTAACATTTAAGTTCAAGAATCCTTATTTTTTGTTTTAGTAATTGCAAAATGGTCAATGACTCACATGCATATGTTGCTACAGGAAAGATGCATGTTCTCAAAAACTGTTCTTTAATTTGTGTGCTGGTGTTGTGCCATAAGAGAAAACAACATAGAATAAGAACTACCAAGAGAGGGAGATGAGAGATAAAGAGAGACATAGAGAGATAGATATACAGAGAGAGAGAGAGAGAGAGAGAGAGAGAGAGAGAGAGAGAGAGAGAGAGAGAGAGAGAGAGAGCAAGAGAGAGACAGAGAGAGACAGACTAATTGATAGACTAATTGACAGACAGACACGCAAACACTGATTGAATGGCAGTTAAATAAATATCTTTATAATTAAAATGACAACATCAAAGCATGTTTCATTCTGACATTTTTTGACAGAAAGAGAGATAAGATATACAGACAGAGAGAGAGAGAGAGAGAGACTAATTGGCAGAGAGACACGCAAACACTGATTCAATGGCACTTACATAAATATCTTTATAATTAAAATGACAACATCAAAGCATGTGTTTGCACATGTACATGTTTGACATTTTTTTTTTAATGCACCCACATATATTACCTTCAGGTAGATAACAAAACAGGTAATTACATCAACACAAACATGTTAAAAATGAAAAGCATCTTCTATCTCACCTGACTTTCTCCAGCTCATTAGTGATGTTCTTGGAGAAGATTAGATCCCACACTAAATCTTTGAAGTTGCTGTGCTCGGATTTGGAAACCTGCATACGAGGCAATTTTCTTTCTCAAATGGAAGCATTTTGGAATGCAACACAGCTTAACAGTCTGATTTATATGTTAATATGTACTAGGTAATGTTTGGAAATAAAAAAAATACTAAACCCCCACCCCACCTCACCCACACTGCAAGACAGACAGGCAGGCAGGCAGACAGGCAGAAAGACAGAAAGACAGAAAGAAAGATGTGAGAGAGGGTATGCGCACATATGCATGTTTTTGAGCATGTTGTGAAGATCAGTAGATATTAGGATAGACACTAAACCAGGACTTCCCAAACCTTTCAGACCAAAGGAGACATTCATCAGCATTACCATCATGTGCCTCGCAAAATGGTGTAGGCATTCTACTCTCTCCACTCATCTCGGTCCTCTCGATCAGTTCTATTGATGACATTCCTCCAAATTGTCATCTTAGATCACCAAACATGATCTCTCTGCCTCTGCTTGTTTCCACCACTGATGTTTCAAGCCATGTCAATGTCTTCCAATGCCACTTTCACCCTTATATAACTAAAGAACACAGTTTGTCTCTTTCTTATAGTTGCATATAATGTTCTACTTTCATTAGCCTCTTCAAGACAATCGTTGTTAGTTACTCTAGCAGTCGAAGGTATTTACAACATTCATCTCAGACACCACATCTCTGCTTCCTCCAAGCTCCTCCTAATTTGTTCATTCCCATTCCCATATTCACTGCCATACAGCAGCACTAAACTGGATAGAAAGGTGTGGATGTGCCAGGGTTGAGGTTCATACTAAGACCTCCCTCTCTCTTTTTACTTCAAAATGGAGCATCTTGGACAGACACTGCCCTATTGTGCTGAAGTCTGCCGAGGAAAAACTGTATACTCTATGGAACTGCAAGAGTCTCAGCAATTCCCAAACTTGGTAGTAGATAATACTCTTACACCAACCATTTAGGAATCTAATGAGCATGCTCACAATGAATGTGTTGCTTGCCTACCAGGATGCAATTAAATCTCTACCAGTCCCCAATTCTTCAAGAGGATGAGTGAACAACAAAATCATACTGAACAAACACACACGACGAACCTGTCATACAATTTGATTCTTCTTGTTCTTTCACCCTTTATATCCCCTTGGGACATAGGGTCTTATCTCACTCACTCCAAGTAGTTCTATCTTTAGCTATCCTACGCAGCTCCGTCTATGTCTTCCCCATATTATTAATTTCTGTCTCAACTTCTCTTCTCTATGTGTCTTAGATCGTCCCTTATATTTTTGCGCTGCAGATTTCAGACAAAAGGCCTTTCTAGTTATAGTATACTATTCTTAGATTATCTCACTGCATGACCTATCCCGTGCCAGTGTTTTTTTTCTTCACCTCTTGATACACTGATATTTGTCTAGTCCTCTTCATGACCTCCACATTGGTGATTTTCACTCTATTTTAGTCATTCTCCATGTTTCTGATCCAGACAGTAATTCTGATTTAACATTCAATCAATCAATCATGTGCCATGCCGGAAAGCGTGGGCGGTCATGACTCGCCATTTCACTCGATCACCAGTGTCGTGGATCAGCTCAGTGTTCCTGTCTCGTCCATGCCACGTGGCCAAGCCATCCAGGTATTTACCTCTCGGTCTTCCTCTTGGTCTGTTCCCTTCGATCTTGCCAGTTGTCACTAAGTTCTCCAATCCATTTCTTCTCATAACATGTCCAAAAATTTTTGACTGTCTACGTCTAATTTCTCTAATCAGTTTACGATGTTCATTTGTCTCCTGTAGTACTTGGTCATTGGTTTTTCTGTCTGTCCATGGTATTCTTTGCATTTTCCTCAGAAACCACATTTCTGCAGCCATCAGATGCTTTTCAGCTTGACTGCTCATTGTCCAAGTTTCACATCCATACAAAAGAACAGGCTCTATGTATCCCCTCAACACTCTTTTTCTCGTTTCAATTAACATCTTTTTATTGGTCAGAATGTTTTTCATCTTGCTAAAGGCTACTTTCGCCATGGCGATTCTTGTTCTAATCTCTTTAAGGCATCTCCCATCAGATGTTATGACTGTTCCAAGATAATTGTACCGTTTCACTTGTTGAAGAATATTTCCATTTACTTGTATATTACATTGTGGCACTTCTTCCTTCCTAGTGACGACCATAACCTGAGTCTTTTTTACAATTTAATTCTAACCCCAGTTACTCACTGTGTGCAACATTACAATTGAATATTCTAAGTTTGGTGCTAATTTAAACAACATCTAAAACAAATATGCATGGCGAACCCTTCATAAGATTTGCGTACACTACTATTAATCTCTATCTCTCAAACTCCCCTCCCCCCCCCCCCCCACACACACACACATACATACACACATACAAATCTTTCATATTATGTATGGTATAGATTCTGACCTGAATGGCATGCTCATCAACTGACTGCAACACATGTCTATCAATAGTCTCCAAGGTAGGCTTTTGTTGGGATCCAGCAGGAGATGGGATTGGGGCGGCTTCCCTTGCTGACTTGGGCTGTAGTTGAAAGTTGGAGGGAGCTGCCTGACCCTCTTGTCCCACTGACCTCTTATCAACCTAAAATAGAGGATATCATACAGTGTGACCATGTATGTTGAGAGTTTGATCATTCTTGCTGTTTTAACTCACTGTCTCTTGCCTGAATGGATGTTACCTAAATAAAGAACATGTATGTTTCTGGCAGCATGGAACATGGGAGATATGTAAGTTTCAGTGTTAATGATAAGATGATTAGAAATATGAGAGGTCATTCTGTGCCTGGACCTCAGGGTGTGCACAACTGTGAGTTGTAGTTGTGTTGTATGAGAGATGAGTCATTGTACTTGCAATAAATGTTCAATGATGTGAAAACTGTTTCATGTGATCATGAAAGAACAAAATACAATTTTGGAATAATGACCAAGAGTTTTCAAGAGTTTTCAAGTTTCAGTGTGGACTCGGATAGGCGATTGTCAGATGGGATGAGATCAAGCTGGGATCTGTTGTTCTTGTTGTCATCATTACTAAAATCCGAGACACAAAATTTCAGTTGTCAATGATAATCAGACTGCAATTTTTGGTCACATGAACTTAAGCCTATCCGCATCCACCCAATATAAGCTTCTAACATGTATCCATCCATCATGTGCCATGCCGGTAAGCGTGGGCGGTCATGTTCTGTCATCTCACTCGATCACCAGAGTCGAGGATCGGCTCCGTGTTTCTGTCTCGACCATGCCACAAGGCCAAGCCATCCAGGTACTTGCTTCTAGGTCTTCCCCTTGATCTGTTCCCCTCGATCTTACCAGTTGTCACCAAGTTCTCCAAATCACTTCTTCTCATAACATGCCCAAAAAATTGTGACCGTCTACGTCTAATATCTCTAATCAGTTTACGATCTTCATTTGTTTCTTGAAGGACTTGTTCAATGGTCTTTCTGGCTGTCCATGGTATTCTTTGCATTTTCCTCAGAAATCACATTTCTACAGCCATCAGATGTTTTTCAGCCTGATTGCTCATTGTACAAGCTTCACATCCATATAAAAGTACAGGTTCTATGTAGCATCTCAACACTCTTTTTATAGTTTCAATTGACATCTTTTTATTGGTCAGTATGTTTTTCATCTTGCTAAAGGCTACTTTTGCCATGGCGATTCTTGTTCTAATCTCTTAAAGGCATCTCCCATCAGATGTTATTACTGTTTGGAGATAATTGTACCTATTCACTTGTTGAAGAATATTCCCATTTTCTTGTATATTACATTGTGGTATTTTGTTCCACACAACATGATTTTCTTGGCATCTGTAAAGAAGATAGTTTGCCATTGCTTTCCTTCCTAGCAGTGACCATACTGGTCAGTGACCGTAGCCATTGTCTCCTAAAAAAAGAGATCCTCTGCCTACTGTCGTGAAGGTGGAGACCATAACCTACAACTATCTGTCGACTGCTCTCCATCTTCATCCACCACATGTATGTTAATACAATAAAATAGTCAAATGTAAAATTAGCAAATCATCAACTGCATTTGAAATGATAATAATGACTGATTACACTGTACTACAGACACATGATACACTTAGTGTTTAAAAACTTGTTAACTTCAGGGTTACTTCAGGGTTATTTACATACATAAAGTAATTAGCCCAATAATTAATTAATTAATTTCATTCACCCCACCCCCAACCTAATGATATTTAAAATGGTGAGATTGTTTAGTTGGATGGCTGATGAATTCTCTGAAAGTGTGAGTTTTCACTCTAATGCACTGAAGCCTCCAAAACAGCCTTGCATCTATCTGTTTTTGCCAACCTGGTACTAAAATTCTATCTCCACAGTGAGTTTGTTACAGATCTCTCCTTCCCCTCTCCAAGCTCAGAAGCCAGGCTGGCAGTGTGCTAGGCCAGTGCTGTAACATCACATCTATGGAGAAGCACAGGATGGAAGCCTCATCCTATCCTCAACAGAGGAAAACCGACAATGCTAAAACACTTACCTGAATAGGAGTAGTACTGACAGGGATCTGAACAAACTCTGCTTGCTGGGGTGTCTGTCCAGTAGTCTGTCCAACACCTGGAGCATATGAGTTGACACCCTGACCTTGAGGATAGGCATGGCTACCTTGGCTAGTTTGCTGTCTGCTGTCAGGCACCACACCATACAAGTACTGCTGCTGAAGCAGCTCAGGGGGAGGAGCAGGAAACTCACTATCTCCATAACCATCTTGAGTCACAGAGGCATTGTTCAACTGTGGAAACATTCGCAGAAACAATCACATTACATGCCGAATAATTGCTGTTGTAACAGAAGCACTTACTGTACGGCAATATTAAAGGTAGTCTGTAGATGTGCTGGGATAGAGGGAATGCCAATGTGGGCTTTGGGGTGGAAAAACTATCAGTGAGGATGCTGAGATAGAAGACAAACCTATGGGGATGCTTAGAAAGAAGAAAAAAACAAGTGAAGATATTGAAATGACATAACCACCGATGGGGATGCTTAGATGGAAGAAAAACAAATGAGGGTGTTAAAATGGAAGAAGAACCTATGGGGATGCTTAGATAGAATAAAAACAAATGAGGGTGTTAAAATGGAAGAAAAACCTATGGGGATGCTTAGATGGAAGAAAAACAAATGAGGATGTTGAAATTGAAGAAACACCTATGGGGATGCCGAGCTAGAAGAAAAACAAATGAGGATGCTCGAGTGGAAGAAATAGCACTGGTCATTGAGGGCGTTGGGATAGGAGAAACACAGATGTAGTTGTTGGGGTGTAATAAACACCAATGAGGGTGTTGAGATCGATGGAATGTAAATGAGGATGTTGGGAAGCAAGAAACAAATGAGGTTTTTGGAATGGAAGGATGTATGGAAGGAACACCAAAGAGGGTGTTGGGATGAAAGAATCATAAATGAGAGTGTGTACTGTGTAGAATCAATGTGCAAAAGGCTAAAGCAATGGCATGGCTGGATCAGTTTTAGAGGTGTAGAGTATTAGACCTTCACAAACACTAGGTCATAACCTAATGAGACGCAGTAACCAGCTCTCTTCCTTGATCAAATACTTAGAAACTTGTCAACAAATTATATTGGATTAAAATTACACATTACAGGCGCAGCTCATACACACATTGGCATATATTATATGACAATGTTAAATCTTCTTCTTCTTCTTCTTCTTCAGCTTTCCGAGCCATTGAGGTTCTTTGCTGCAAATACAATCCGTCTCCATTCGTTAAATCATGGAGTTAATTTGAAAAGTATACTTAAACAGAGATTAAGACACATTTTGCTCTAATAATTAATTTATCCAGAGCAACTTGATGTTTCATTCCTCAGTAAGTTTTTTGAGACACTCAAACTAATGTTAGACTTTATATTTTAAAACGTTAAATGGACAAATTTAGCATTGATTAGCATGTACAAGAAAGTCATCTGTATATTGTTTTTTAACCGTTTACCGGGCAGAGTGGCCGAGAGCGTTTTTACCCGGAACGGGCAAAACATCCCAAAGCATTCATGATTACTAAGTGTTGTAAAAACACGATCTTGCGGCTTTCAGAGACTTCCGATTGTTATGTCCGGTGTTCTCGATAAGTAGATAACAAGAGCGCCATTTGCAAGCGTTTGCAAGAAATTTGACTGGATTTTTGTAGTTTTCTGGATTTTTATGCTTTGTTTTTCAAAATGGATTTTGACGATTCTTCAAGTGATAGTGGAGATTTTGCTGGGTTCAATTTATGTGACACTGAATAGCGCAAAGTTGACTGTGAATCAGAGCTAGATATCAGTGATGATAGTACTGATATCAGCGTGTGCAGTGTACATACTTCGGATCGGATCTCTCGGACTTTGAAGAAAGTGATGAATAGTGTATAGATGACTGACAATCGCAACAATATGATATTTATTGTAAATATTTGCGTTTATGTGTGGATTACTAACAACATTGGATTATTTAATTTATGCAACATGTGAGTACAATTTTACATCTGCATTCATTTTCCTTCATTCTTTTCTTTATTTCATAAAATTCTGTTCACTAACACCTTAGATTTCATGTCTTTTCTAACATAACCCTAAATCTTAGGAAACAACTGAAAAATTGTGCCCATTCAGAATTAGAAAAAGGAAAAATGCTTGCCCTGTAAAACATGTCCATCTGTCTAAGGATATTAACGTAAAGCATATTGTTCGTTTTAATATTATTTCTTCTTACTAATATAACCCTGCCCCCCCCCCCCCATCTTTTATACCATTTGTAAAATATTCTTTCTTTAAAATTTAATGTCAATGTAATGATCTTAACAACAAAAACATCTGTTTAGTTTTTAACACTTATTTCTGATGTAACTTGTTACATTATTACCATTTCTTCCTGCATGCTGAAGTTAGAATTTTTATCACATTATAGATTACTGTTATAATTTGTTATGAAACAATGATATTTTTCTTGACAGTGGATCTTCATTGTGTCTATATATTCACTGTTGATGAGACCATTAAAGTGATAGCTGTCTGTCTTACAGTGATGATTTTCTGATAAAACAAGCAATGAGGTCACTAAACAATTCTGGCATTACACTGAACATACTAGACCACTTTACTACTTAGTAACCTATATCTTAGAACTTCTTCTTCTTCTTTTCGTTCATCCGGAGTGTTTTTTCACATGTGATTGCGGTGTGTCTGTTATGTGCCCTTGGGCCGAAACCCGTAGGCCAACACATCCGACGACAGCGTGCTTTTTTTAACCAGGTAGCATTCCTGGGAGACTCTCACTTTTGTGGTGCCATCTACAACCCAGCTGGCCAAGTTGGAACGGTCGAAGACAACGGTCATCCCTCAGAGGAAGGCAGGGACAGTCCATAGCATTTTCCGCCATCCAAGGTGTATTTACCTTCCAATAAACTATACCAGTGTCATTTATGAACTATATCTGTGTGTCAAGTATACTGTTGTGATTCAGTAAACAATTCTTTGGTACCATTCAATAAAGCAAAACTCTGATATCATCTAATGCAGTCATCTGTGTGTCCATCTTTTAAGTAAATTGAACTCTAACATTCGATAACCTATGCCATGTTATCATTTAATGCATTATTTTTGTGTATCATTCAATAAAACTAAACTGTATATCATACAGCAATATATGAGTACATTCATCACTTTAAATTATATCTATATGCCCATCAATAAACAATACATATAAAACATCCAGTAACGAATACTAAATTAAAATTGTTATATGTGGGTCTCTTGGCTGTACAGTGCTTATCTCACTTGCATGCCAACCCAGAGATCGTATGTTGGAATCTCCTTCAAGGTGGGGATTTCACTGACATGGACTCCAAAGTCGACTAAGCCTAAATATGGGCACGAGGAAATTGTCTGGGAAGTAAGGTCATTGGTGGGACACTGACCACATCACCCACCATGTGTCAGTTGGTCTAAACATGTGGGGCTGCCATCAAATACCCAATACTCCTCATGGTGTGAAAAGGGACCCTTTAATGTTTAATTTGTATACATATCATTCAGTAAACTATAGTTGCTTGTCGCTCAACAAAGTGAGTCTTTGTATAAATAAGTTCTTTGCAAAAATTTGTTATGTAAAGTACGAGTAACTTGCTATAATTTCAAAACTTCAACACAAAAGGCACACACAATGTTTTATTGACAATGGTCTCTTGTATACTTACTCCTGCAGTGCCTACATTGTAGCTGGCAGGCTTAGTCACTGCCTGCTGGCCTGGTGGAAGGCTGCGTCTTTCAGGTGACTCCTGGTAGAAAGCTCCCTGCTGTTCATTGGGTGATGCGTAATGTATGTAGTACTGACAGATGTGTGTATAGGTGTCACCATCTTTGGCAGGATCATTTCCATACACCTCAACACCATATTCACCTTTGACAGGAAGTTCCACTGACACCTGTTAAAATATATACTTTTTTAGTTTTTTAGAACATGTAATTCTAACACTGCCAGGCTCCATGGCGAAGGGGTTCAGGACACGATTCGTAAGCCTGCTTACCCGCATTCAAAACACAGCTGCGACCGTTTTGACAGCAGACCCCATTGCACTGGGTTTTAACGAATTGGTATGGGAGTCAGTCGTTCAGAAAGCAATGGCAAACTACTGAACGTAAACTTGCCAAGACATCAGCAACAGCAGTACAATGCTGGTGTTGATAGTGATGTCCTGTAAAAAGGATATGCAAAAAAATTCTAGCATTAAAAAGTGAATACCAACACTGTGAAACATTTAAATCACAAATATTTATAGTGCCCATTAGGTACTTGTACAGTTTCAAGCTTGAATTACTTTTGATGCATGAATATCTATAACAAACAATTTGAAAGTTTACTTACTGAATTTCTGTATCCTCTCCTTCTTTTGCTCTCAAATAACCATAGTTATCTCTCTCATAAATTTCACAGCTCATTAAGTATATCATATCTCCTAGAACCACAAACCATGTTTCCCCCAGTGGTGATGAGTAAGAAGACTGCTATCACTCAGCCCCCTCTCATGGAGATAAGTCTTGAAGAATATGCTTGTTTGTGCTCTCCAGGTGGACACATAACTATGCCCAGTTTTTACTCTAAAAATTGTATATAAGCCTGCTGTGGTCAGTTCTAAGTCTGAAAATAATCACTTGACTGCCTCTTATTATTGCAGTGGAAAGTTTAAAAGTGTTTGGGCTTACTGAATCCATTTTTCTTTTTACTACTTCTTCTTCTTCTTCTTTTGTTCGCTTCTTTTTACTACTGATTTTATCTATTAATATGTTGCTATATGAAACCTCTTTCCCATGATATCATTCTTCTGGTATATAAGACTTGAGTTCAGCTATACAAAACACACATCTCATTTCTTATTCTGTTTTTGTCAACTTTTATCACTTAATGCTCTAGGAAAAAAATGTCTTCTAATTCATAAAAATATTTTTAAAATGCAATAATTCAGCATTTGAATGTTTCTGCACATCTAAAGTAATTATAGTTTAAACTGCAGAAGGTCCTTATGAACAAATTTCCTGTATAAAATGTTTAAAAGTCAGGTGCTTAAGAATACACAAACATAAGTGTAACTTCATTCTATGTTAAACAGTGCTACACCTCAATAACTTGACTGACCGTCCTCAGAAGGGACCCAGATGTCATCACCAGAATTGTCATGAGGTGAAGTCCTAAGAAAATGAATAAAAGAAAGCCTGGGGCTGAGAACAAAACTTGAGATGAAAAGAATGCACCATGGCTTGGACACTATACAGAAAATGGCTGTTGTGTGTGTCAAGTGAAGGAAGTTGTATTTGCCCTTAAGACATTACCAGATGTAGCATTTACTGGTGGCTTTGTTGTTCTGTGAGCAAGGATGAAATAATCAGTAGTGGCAGTAGCAGCAGGAAGGAAAGAAGCACAAACACATAAGACTAACCTTCACCACATTTCCATCATCATGCTCTGTAATGTATTTCTCCAATTCCTCATCTCTCAGTCCATTCTTACGAAGCTTGCAGAGCACATAAGCAGGCCTGGTCTTGGCAAACTCCAGGTTGATACGTCCATCTGTGGTTGTCAGAATGCCATCAGCAGGAGAAGCTACAAGCCCCAGCTGGTCCACAGCAACTCCAGGTCCCCAGCTGCTGTCGGAGCAGGCTGGCAGAGGCGCTGCATCAGAGGATGGTGCATCTGCGACTACCTGCATGAACATCAACATACAACAAGTTAGTGCTGCAGGAATACACTCACATTAATACAGATGCTGTTAATTAATTTAAAGACCCTGTTTCCATGACCTGTGGCATACTGGGGATATGATGGTAGGTGCACATGTTTAGACCATGTGGCACTCAATTAGTTATCTGGTCAATATCACTTTATCTGCCTTCCAAGTTCTCAGAAAATTTCCTGGAACTCATTTATGAGATTGCATTGATGCTAATGTCATGTGACCATCATGTAAACATTTCCTTGCACTACTGTGACTCCTAATGATAGTGCTGTGCACAAGTATAGTCTAATTGTTATGGATTATATCAAATATTAAGGACTAAATCATTTGTTGGGCAATGAGAATAGTTGATGACTAATTAATAGTCTAATGCCCAATTTCTTTTACTGATAAATGTGAAATTATGTTCAAAACAGAATAGGTTTTGTTTAATTCAGCGGTTACCATAAGCCACTAAGAATGCCAAAACATCATGCAGTTGGAACAATTAAACATAAGACTCAACTCATCTACATTTTTCAAATGTAACAAGAAAATTATGTCTTTTAAATGTTAACAAACTCCAGCTGAAATTACAGGCACACATTTGGTTGGAACACTTATATATACTTACCCTACAACATTATCTTTTGTAATCTGGTAGTGTTGTAAGTTATAGTAAATTAAACTAACATACCTTATACTCAGCCGAAGCAGTGAAAATGTTCTTGACTCCCAGCTCTCCGGTCAGAAGTTGAGCAAAGATGGTAAAGTAGTACTGGCCAGCACGAGGAGCACGAAAGATAAACGTGGTTGTCTGGTTCTGACCCTGGTGCTGGAGAGCATAGTTCTTTAGCTTCTGTCCCTGGAACACTTCCTCTCCAGTGTCAGCAAATGTAATCTTGTACCTAGCAAAATCAGTCATATTATTGTATGAGATTTACAGTCTAACTTTAGCCACATAGACAGTGATTAGTATGCTTGCCTGTCAAGACAGTGCTATGGGTACAATCCCAAGACAGTGATATGGGTATGCCACATAACAGAACACGCGCCACCAAGTATAAAGAAGAGACCTTACTGGATTTTCCCAGACAGTCACAAAACTGGACGACAAATATGAGAAACCAAGGAAAGAAAAACAACGTCATTGGACGGCAACGGGGGACGCTGTGAATTCGTGGATTCGAAAGGATGTGTTTATAAAAGGCTCCGTGTGAAGGTGACACCTGGAGGCGGTAATTTCGTGATGAAGCAGCTGGGAGTCCGGAGAGGAATGTATTAAAGACAACACAACAGTAGAAAGACCGGGTGCGGATACCTAGACTTTTATTTAATCAGTTGAACTGAGGATTTGGATAATTAGGCCTCAAGGGCAGCGAGCTGGACTTAGAGCTCGTAGGTAGATGTTATTTAAGTGAGCGCCGATCCTGCGTATAGGGATCAGCTCACGTTTCTACAAGAGTATATACTTTGTCCTGCGGCGGAATAAAAGTACGTCTGAAAATCGTTTGCTCGACTTGAATCTGCCATATGTTCATGATCCGGTTGGTAAGATAGAACATGTTTTGTTGTTCTGATCTGTTTTGACGAGTTCAATTTGAGTTGCTTTGAGTGTACGGTCCTGTTGGATTTAGAGGACAGGCACTTCGAGACACATGGGGGTCGTCTCTGGACTGTTTGTTTGTCAACACAGATTCCCCGCCAGTTTCCATAGCTGAACATAAAAGAAATTACGCGCCAGCGGCACATTCCACACCGTGCTACACAGAAAGAAAGAAGGAGCACATGAAAACCCGCGTCACCAAAATGCCGGAAGAACACCCAGAATAAATGAAGTGAAAAAGCATTTTGTGATAAAGTAATAACAACAGGTGAAATTAAAACATCATAAAAACTGTAAGTACGTACAAAATTAATACATAATAACTCAATCATGTTCAAGAAGTGCGATCTATTATTATTAATCATATCAAGTTTGCACCAGATGCGCAAAAACATTCCACCTTATTGAACACACCACAGCGCTATGAAATATTAGAAACAACGAACATTGAGTAATAGTGTAACTTATTTAAGAACATTATTTATTTAAAGAATATACAGTTACAACTATAAGTCTACGTGAGAAAAGAAGATGGTGGTTACATAAGAGATATACGAAACAATCGACACCATGGTCGACATTGAAAAGAATTATGTCGATGTGAGTAGGCAGTGAGATCTGAAGAAACACTGCGCTGCCACAATTCTACACCACAGTAACCTATTATACTATAGCACAACGATTGACAATTTGTATTCAAGAATTTATGATCGATTGGAACTGCTCGAAAGTGTTGCATTATGTTGAGCAATTTGCTGAATCTATGAAGTTCATTACAGGCTCAGACATTTGTCACAATTTTATCAGATTTATCGGTGGACTGATACGCACATGATGGGGTGTACTGCCGACGCACAGTTATAGTTACGTTGTTGGAAAGACATTCGCTAATTCTGTGAACATTACAGAAAGTTTTGACTTGTTTGTTCAGAACGCCAAAGCATTTAACTACCTACATTTGTGGGACATGTACATCATACGTTCATTATATCTGCTGCCGACACTACTTCATGTCTGAATTATCGGCGCATAAGTGAGTTAGTACATATTACGACATTTTATATGCACACTTCGTCATGTGTCAAGATGGATAGCACGTACACCACGGACACTCGTCTCCACCATAATTGACAAGGAAGATGTTGCGTTATTTGGACGTTGCACATATATGAACATATTTACAACTGGACGTTACATACATCAACGCATTATGACAACCAGGTCAGTGTACACATATTTATTACGTCATTGAGGACATTACATTATTCACATACCGGACACTTCATCACACATCAGGACGACACGCACACGTACACTATGACATATTATTGTTGAAATTGTCGAGGATTTTTCTACCATCGAGCAAGTCAACGCGGTCAATCGGGACCGAATACAAACTCCTCACGTCGGCATTTATGAACTGAGTTTACGAACGTACTCTAATACGCTGACGCCAGGACATACGAACACTGTCACACGGATCGATAACAAGACTACACTATCGTTTATCATTGTGATAACGGGCACACAGCCTGTTCACTCATTGGATTTTACTTACCAGAAGTCGAATCACGTCATTCAACTCTACTTACTTCACTGTGGGCATCATTCACTCAAGTACCTACAGCGCACATTCAGCCTAAAGTATCAATACTAAGGCTGAAATAAACTCAAGTTTCGTCGATATACCACAGCTGACTACAAGTTCTTATGAGTCAGTGACGGACCGCGTCAGTCCAGGGTACCAGTACAAGTTAATTGTACTATCATCTCAAGGCAGGAGCAACAATCGTTACACAACTCCTCACATATTTTCATGCAGCCAGGATACCACTAATCGATTGCCAATTACGGATCAGTATAGTTTGGAACTTATCAACACGTAATTGAGAGTCTCAAATTATATCAATTCTCGAGCGATTCAAATATTACTCTACGTTCGGGAGATGCACTAAAGGCCAGTAGCAATTGTATTGTTGATGTATTATAGCATTGATCCTAGTAATAAGGCACTATTTATCATTTTTTTTTTTTTGGATCTTAACGGGCGTCACCACAATACTATTGTCTTGTCATAACTGTAGTAGTATAGTATGTGCGTTACCCGTTAAAAATGTGGATACAAAAATTTGTTATTGTTTGTAAACAGTAATATGTATTCGCGTCACTCGTCATTCATCTTTGATGATTGTTAGTTGTCTTGCGTTACATATATATTGTATATTGAATATATTTCTTCATATTTATTTCTCTAGTATATTTATTTAGTTTATTATAGAGATATTTGATTGATTTTTTTTTGTGGTGTTCGAGTTGACACTACAAATTTATTTGAGTTATATTTGCTCAATTGTGATACAACATTTACTTTACTATCCGAGTGATAGTGATCTGAGACAATATTACAATTTTATCGATTCTTTTCTTCTCTTACCTACGACCATATTTATTTCACCCAGATAGCTCATTTTACAGGTAGGACATTAGGACAAGATGTCGACACTGCAACATTTCATCGAGTTGGGTGAGAAGACTAGTTTAACCGGTGCCGAACTTTGAAATTGGGCAAGTGAGCAACAGAAGCGTGACAAGGAGGATCGACAACTTCAACTTGCAGCAGAGAAGGAAGCTAAACAACTGCAAGCTACACGTGAGAAGGAGGAACGACAGGAAAGACTGGCATCAGAAAAGCAAGATAAACAACTTGAGAGAGAACTAAAGGAAAAAGAGATGGTGTTGGAACGCGAACGAATGGAGGCTAGAGAAAGAGAATTAAATGTGCAACGCGAAAAGATTGCAGCGGAAAAAGAGAAGTTAATTATGGAAATGCAATTTAAAGAGAAAAAATTGGCAATTGAGAAGGAGATATTTTGGAAAGACATGGGTAAGAAGTTTGGTGTGACTGAGACAAACCTTAGGAATTTGGCAAGGGAAAGAGTTGAACGATTAGAAATGTTGGTAGAAGAGAAAAGAAGGAAACAACTACAAAACATTTATGAAACGAATACCAAAGAGTTAATTCAAAAAGTAAACGTCAATCGCAAACCTGATGAGACACTCACAAGTATAAGTACCCAAAGTGAAGTGACACAAGAAGAAAAAGATAAAGAAGAAGATAACACACAAATAGAACAGGTTACACCAACTGTTAACGAAAACGATATAACACAAATGTGTGATAACGCAACAGAAAGAAGTGGTGTTCACATCGATAAACAAGAAATAAACAAACATTCTTCATCAAATGATTCTACGTCCGAGAACATAAATGTTGATCAGAAACAAAACAAACGAGATTGTTTGTCTTTAAATGACATATTGTTGAAACATTCAAAAATGAGACCAAAAGTTACACGCACTGATGGTTACTTGTCGTACTTCTGGTACACATTTACCAAACATACGGCATTGCAGCGTATGCATTACAGAAGATATACAAGACTGAAAACAATAACATTGTTTCAATCAACAAATTTACAATGTACAAATATTGGCATAAGTGCAGATGAGAGATTTTACAGGTTTGAAACAAAGAAAGAGAGAACGAAATAGAATGAAAGGAAGAATAAAAGAAAAATAAAATGGGATGAAAGTGTTAGGTTCATATTCACACAGAATACATTAAAGACACATTAGGGTCTTAGGTCTTATTACTTAATTATGGCATGTGGCACTGATATAAATATATACTTTTTAGAGATGTTCATACTATCTAATGTCTCTACACTCAGTTGGATAATATTTCGGTTCGCTATTCTTCGGATAATTGTTCGTAACTATATATTTATTAGAGAACTTAAGAAATTGTTTGGGTTAAATATTTATTTTGTTGAATCAGAATATTATATTATATTGCTGATTTAGTTTCTTAGAAGTCCGGAATAGTTGCAATGTCTCATTCTTCACAAGTCTATATCTATATTGAAGATCTACAAGATTTTATTTGGTCAATCACATTCTGTGAGACATTCTCAGTCAATTATAATTAATAGAAAGGCAGATCTTTGT
The DNA here is from genome assembly GCA_963921405.1 of Cepaea hortensis. Lineage (NCBI taxonomy): Eukaryota > Metazoa > Mollusca > Gastropoda > Stylommatophora > Helicidae > Cepaea > Cepaea hortensis. The sequence continues at coordinate 176,005,759 of OY992877.1, forward strand.
TATAAGTTAATTAGTTATATGTTAATGTTCTGTTCTTTCATAAGTTAGTAATAAATTTGATAAAGATATATTCAGATAGCGCCGAGTTGAGGGAGCAATGCTATAAGAATCAACTAAATATTAATAGATTATTATTACAAATAGAATTTAGTCAAGTGGGTACATATGCTACCGATTTTCAATTGACAGCGTGAGTGAAGGGAAGAGTCGGAATAAGAACTTCACAAGAGATGCGTGATTGGAACATTCACTGTGCATTCAATGGCCAAGCCAAGTATTTTGTTTTGTATTGTCACACTAACTTTGAACAGTATATGATTGTGTTAATAATAGTTATTCATTAGTTGATTGTTAAATTATTAATAAGTAATTGTAAATTAGTATTAATATGGTATTGGTATTAATATAAATATTGAATTCTATGATATTAATTATTTACTTGCATTAACAATGTTGTTGGATTAATTAATATTATATTAGATGGATTAAGCTGCACAGAAGGAGCAAAAGAATAGATACAATCAAGCGACATTCTTAAGATATCCACAGGAAAAGGATCAATGGATTCTCAAGGCGGAAAGCGTATAAGTCACCCTACCCATGGAGATAAATTTCAGGAAAAGAAATAGATGTATGGTACCAAACAAGGACAACAAGGATCAACTACAACAAAAAATGGTTACATGGAAAACCTCATTATTACCCTCGTCCTAAACTCATGGTAATACCTAGAGTTAGGACACACTTGTCTATTATGACAAGGTAGGGACTAATATTTTTATTAGTTGGTCTGATTGCCCATGATCAGCCACACGACGTCCAACGGAGGGTTTGGACAGGTGGGCGTGCCCATTATGTAGCTTTATTTTTTTTTTAAGGGTAGATAAGGGGGTAAAACCAAGTGCTATTCAGTTGTAGTTAAAATTGTTGTGATAGTCGTACAGATATACAGATATAAAGAAAAAAATTATAAATAATTTTTTTTATCTGGGAGGGGGCATTATGCCACATAACGGAACACGCGCCACCAAGTATAAAGAAGAGACCTTACTGGATTGTCCCAGACAGTCACAAAACTGGACGACAAATATGAGAAACCAAGGAAAGAAAAACAACGTCATTGGACGGCAACGGGGGACGCTGTGAATTCGTGGATTCGAAAGGATGTGTTTATAAAAGGCTCCGTGTGAAGGTGACACCTGGAGGCGGTAATTTCGTGATGAAGCAGCTGGGAGTCCGGAGAGGAATGTATTAAAGACAACACAACAGTAGAAAGACCGGGTGCGGATACCTAGACTTTTATTTAATCAGTTGAACTGAGGATTTGGATAATTAGGCCCTCAAGGGCAGCGAGCTGGACTTAGAGCTCGTAGGTAGATGTTATTTAAGTGAGCGCCGATCCTGCGTATAGGGATCAGCTCATGTTTCTACAAGAGTATATACTTTGTCCTGCGGCGGAATAAAAGTACGTCTGAAAATCGTTTGCTCGACTTGAATCTGCCATATGTTCATGATCCGGTTGGTAAGATAGAACATGTTTTGTTGTTCTGATCTGTTTTGACGAGTTCAATTTGAGTTGCTTTGAGTGTACGGTCCTGTTGGATTTAGAGGACAGGCACTTCGAGACAGGGTACAAACCCAAGACAGTGATATGGGTACAATCCCACAATCAAAGGAACCTACTCTACATAAAATAATCCACTGTTTAAAACTGTTTAAAGAAGGTTTTTAAAGGCAAGAGGATCAACTTCATTGCACCGGGTTTTATCCCATATGACTCGGTCTCCTTCCTCAGTGCGGCCTGCCGATAGTGTGGCACAACTTCATAGCTCCAGCAATGACCCCAAGGAGACAAAATTGCACTCGTGAACCGAATGACATACGCTGGAATCAAACTCACAACCTTCAAAATATGAGGCAGGTGGCATACCAACTTCGCCACATACTTCCTGTGTAAAATAAAATATAAAATAAAACAACTAATACATGTCTACATTACTCCTCAAAGTGAAATAATATTTCCTGCAGAATATATACAAATTAGCAATAAACTTAGATCTAAAGAGACATATTCTTATACACATCAAGTTATGAAAAAAAATGCTCCAACTCTTACGTAAAGTTAGTTGGCTTGCAGAATCCTAAAGTGAGGGCCAAGCGTCCTTTCTTTGCATCAACCACTCCATTGTGGTGAGAGATGAAAAACATGCCACATTTGAAAAAATATGACTTCACCAAAGGTAGGTTCTCAAAGTCCTGCAAGGTGATTGGGGTACGCAGCAACTGCCATTCCTTCTTGTGAGCCCAGTGGCTGTAGATCAGTTGCTCAGGGTCAGTTAGGAAGTAGAAGTCATCATATTCATATACCTGAAATTATAGCAGTTGGGAATCCATTTCACTGCATTAAGAATCAATGGCATGGCACTAGCAAATAAATTAAAGTAAATGTTTTCAGAACATACACCTTTCCTGTGGTAACTTACAGCTGTGAGACATGAACTATTTTGTAAACACTAAAGAAGAAAATAGGGACTTGTGAACTTAAATGTTATAGAAAAGTTCTTAGAATATTGTAGGCCAAGAAGAAGAAAATACTGATATTCTACAAGAGCAATGAAAGCTGGCTCATAAACATCATGCCTCAGAAAATGAAATACTTGTTTCCATAGTAAATGTTATAGTGGTTTGGAAAGAACAGTTATGGAAGGCTTGGTTCCTGGAAAAGAAGCAAGGGTCACCTAGCATGAAGATGGACATAGGACACTGCAGACACCTGGGGCATGAATATGCATGTTGAATTATGCAACTGGCAAAAGAATGACAATATTTTCAGCAGGCCTTGGTGAGGGCAATGTTCTGCAAAAGTCCTGCTTCATGATGATGAACGCATTTCATAAAATGGTTGTTTCTAACAATGTACCAGATGTAATTAACTGATGCTTTGAAGCGTGGCTCCTGTCTTTGGTTTTGTTTTGATTTAGCTTATAAAATATCACTTTCATTGCACATAGATGCCTGTCTCTTATCATAGTCATACAAGGAGAATTCTAACACAGAGTACAAACTCCATAACACCGCTGAAAATCAAATGTGTGTGTACCAGAAACACACATGCTATATTAATTCTTTAGTGGGTAGTTTTCCAATCTGAAATTAAGTGTAGCCTACATCCTATTCCATTTGCTATTATTTACTTCCAACTGCAAAGATTTTAATATGGACAATGTGCACACAGGTTCTCATAGTTATTCACCCTTACCAGTGAACACTTGATGTCAATCTACTAACCTAGGATCAGGAGGAAGTATACCATCATCAGGAATACTAAGAGGAAGTAATTTTCCATATTTTAAACCCAAAATATTTCTTCAAATAAAGAAATTTTTTTAAAGACACTAACAAATTATGTTGCAGAATCAATCTGATGGTGGTTATCGCACTCTTGATCAACAGGGACAGATAATTCTTGTTTCCAGATGTTGTATAACAAACCGAATAAATACATACATGGGCTTTGCCTCCCTGCTTCATCACGATGTAATCAAACAAACGGCTGAACATGTTTTGCACAATTGTTCTCTGTGCATCAAGTTTAGATGGATATATTGGCCCACTATATATACCAGCAACACTAAACTCCAAGATGCATGCAACTAAAGATGAATTCCAAAGAATGGTCGAGTTTGTCAAGAGAGCTCTCCTATCAAAGATGTAACCACAAGAAAAAGAAAAAGACTGACTATGTAAAACTAAATATTCACTGGAAAGGAATTTACTATAACAAATGAATTTACAATATCTACATGTAACGAAATCTCATTCAAGAATTAACAGAGATGATTACTAGCACCAAATGAACATTTTTACTGTTTGTCTTCTTCTTCATCATAGATAATGTTGAATGAGATTAGGTGATCACGTCTTTTCTTTACCTTCCTTCTCTAGTTCTATTAACCCTTTACAGGGTTTTTTAGCCCTGAACGGGCAAGATTTTTTCAGGTTCGGTAAAATTTTGGGTTGCGTTAGTAAAAACATCACAAATAAGGTGTTAGTCAACCGATTTTAGTTAAATAGATAACACAATGAAGGGAAAAGCATGCAGAATATGTTACTCGCATGATTGTTGTCGGCAATCCATATATGAACACAAATATTTACTAAATACAGCATGTTGTTTGTGATTTTCTGTCATCTATACGGCAATTTACAAACACATTTTCAGAATCACAATCACTTTCTTTAAAGTCCGACTCAGACTGCTAACGCTTTTCACCGATATCTAGCTGCGATTAATAGTCAACTTCGTGCCCTTTAATGTCACTTAAATTGAACCTAGCGAAATCTCGGCTATCACTTGAAGAATCGCTGAAATCCATTTTGGAAAACAAAGCGTACAAGTACCGAAAACTATCAAAAAATGTCCGTAAAAGTCCGTTCAAATTCATAGTAAGCATTTACAAATGACGGCCACATTGTCAAGCTATCGGCGAAAGCGAAAGTAGCCGTCGGAAGTGTCGGAAAGCCGAGAGATCGCGTTTTTACAATGCATTAATAGTATCGGGCGCAATCGGCCGATCTGCTCGTTTAAGGGATCAGCCGCAAATGGACGTTTTGCCCTGTAAAGGGTTAACAATATCTGCATATTAACATCTTTATATGCCATGATAAACTATTTAGTGTTTGCTCTTCATACTACTTTCTATTTCATCCCCATCCTACAATTTTGTCATAAATCAACAATTCACAGATTCTCCATAATACACTTAGATTAACATATTTCACGACCAATTAATCAACACAAGTTTGTTGAGAAACCTCTATGTGAGAAGAATACTTAGGTTTTCTTAATAACACCATGCTTGGAAAAACCAATGAATAGTTAATTCCTGGGTATCAGATGAGTTAAGAATATTAAGTTCCATTGTAAAAATGAGTTAAACATATTGGTAACAAAACATCTTAACATCATGATGTACACATCATCAACTCACCAGGTTTTCTGGCATATTCTTCTCTGAGACAAGATACCTGGTAGCCCAGTGAGAGTCCACAAGGTACCAGTTGTTGTCTATCAAGACAGCGTTCCAGCTATGGTTGTAATCATTGCCCTTGAACTTGTCACCTGGGCGATAGTCCAAGCCTTTAGCATAGCCAGTAAGTACAACTGCGTGAACTCCAGCAAAGCTGAAAACAAATATCGGTGTACAGATGAAAACAAACATTTTTTACAAAACTGAAAAACAGAAAACTGATGCAGAAATGAAAACCCAAAATTTATGTAAAAATTGAATTAAAAAGATAAATTTAAGCCTCAGGATAGCCCATATGCACACATGTGTGAGGGGGAGCAGTAGGACAGTGGCTAACTCACTTGCCTGCCAAATGATGGTATTGTGTTCAAATTCCCACAAGGTGGGGATTTTTTTTTAATAACCTGTGCTCCAAAGTCAGCACTTGGCGGACATTTATGTTACTTTTTTCTGTTAATTCTGCTATCTCTCTTTAAATAACCATTATACATTCATTCTATCTCTTTATCATAGATCTTACCCCAATAATACTTGTCCTATCTTTGATTTTAAACATTCTTTATTTAATCTTATTTTTCTGTGTCAAATCATAATCTGTGCATAGTATGAGCATAATTAATAGAATTTTTGGTGAATTGCAGATGGGTAAGAGATCTCAGGGTCGGCCTCTACTACGATACAAAGATGTGTGTAAGCGGGACATGATCGATACAGGCATTGATAATGCACATTGGGAGCAAGTCGCCGCTGAACGTGTTGCATGAGGACAAACATCAGAAATGGAATAAAGACTAAGGAGAAAATTATTGCACATAAGTCACACACTGAGCGGGTGAGACATAAGATGGTGCATGATGGTGGAAATGACCACGTGTTCACATGCACCCACTGTGAACGGACATTTACAGCGCAAATTGGCCTTATCAGTCACATTCGCTACCGCCATAGGTAAAAGTTATTATGCCTTTTTAAAGCACAAACTATCGTCTGTCAAGACGGCAAGGTGCCAATGTGTATGTGTAATGGAATTTAATTCAAATTTGTTGCATCGTTCTCGTTAACCAATTTTTTTTTTTTTGTCAGTATGCATTTATCTTTTATTTCTTTCTTTATCTTATTCTACTTTGTCATTTTTACATTTCATTCTTCTGTCCATCAACTTTAAAAATCCTTCAGTAATCTTAGTTTTTTTCTTCTTTCTAGTAATGTCTCTGTGCTAGTTTGATGGATGGAATTTTGCAGCATTTCCCATTGTTCATTCATGCTTTGTATTTTAAGTATTGCATTGCATCTGTTTTTCAGAATCACTCTTTATCATTCTTTAATTTCTTTAACTGATCTTATGGTATCTTTGTTAAGTTAACATTCTTAACCTCTTTGTTTTGTTACCTTTTAATCTTACTTTAATTGTCCACAAAGGGGGAATGTGATTATGTTACAGTCAGCACCCAGAGACCAGAGGAAATTTTGTTACTAGAAGTCCATATGATAAAATCCCGGCCCTCATCAAGGCTTGATCCCAGGACCTCCAACACTTGAGGCGGCCACCATACCTTGAGACCATTCAAGCCCAGCCCCCCCCCCCCTCCACCCTCTTCATCAGACAATGATACTCAAAAAACAATTTGATAACTCTAGAAATGTGAGTGAACAGGCAGTAAATAATTGACATTTTGTTTCTAATAGTTTTCCTTTCTATAAATAAAATTATTTTTGAAAGCAATGAAACCAGTCCACTATGTGTCTAAAACAATAAAAATAAAGTTTACTAATGAAGCATACCTAGTTTTAATACAAAGGTAGCTAGTACACAAATACACAAGTGCAATAAAATAGCTAATGGCCAGTTTTTAAAAGGATGTTGGCAAAAGATATTAGCAAAATGAAAAGCGTGGAAAATTCTTACATGGTTAACTGGGTTTATTTTTTTCAAAACCAAAGTAAAGATGATAACTTCTACAGTCATCTACCTCATAGATAAAATAAAACACTTTAAAGTACAGTTACTGTCACTTAAAACAATGGAAACGACAAACATTACAAGTTGCTTTACCGACAAAGGGTTTCAAAAATACGAGCGTATGTTCCTTGCTTGTTCTTGAAAGACAGCAACACTTCTTCAGGACTGTTTGGTTTGGCTCCATCACGAAAATTGATCGTGTACATGTTCTTTGATGTCATCCATCGAAAGATTACTCTATAAATAATTAATACAAGTAAAGATTGCAGCAGAGTCCACACTGAATGTTATACCTGTAACCTAAACATACAAGTAATCTAATGATAGATGATGATACCCTAAGGACGAGAGGGTTTCATTTATATTTATGAAGTTGGTTGACCAGCTATCTTCCTCATCATGTCAGATTTCATGTAGTGCACTAAACATTAAGTCAAATCTCTCTAAATGTGGCTGGGAGGTTTTGGTGTTTGCCAGTACTCAGAAGTTACTTGGTTCACCCCTAGCATAGGACTGAAAATGTGAATACAAATTAGTTTCTAATTATATCAGATCTCCCAATGATGTCTTAGGTAATGATTCAGACACCTAGACTTCTCAGATAAGGATGAAAACCAGGAGGCACTTTTATGCACTTTAAATAACCCGGTGCAAATGGAACCAAACAAAGAGTAGTCCAAAGGTTTGTTACTTTAAATTGAATCTGTCAAGAAGAACCAAACCTTACATAAATGAATGCTAAAGTCAAACCTCTAGGTTACAGAGTGGCATAACTAAGTGTGACAGAGTCAATTAACACTAAGTTTGACGGAGTCAATAACTTCTTATGAGAGGTAGAGGGGTGTGGGTATATTTTTTAAGTTATAGAAAGTCATTGTATAGCCTATGGCCAGTGACCATCAAAGATATCATCAACATTCAACATCTGTATCAACAAATAACCAAAGAGTAGCCAAATTTGGTTGCATGGCCACAAACAGTATGCATAAAATCTTCATACAGAAGCTTCATGAAAATTAATTTTGCAGTTCCTTCCAGGTACTTTACTGTACAGTTTTTACTTAGGACGTTATAATAAAATGTCTCTCCTTCTATGTAACAAACCAAGTCTCTTTGTCTACTTCAGTCCATACACAATCCGATCACTTTACGGCCCAAAATTTTTTTCCTTCAACTTTGCAGCACCAATTTTCATTATGTCTTCTCTACCCTTTCAGTTCTTCTTATCGTACACTGTACAATCCAAGCACCCTCCGTATACTGTATACAAAACCCACTTTTCCCAGGAAGGAAAACCTATCTTTCAAGCAATCTTTACACAGTATCCAGGAACTTAAATCACACCATAAAATTAATGTATTATTGGTGACTAATAATTTGGGTTTATTTAGTAATGTTTATCTGTGTTATGGTTTAGTGCAAAGTCCTGTGAAATGAAATATATGTGTGTGTACCCACTACATATGTGCCAACCTGTAATAAAAACTTAAATACGCTACACAAACCATTTGACTACTAATGTCAAAGATGACAACTCTATGCAGTAACTTTTCTTTCGTATTTCTAGTAAATTGTTAAAAATGGATAACATAGCATTCTCATTTTCAACATTTTCAAGACAAGTGGGTAAAACCCAGATAAAGTTAAAGTGTATCACACAGTTCTGGTTAGTTGCATCATCATGTGTTGTGTTAATAAGTGTGGGTGATCAGATTGCTACTGGTACTATTAGTGTTGGAACTCTTCGCCGGCTGCTGAGGATGGGGACGGAGCGCTTATGGGAATGCCCTGAATGCTGTGATGTCGGTTCCTCAATCAATCAATCAATCAATCAAGTGTGGGTGGTGATGCTTTGTCATCTCACACGATCACCAGAGTTTTGGATCAGGTCTGTGTTCGTATCCCTGCTGTGCTATGTGGTCAAGCCTTCTTAGTAGTGATATCTTTGCCTTCCTTCACTGCCATCAATTTTGCCAGCTGTCACTAGATTTTCAAGTTAATTTCTCCTCATAATGTGCCCAGAAAAATCTTCACTGTCTAAGCCTAATTTCTCTAATAATATTTTTATTTTTATTTGTTTCTTGAATGACTGTTTCCTTATCATGATTTTCCAAACATCTGTAAAGAAGGTAATCTGTCATTGCTTTCCTTCTTGGCAGTGACCATACTGGTTGATGATTAAAGCCAGTGTCTGTATAAAACGATCTTCAGCCTTCGTCACAGACTCCAGACTATAACCAACAACTATCTGTCAACTGCTCTCAAGCTCAATTAGCCTGTTCGCTATTTCCATATATGTAACAAAGCATGTAGCATCCATCAACAGAAACACATACACCCAAACTAATGCTGCTGAAAAGATTAATCAATGCTACACAACACACCTGCACTTGTCCAGGTCAGCCTGCAGGTTCTGACTGTACACCAAGTGGTAAATTAGGTCAACAAAGTTATCATGGTCAGTCTGGGCCACCTGTAAAACAAAAGAAGGAACACCATTGTTCAAATCCCCATTTACTATGGACTACTGATGAACAAGCTCTCACTAACCAGTGACCATTGATGTTGGAATTCACATTTACCACTGACCACTACTGTTCAAAGTCGCCCACCACTTTTCTCGCATACTACTGACCAATGCTGTTCAAACTCTCACTGATAACTGCTGTTCAAACTCAACTTTTCAAAAGTGACCACTGATTTTCAAATTACTGCTTATTAGAGAAGACAAATACTTTGCATTACGATCACTTATAACACATATCATTTACTTTAATTATTACTTATATATACGAAGGAAAGGCCAGATGGACACAGAATCAGACTGCAACTGTACTCTGTTTACTTTTGTCAGCACCAATATAAAATTCCATATCTCAGTAACCAACTGAGGGAAAATTATTAGATTTAGCATATAACCTTATTATTATGCCACCCAACGTGATTATATAAATAAATATATAAATAAATCTTACCATTAATATAATATTAATAGCTAATATTTTAATGTGCGAATATTGTTCAATGGGATTGAATGTGAAATTTTGTACACTTCAAAGCATCGCTATGAAGTTGTACACATATTTTTGTCAAGAAGCTGATCGCAGGAAACTGTTTCATACTGTTATATTCCTGAAAAAAGAACAGTGCATGCATTGGGTTTGAGAAAACGGTCATTTCGTCGATTGGTGCAAGAATCTGGAATGAAACAAACATGCGATAAGCAAATGGTAGGTAGAAAGGCAATTGCAGACAGATTTGACAAGGATGTCTTAAGGTGAGCTATTATAAAAATGCTGAATGCCAAAGAAACAGTGACTGTAAGAAAACTTAGGGTTTGGTTGAGAAAGAATAATAACATAGAGCTATCCAAAACAACTTTGTGGAAAATTATAAGGCCATTAGGCTTCACTTTTAGAAAGTACAAGGGAGGTAGAAATATCCTTTGCTAGCAACTGCATTTAGGAGCCATCAGAAGCAGATACCTACGTGAAATAAGGGAAATGCGCAAAGAAAATTATGACATAATGTATTTGGATTAGATGTGGATCAATGCGCACCACACAAGTGAAAAAGAATGGCAATCAATGGATGGAAAGATAAAGCGATATGTGCCCAGTAGTAAAGGACAGCGTTTGGTCATAGCCTATGCTGGTAGAACTCATAATGACTTACTACAGAATGCTGGATCCGCGTTCGTATCACAGCTTACAGACAATAGGGATTATCATAATGAGATGAATGGTCATGTATTTAGAGATTGGCTCGAGAATACAGTACTTCCATCCCTTGATAGACCGTCTTGTCTAATCATGGACAATGCATCATATCACAGTGTTGTTGCCCAAGAAGACAAAATACCCACAGCATCGAGCATAAAGGAAGCAATAAAGACATAGCTCCGAAGGGAAAATATACCATTTCCAGAAACATATTTCAAGCTACAGTTGTTGTCCCTTGTAAAACAGGCGCAAAAAAGCAAGAAATATCAAATCGACAAGTTGATAGAAGAGCATGGCCATAGGTGCTTGAGACTTCCTCTGTACCATTCTCATTTAAACCCTATAGAACTTGTGTGGGCTAAAATTAAAGGACAGGTGGCAGCTGACAATACTACATTAAAATTGTCTGACATCAAGATACTGACCCAGTCCGCGCTATTAAATATTAATAAAAGTTACTGGAAAAAATGTGAGGACCATGTGTTGAAAGAGGAAGAGGACTATTGGAGAAAGGATGGATTAAATTTTATGCAACCGAGAGCAGTCATCAACCTACTGGAATCGTCCGACACAGATTAAGGTCTGGTCAGATCGCAGACCTTAATCCATGTGCACACTTACTGGGATATTTTGCTCCAACTATTCAGACGAATTGCAGGCCCTAAACATTACAGCATCAGCACAATGTCAATGGCAACAGTTTATATTCTACAGTGATGAATTTTCAATTCGCAAGGCCTCAGCGGTGACAAACAACTGATATTGAAGAAAAAAAACACTAAATGCATTGAATACCAACAGAAGAGTAATATTGCTGTGGAAACTGACATATTGTGGCATAACAAGAAACGTGAGAGCAAACAGGTAGTCAAATTAGGGGACCACACACGTACATACGAATCGATCTATAATCTTCAGTGAAAAGAGGACCAACATCTTGGTCGTTAAGAAGAAAGCCCATAACAGAGACACTGACAACTATTTTCATAGTGCAAAACAGGTAATCATGTTCCGTCTCTAAATGTTAAACAGCAGAGTAGACAATCTTTCACGAAGACTCAAAGCGGGTCTGTCACCCAAGTGTACGTGTGAACAAACTTCACAGACAGCTGAACAGATCCTTAAAAATTGACACATTATGACTAAATTGCGGTATCATTTCTGGTCACTCCATACGCACATTAACGCACAGCTGTTTGGAAGCTTTCACGAACTCAATATAAAAAGCTAAATGCATCCTAGTAACATGACTCCTTGTGTACACATTATTAACCAGCAGCTGAAGAAACAAGAAAGAAATGAAAAATAAGGTAAGAAATATATTCCTTCTACTTTCCTGTCAATTTACACATTATTTACCCCATGCCTCTGTAAATTCTCTGTCTTTACTAATATTACACATTGCACCCCTCTCGGGAGTCTCCGTGGTGAAGTGGTCAAGCCATCTGACTCGGGCTCCGAAGGTTGTATGTTCGATTCCGGGCCGCATCCTTCATTTCACAAGTACATTTTTTCGGAGACTCCTGAGGGTCGTCGCTGGAGCTACAGAGTTCATGCTCTGTGCGATGCTTTCTGCGCTGCGCAAAGATACTGAGGCATATGGGATAAAAACTCGGTGCAATGCAGTCAACCCTGTCGACTTTTAAGCGACTTTTTTTTTATTGCACCCACTCCCATACGAATCTGGCTACGCATTGTACTTGTGTCGTTACCCGAAATGACGTGCTTTACTGTAAGACTAGTTTGTTAGCGTGAATTCACTCAATTTTCGCCAAAACATCAAAGAAATGTCACCACTTTCGATGATATAAGTTGCCTTTGGACCTTTCAAAGACATATTCCTTGGGTGGGGATAAATATAAGATGGCAGGAAAACTTTCATAATGAAGCAACAGACAGTTTTCATAAAAATTGATCGTGAATAAAGGCATTCATTTCTGAACAGACTATAGTACTATTAGTATATGGACTCTTCGCTGGCTGTTACATGTGGGCATGTAGCACATATTAGAATATCAGAGTACTGTGATATCAGTTACTGGCTCAGCTCAGTAGCAGTTTGCACATTTGTGATTATCACTTACTCGTTCCTCTTGAAACTGTAATATAGAGGAGCCCTACTGTTATTCCCCCTGTTATGGCAATGTATACACACTGTCATTATTTGTTAAACTGTCACTAGTGAAGTAACACACTGAGAATCAAGCCCTGGTCATTTGGAGACCTGAATAACTATGCTAGTAATTTAACAAAGTGCATGCTGTCTCTTACATTCCATTATAACAATGAAAACTATTTAAATCAGTTAAAAGTTAGTTGCATATCCTTTACAGGATGTCACAGTCAATCCTAGCATTTTTTGGCAGTTTGTGATCTCTTGGCAAGTTTACATTCAGTAATTTGCCATTGCTTTCCTAACGACCGGTACCCATACCATTTTATTTTAAAAAAACCAACGCAAGGTGATCTGCTGCCAAATTGCCTGCAGCTGTGTTTCGAACGTGGTACGCAAGACTATGAACTGCGTCAGAACCCCCTTTGCCACGGAGCCTGCATTTCAATCAATAATGTAAATAGAAAGTATAATTTGTTATTATACTTATAAAAATTGACAAGAAAAAAAAAATATTTCAGACTGATCAGTGGAAATATTAAGGCATATTAAGAAACAAATACATATTTTGAAATCTTTTATAACAAAATATATTTAAGAAACAACATAATGTGACACAGGCTGAAATAAAAACCGTATTTGACTTAATGCAAAAATCATTATTTCTAACCATTCTCAATTAAACAACAGGTTATCATTATTATCTTTTCCATTTATAATTTCATTACTGTTTGCTCTCACAGCATGTCCCAGAATAACCACAACAAAAACAGCACTTGCCTGGACGGCATGGTTGTCTATGCCATAGAACTGCTGTACATTACGGTAGAGGTCAAACTTTCTGTATCTGGCATGGACAGGTGGAGCATTGATCTGTCTGCTTTTTGAGTCCTCGGGCACAAAATTTGGTGGAGCCTTGATCTGCATCCTGGCTGCTCACTTGTTTTCTGATCTGTCTGCAACAGATACTCATTATATATATATATATATATATATATATATATATATAAGAAAGCATTATCCATTATTAATTCAGTAAATGTTAAATGCTGTTCTTTGTTTGCAAGTATGTAAAACATAGATACATATTTATAAATAATATCAAACCTTGTAAGAAACAGCAAATTCATACGTTCTTATAGCTCATTAATGGATATGTTTACTGCCAAACAATTCAAGCATTTTGGTTCTTTCAATCAAATATACAAGTATTTAGCAATGGGAAAGCAAGCTCTTATGTTTAGTTTTTCAATGAATAAAGGTACAAGCTAAGGTATTCCCACAGCAGATACTGGTGGTAGAGTGTGAAGTGTTGGGTCTTCCCACATTATAGTAGGCCATGGCATATGAGGTGGGGGTAGCCAGTTCCTTTCCTCATCACGTTTCCCTCCCTGACAAAGCCCAGGAAATTCTTAAAATTGTCTGTTACCCATTGTTATGAGGCTGGCTCGACCTCAGAGCTGTACTGCTCAGAAAAAAATAATCCTACGTCAACAGGAGAACGAACGAACGAACGAACAAACAAACTTTATTTTAAAAGGGTAACAAATTGGGCACGCAGGCCCGTCTTACATTCGGCCCTTTCAATCACTCATCTTTCATTCATCAAATGTGCATGTTACATTAACATAGGGAAAAAAAACATAGTCAAATGGATTTTGTAAGCATAAACAATGCATATTACGCATGATACATTTACATGAGAAAACAAAAAAAAACATTATCAAATGAAAGTTGTAAACATAAACAGTGCATATTGCAATGTTGTGAGACACATCCCCCATCCATCCTCATATCCCGCAGCCACCAACACATCCCCCACCCACCAACACATCCCCCACCCACCTACACATACCTCCACGCACTCACACAGAACCAGGCAAACATACATGCCGCCACCCACCCACTGATCCCCCACCCATACACATTTCCCCACCCACACACACATCCTCACACACCAAGAAGAAGAAGAAGAAGAAGAAGAAGAAGAAGAAGAAGAAGAAGAAGAAGAAGAAGAAGAAGAAGAAGAAGAAGAAGAAGAAGAAGAATAAGAAGAAGAAGAAGAAGAAGAAGAAGAAGAAGAAGAAGAAGAAGAAGAAGAAGAAGAAGAAGAAGAAGAAGGATTAAGAGGAGGAGGAAGAGAAGAAGAGGAAGAAGAAGAAGAAGAAGAAGAAGAAGAAGAAGAAGAAGAAGAAGAAGAAGAAGAAGAAGAAGAAGAAGAAGAAGAAGAAGAAGAAGAAGAAGAAGAAGAAGAAGAAGAAGAAGAAGAAGAAGAAGAAGGATTAAGAGGAGGAGGAAGAGAAGAAGAGGAAGAAGAAGAAGAAGAAGAAGAAGAAGAAGAAGAAGAAGAAGAAGAAGAAGAAGAAGAAGAAGAAGAAGAAGAAGAAGAAGAAGAAGAAGAAGAAGAAGAAGAAGAAGAAGAAGAAGAAGAAGAAGAAGAAGGATTAATTGGAGGAGGAAGAGAAGAAGAAGAAGAAGAAGAAGAAGAAGAAGAAGAAGAAGAAGAAGAAGAAGAAGAAGAAGAAGAAGAAGAAGAAGAAGAAGAAGAAGAAGAAGAAGAAGAAGAAGCCACACACACATACCTCCACCAACCCACACATCCCGCACTTATCCACACACATATCCCGCACTCTCACAATTTTCCCCACCCACCCACACACACATCAGCCAACCTACACCCACTCACCCACCCCCAATATTCGCCACCTCTCAACTACACATCCCCACCTATACACACATCCCCACCAATAAACACATCTCCCCACACACATCCCCCACCTATAAACACCCAAAAACAACACCTCCCACCCACACACACCCCGCCACCCACATACATCCAGATTGACTATAAGACATATGCACTAACCACTATGCCACTACTGCTCTATGAATACACATTATAATGCATGACTGTGAAGAACATTTGCTATTCAAGCATAAGAAACACTACTAGTAAAATTGCAATAATATTAGCATATTGTAATCTGTATTCCCGACAATAACAATTAACATTCTTCAGCTTCTTGTTGGTAGAAGCAACTAAAATAATCAGTGACAACGGGGATATGGATATCTCTGTACACATCTCTCAAACTGAGAGCTGTTCATCAATTCTGCTGCTGGCATATTTCCATGTCATGATGCCAGAATCTCGTGCATCATTCTTCAACACTGTTCCCGATCGATCCATGCTATAAGCTTTTAGAATAGATCCTGATTTTTAATGTTCTCATGACATGCATAAAATGTGGTTTTTATTACCTTTGTTTGTGTAAAACGTCTTCTATCTGTTCTAGTCTTTCATGCAATCTTTCAGTGGTGTGCTTATTTATATACCAGCTGATTCAGACACAATAAATTTTGATAGTTTTCTTATCTATATTTGGTTATTTTATGTTTATATTTCAGCCACACATGTTCAGCTTATGTTGACGTTACTGTCAACAATGTTTTACTTTATGTTTTGTAGACATATAATGCCCTCAAAAACATGTGTAAATCTAGCCCTCAAAAACATGTGTAAATCTATATATAGCAATACATAAAATAACAACAGCTGGTGCAAAAATGTCTCAAAGTGTTGTGACCAGAAAAAGAATTATTATGCATTTTGGTGTTATCTTTTTTCTTTGATATAGAAACAATGGTTATATTAAAGAAAAATAACAAGATGTGATATAACAAAAGAAATAAAAATGCTTAATCATGTTGATAAATTTTAATACTTAGAGGAAATAACAACATAAGATGGGAGATTTGTGACAGAGATTAAGAGCAGAATATGTGAAGCTAAAGCTGAATTTCAGAAAATAAAATGTATCTTAATACAATAAACCACTAACATTGAATATAATCAAGAGAGTACTGAACTGTTATAGACATCCTGTTTTGCTGTATGGCAGTGAATGATGGAATGTGAATGAACAAATTTAGAAGAGCTTGATACAAATGTTGCAAATACACTGTACTGTCTGAGTAACTAAGAACGATCGCCTGAAGGAAGCCAATGAAAGTAGAATATTATATACAACTATATGTAGAATATTATATGCAACTATAAGTAGAATATTATATGCAACTATAAGTAGAATATTATATACAACTATAAGTAGAATATTATATACAACTATAAGTACGATATTATATGCAACTATAACTATAAGTAGGATATTATATACAACTACAAGAAGAATATTATATACAACTATAAGTAGAATATTATATACAACTATAAGTAGGATATTATATACAACTACAAGAAGAATATTATATACAACTATATGTAGAATATTATATACAACTATAAGTAGAATATTATATGCAACTATAAGTAGAATATTATATACAACTATAAGTAGAATATTATATACAACTATAAGTAGAATATTATATACAACTATAAGTAGAATATTATATACAACTACAAGTAGAATATTATATGCAACTATAAGTAGAATATTATATACAACTATAAGTAGAATAATATATACAACTATAAGTAGAATATTATATACAACTATAAGTAGAATATTATATGCAACTATAAGTAGAATATTATATACAACTATATGTAGAATATTATATACAACTATAAGTAGAATATTATATACAACTATAAGTAGAATAGTATATACAACTATAAGTAGAATATTATATGCAACTATAAGTAGAATATTATATGCAACTATAAGTAGAATATTATATACAACTATAAGTAGAATATTATATACAACTATAAGTAGAATATTATATACAACTATAAGTACGATATTATATGCAACTATAAGTAGGATATTATATACAACTACAAGAAGAATATTATATACAACTATAAGTAGAATATTATATGCAACTATAAGTAGGATATTATATACAACTACAAGAAGAATATTATATACAACTATAAGTAGAATATTATATACAACTATAAGAAGAATATTATATACAACTATAAGTAGAATATTATATACAACTATAAGTAGAATATTATATACAACTATAAGTAGAATATTATATGCAACTATAAGTAGAATATTATATACAACTATATGTAGAATATTATATACAACTATAAGTAGAATATTATATACAACTATAAGTAGAATATTATATACAACTATAAGTAGAATATTATATGCAACTATAAGTAGAATATTATATACAACTACAAGAAGAATATTATATACAACTATAAGTAGAATATTATATACAACTATAAGTACGATATTATATGCAACTATAAGTACGATATTATATGCAACTATAAGTAGAATATTATATGCAACTATAAGTAGAATATTATATGCAACTATAAGTAGAATATTATATACAACTATAAGTACGATATTATATACAACTATAAGTAGAATATTATATGCAACTATAAGTAGAATATTATATACAACTATAAGTAGGATATTATATACAACTGTAAGTAGAATATTATATACAACTATAAGTAGAATATTATATGCAACTATAAGTAGAATATTATATACAACTATAAGTAGATTACATACAACTATAAGTAGGATATTATATACAACTGTAAGTAGAATATTATATACAACTATAAGTAGAATATTATATGCAACTATAAGTAGAATATTATATACAACTATAAGTAGATTACATACAACTATAAGTAGGATATTATATACAACTATAGGAAAGAAACAAACAACATTCTTTGGCCATGTAAGGAGAGGAGCAGCATTGGAAAATATCATGACAACTGGACAGATCAGTGATAAAAGAGGAGGAGGCAGAGGCACACCCAGAGAAATAATGCTAGATGGATTGAGTTGGTGGCATGGAGGAATATCATCAGCAGTATTGGTTCAAAGCACAAAAGATTGAGATCTGTGGAGAGACATGAATGCCTAAGCCAGTTTGCAGGGCAGATGATAATCATGAATAGAATATGAATGTTGGATCCTGTTATTTAAAGAATAATGGAAAACAAGGAAGTTAAATATCAGGAAGAAGAGTGTAAAACGGAAGAGGAAGAGAACATGTAACAAGGAAGACAAATCAAAATAATAAAGAAAAGAGTGAGACGGAAGAGAAATGATAAGGAGGAAAAGGGGATGAGAAAGAAATGAATATGAACTATCTAACATTTGTAAATGATACCATATAGACTGGGAGAGGGGTGAATAATACTAACAGCAATGATTTGCTGATGTGTCTTACTGATTTGCAAAGTACGAATACCTAACACAACAAATACAAAAGCTGTGGTATCTTATAGCAAAATATAGATAACATCATACAATTTTATAAGTTTCAACTGAGAAACAACCACTTCATGCCTGGTATTTGTGTGTGTGAGTGTGTTTCCCTAGTGATACTAAACATCTGTACAGCTGCTTACTAAGCACTTACATCCCTAACACAAAACACTTGAATTGGATTAGCACTAAGTATATCATTTAGACAAAAACTGAACAGTGCAATCCTTCTCAGCCATTGCAACTTAATACAACTTTAAAGTATTCCTCAAGTGAGCTTTTCTGGTTAGAACATACAAAACCAGGCATTCTACTGTAATTGGCTGCAATAAACATTACCCCCACTAAATGTGTTCTGCCTGAAACACACACTTTTGCCTCACCTTCATGTACAATATACAATTTACCAATACCTCCTTCATTACATCCAGCCATTACATTTATTTAACTCACTTTCGACTTTTAACTCATTCTATATCACACAACAGGAGTCAAGTCAGCACAGTGGTTAGTGCACTTGGTTACAAAGACGGTGGTCTTAGTTCCTCTCCTTCGTTCCTCCGAATTATTTTTTTTTTATATTTTTTTTTTGGGGGGGGGAAAGGAGAGACACGTAATTGCATTGTGTCAGTTTACAGCTAAGCTGCGATATATGGGCCTTTCTGCCAACATATCCAGTAGTGGAACAATTAGTCCCCGCCCCTTCCCCCTTCCCCCGCGAGCACCACCCACCCGACCCCTAAGGCTCTGGGGTCGACCCAGCCTCGTAAAATGGACTACTTTTCAGAATTACCTGGAAAGGAAAGACCACAGGAAAAGAATGGCCACTCCACTCCCATTATGTGATAACAAAGAATACGTGGCCTACCACTCCACGCCCCAAAAGCAAAATCTACCGTGTGACTGACTACCTTATTCATACCACACACACACACACGGTACAGTAGCACTTGTCTGGGACAGCAAGAAGTAAGAAACACACACTAGCCAGAAGCGCCGCGGTGTGATATGCTAACAGATCCCCACACACGGAACCTCCTTCGCCCCACCTATATATGTACACAAAGAACACTGAAAAACCACGCGTGCGTCTTTGTTCGTTAACTTGGCACGAGTCTGCATTGAGCAAGCCTAGGTGAGGAGACTCAGTGGTGAAACTCCAGACGAGAGGAACTGCTGAAGCAGCAAGGTATTTTAAGGAAGAAAAAATTCCTTTTACCTGACAAATCACACCGGCACTTCTAAACCTACCTGTATGGTACGTGTGAATCTTCCAGCGGCACAGAAGTCTACAGATAATGAGAATACAAGACTGCGGCAACCCGGCCTCCTGATTATGTCAAACACTGTAATAACAATATCCCACCGGCATTTGTGTTCGCTAGCTGTTTTTTGCGAGTAAGTTGTATTATGAAGATGTAATTAATGTAATCTAGGCTACTTCCAAATTCGTTATATATCTCTCACAAACGTGTAAGCATAAACTAAGTGCTCATGGCGACTTGTATCTGCCATTATAACAGGTTGAATATTGCAAAATGGACTCCTATAGGGAGGGAACGCGGCGACTTTACAATAACAGGTGCTAAAAATAGCACGGGCAAAACTTGTGAATGAAAGAAAGAAGAAAGAACGGGTGAGTCACGGCTACACAGCTTGTCAGACCACATGCTACGGATAATACGCAAATGATATCAAAACATTCGTACTTTCGCTTCCTTTCTCTACGGCGACTTTCTAGTACCAACTCCCCCCTCTTTCACCACCCATTCCCACCGCACCCCAGTATTAATTTTTGCGTACTGTTAGTCTTTCGGGTGGTGGAGGGGGGAGAGAAGAAGGGGGAAATGGGGTATGGAGAGAGACAGAGAGAGAGAAACTGAAGCTTGTTAGAATATAAACAATTCTTCACCTTCCCACCTCCTGTCCTGTATATAAATTATAATTGTCCTTCTCACCGCCCCACTCGCAATCGCCTGTGTTATCCACTTCCTTACTTTGAACAACACCAGGCGCGATGTTGCTTTGGTTTTTATTCTGCTTATCCGACAATCCGAACAGCGCAAGTCCCCTTCTTAGCCTGTCAACAACCACGCCCTAGCGTTTACCAAGTAACCACGACGCGGCTCTCATTACTCTCAAATTACCACCACACTCAAGGTCTGACAAGGGAGCACATGGGGTCAGGGGTCGGTTTCCGCCACATCCGGATGACATTTCGCTGCAGTTCTGCAACATTTCATATCATAGGTGTCTCTTATTTGTCTCCACATAATTATATTTGCAGCAGACACATTCTGGTCGCACGGTGTAACATTGTATACAGCTGTTCCTACAGACATACTGTTTGCTACAGAGAATTATAGCCGTCTAGCTTGGTATAATGCACGGACAGTCATGTATTCTACTTAGGTCTGTTACAAAGCTGACAGGAGTATAAACAAACACGACATAGAGTAGCGCTGCGGCGAATAGGTTAATAACACAATTCGCAACCCCGCATTGGAAACACAGCTGCGGGCGATTTGGAAGCAGACCGCTATGCGTTGGTTTTCATACAATGGTATGAGTGCTGGTCGTTCAGAAAACAATGACAAACTACTGAACGTAAACTTCCCAAAGAAATAAAAAAAAAGCCAAATAATGCTGTAAAGTATATGCAACAAAAGAAAGAGAGATGAGTAGCAGGCACAACGAAAGGAAAAACACACAGAACGTTTCGACGGAAGTCTTTATCAACAATAAGCAATACTAAACTGGGGATCTTCATGCCTCGTCTTCGTGCCTCTTTCGAGGGGGGTGCATCACACCTAGTTATGCATCAAAGGTGAGTGCTTCCTAGTTCGGCAAGCTTTTGTGTCAGGCATTCCCTAGACATATTCCATTCAAGACAACTGGCTTTACCTACCCGTGGGTAGGTTTTCTTTCCTAACAATTTTACCAGGGCGATTTTGCGATTTCTAACTGCCGTGGGATTTTTAAAGCCCGCGACTTCCACACGGAGCCATGTTTTTCGCCCTTATGCCAGACAGCTAAATCTCTCTCTCTCTCTCTCTCTCTCTCTCTCTCTCTCTCTCTCTCTCTCTCTCTCTCTCTCTCTCTCACCAGACTTTCAAGAGATCCGGGGACCTGAATAATGCAATCCAGTCAAATCGGTTGATTTGACTACCGTCTTCAGATGTTCTTGTTATTGTACTCAGTTCTATCTTTCTTCTACATTAATAAAGACTTTGGTCAAAACCTTCCCCTGTCTCTGTGTGTTTTCCTTTTCGTCTAACGTTCTAGCCATATTTGGTGTTTATTTGAACTCCAGTATTATTAATTCGGTACCGGTGAACCCTCTGTTTTCCATACGCAGTTTACAACCTGTTTACTTTGCTTTAACGCTCTGTCTAGTTCAGCTA
This sequence comes from Cepaea hortensis, assembly GCA_963921405.1. Classification (NCBI taxonomy): domain Eukaryota; kingdom Metazoa; phylum Mollusca; class Gastropoda; order Stylommatophora; family Helicidae; genus Cepaea; species Cepaea hortensis. The sequence continues at coordinate 176,028,221 of OY992877.1, forward strand.
TTTGTAACTATCGTCCACTCCAGTTGACAAGACTCTTGAAGAGGACTGCTGAAATTTGTTCGGCTTGGTTCAATACACACCATGACCATCTGTCTTTTGAAGTATCCACCCACTTTGCTAAGTTCCCGGAACTGTTACGCTTTCATAATAATCAAACCTCGTGACTATTCATACAGTGCCATAAGAAGCTATTTTCGGGACCTTACTCGGCCTGATGCAGGTCTCTCTGGTCTAGCTGTTACACTTTTTCCGTAATCCCGTATACTCTCTCGTGAGTAACGTGACGTGCGCAAGAATTGGTAGCGGTTCTCTCCGCGTCGGTAACTTACGGGGTATGTGAGCCGGTCGTTCAGAAAGCAATGGCAAACTACTGAGCGTAATCTTGCCAAGAAATCAACAATCAGCTGAAAGATGCTGATGTTGACAGCGATGTCCTGTAAAGGATATGCGAACAAACAAACAAAAAACTCGGCCCGATAGTAATCAATAATGAGTTGTAAACCTAACACACAGGAAGGGAACCAATGTTTCCTGGTTAAACACAGAGTTACGTAACTGCTGTGAATCCTGTTTTTAGAAATGACCCATCGGGAGACCCTACGCTACCGTCGGCAAAGCTCTAAAGGAACAGGCCAGTCTCATTGCGATTTTAAGATAAGAGACAATAGAGGGGAGGGAGAGTTATGGTTTGATCTGATCTCATCTGATTAAACAACAGAGTTTGATTTAGCACACTAAGATAATCCGTATAATAGGTTTAACGCTGCATGATAACCGTCTAGTTGGCTTAACATTTCAAGACAACTTGCCTAGTTGGTTTAACACGCTAAGATAACCTGTTTAGTCTGGCTTAACACTGTAAGATAACCTGTTTAGCAAGGTTTAACATTGTTAGACAACCTATCTAGTTGGTTCAACACACACAGATAACATATTTTATAAACACTTCAATATAACCTGTTTATAAATACTATATGATAAATGGTCTAGTTTGGCTTAACACCACACGACAGCTTGTTTAGTTTGGTGTAATGATGACAACCTGTCTAGTTTGCCTTCAAACAGTAAGATAACCTAATCAGTCCCGCGTAACTGACAGGTAGGCAGCTTATTGCGTGCTTGGCTGGTCGTTGCTCTCCTTTTTTATCTCATTATTTAGAATGCAGAGGTGCTGAAGCGTCAGAGTCATGTGTCATACTGAAAAAGATCTCTTAACTTCCCGGATTGGCTTTCAGGAAACAGACCAGTCTGGATCAACCATAATGTCCGCTGTGATGAAGTATGCCAAGGACTCTACACTCTACACGTTGTGAGACTACGAGAGAGCCACAGCATAGCTTAGCATTCATTGTAGTGTGTAGATGTTCCCGTTTTAGTCCCGTGCCAATTGGGCCAACAGCATGTTAGAAGCTCACTTCGTATACCAGACTAATGCCGTTCACCAGAGGTAAACAGAAAATCTTGTTCAATGGGGCACGTGGCCCAGGCGCACCTAAAGTTATTAAAATTGTTATCCCTGGCTCAGAATCAGATCTCCACGTTAATGCTTGTAATAAAAGCAGCAGCTAGATTCCAAGTTCATAACATTTTCGTAGTTTTCGTTGCTTTAAGTTGGTTTATATCATATACTTTTAAAATAGCTCAGATCGATGCGACATTGTGTGCCGGTCTGGTTAAGCGTGTGCGTCGCAGCATGTTAAGTAATGTAGCCAGCAGTGGTTGTAGGTCTGCTTTCCTGGCCTTCAATTACAATTGCCTAGATTTTCCTGTAAGACGGCAGTCAATTTGACAAGATTGTAATGTTATTCCGCTGTAAACTGTCTGAAGGTGACAGAGAATTTTTACATGAACGAGAATTAGTCGCTGTAGTCGCCATCTTGTTGATGGGAAAATGCTATTAAAGCTTATAGGCAGGGGCGTCACTAGGGGGGTGCGGGGGGTGCGGGCCGCACCGGGTGACACCATCAAGGGGTGACACCAAAATAAAAAAAAAATTGCAAATTTGACAAAGCAGACATAGCTCTGTCTAGTCGGGTTTCATAACCGTTCATTGTTAATTTTAGAAATTTTAATGTTAAATAACAAAAATTTAACTTTGTCCGAGTTTGTCGAAGTTCTTTATTTATGTTTTACCTGAAGTATTGAAGTTATATTGTTCAATTTGTTTTCTTTCTTATGTCCTTATTAACTTTTTGACTTATTTTACAAACATTACTATATGCGATTATATATGGTACAGGAACACTCAGAAGAAGACCATGGTGAAAGTCTAGAGGGGTGACACCAAGAGTTTACCGCACTGGGTGACACCAACCCTAGTGACGCCACTGCTTATAGGCACTTGTCTACTGAGTGTTTACTACCGCTTACAACATTCTTGACTACACTCTCAACAAGCCAGTGAGTTCTGTCTCAGAGCCATCTTATCACATTAACCACTGTACAGTTTCCCAGAGGCCCAATAATGGAGATGAGGCTAAGAGACCATGCTCAGAACGTGCCGATTCCTTGAATGAGCCAAGAGCCAGGTCATCGTGTGTCGGCCTCTGCAAAGATGGACGTCTCAATGGATGGTGGTAAATGCCAAAGCACTGCCCCTGTCTTCCCTTAAGGGCCGAACGGCACACGCGCGGCTGTTCTGGGTGAGTTTGATGAAGTGCATTCCTCGAGGAATGAATGAACGCGACTGCCATCACTACATTGAGACAATGGAATGTTCTGGGGAAACTACCCGGGTAAGATCACGCGGTGAACAAGCCGGGCGTGTTGCACAATGGCTCTGCTGTACACAGACACAACACGACTACTGTCCAAAAATATATTAAATACCAGCCGAAAAGTACCAATACATCTAAATGTTTCATTTATTAACTTTTAAAAATTTTTATTCCCGTAAATGAGTGTCATTTCTTTCTTTCTTTGTTACGAAACAAATACATGAGCCTCGATATCGGACTGACTTATCTGACCTACAAGCACTTGGAATCAACGACTGGCAAGAGAAGGTCCACCAGAGAGACGAATGGAGACGGATTGTATTTGCAGCAAAGAACCTCAATGGCTCGGAACGCTGAAGAAGAAGAAGAAGAAGAAGAAGTAAATGAATGGGTGGGGTCCCAATGTCTTCCTGTGCCCAAGGCCTACAGTGTTTCCTAAGATGGTCATGTTCTGTCCTTATCGCTGTTAAGTGCGATTCAGCAATTAGCCAACGTACTGTGTTGCTCTATATAGCCATACTGGTATTTATAAAATTACCACTCGCGTATTTGTTCCAGTTTGTATCAGATTATATTTGTTACAGTTTGTATCAGATTTCCTAATGCTAAATGGATGAAATCCGTGGTAAAGACAATGCTAGTTACAAAAGAATACGAAAAATAAAGTACTGGGTATTCATCAGCACTCATAGAAGTAAAGGGAAGAAATGGGGATCAGAGAACACACTAGAGACTAAAAACATTGAAATATATGTGAATTTATGTCTTATGCTATTTGAATAGTTGATGGGTTCCCCATCAAACAATATTCAAGTGTATTAAGTCACAAAAGTTGTCCGTGCCATACAACATCTTAGCCATATTTTCTCAGTTTTCTTTTATCAAGAGAATGCGGAAAACTGGGGAGCCCTTGACAATATTAATGTAATAACACTGCAACTTCGTAGGTATTGGCTAGCAATCAAAGAAGGCATGGAGACAAAAAGTAGATATTACAGAATCCATTAAATCTTGGCGTGGTCGTGGCGTTCTTTGCAGGAGACATATTAGAATCTGATATACTTAAAGTTGTTAATTTTTCTGAATTCAGACATCTGATAGTTGCTTATTTCCACTGCTGTCTACATTCTCCTCTCATCCCCCAACATAAGTCTGCTTCGTGAAGAATCCATATCACCATAACTGCCTTTGCCTTTCCAGCCTTGTCCGAAATCCTTTACCCCCTTTCTTGAAAGAGAACCATTTGTGTGAACAACCACACAACGAAACCATCATACTTGCTTTAACGAACGAGTCTATGCCCCTCATCTTATCATGAAAAATGACATTTTCAAAATGTGCTCCACTGTTCAAGATGCCTGTTGCCATGCAAAAAGGTCAGTCTCCGACTTAATACCACGTGTACTAGAGGCTGGGAAGTCAAACCCGTCTCGTTAAGACATTACGAATTGTAACAAGTTCGCAACAACACATGGCTCTTGTTGTGTTGAGTGTGTAAGCGTATGTACGCCAGTCTTCTATACACATGTGATCTTTAACAATAAACTTCTGCACAACTGATGGCTGTCGTTTTATTTTATCACAACCGCATGCAAGCTTTTATTCGGTCGTTCTTACAGACACATATATCGATGCATACAACTACTGAATTATATCACTGCTTTTGCTGAATCATCAGTTGTCCCTTCAACTGGTATCCCACAAGCAATGTCTTTCACATTTCTGTTTGGCAAATGTGTAATTGACGAAACTCTACGCATCTTCATACACTGCAACTTTTTCAATATGTGAACATCCCTTATAAAAATATTGAGAATGTAGATGATAGTACATCTCTACCCTAGCGGTAATTCTATCCTTGTCGTTAGCCGTGTCTGCGCTGCATTCCATCATTCCCACATGCACATGTTACTTACAGTCTGCCGTTGGGAAACAGCGGTTTGTTTTAATTTCCTAAGCCTATCTTCAACATGTGTACGTTGTTTTTACAATGGCAACTTGTCGGACTAATTGCTTTGTACTTAAATCCTGACGTTAGCCAGCGCTAATAATTTTTGACGTATATAATCACATAATGAAGCAGGTGATTTCTCTATGCCCTAACTTGTTTTGTCATCTCATTAAAAGATATTTCTAGTTGGGGAAAAGTTCAATTCTACCATAATAAATATAGCGATACTCTGCGGAGTGAAAAAATTTATTTGGACAGCACTAGGGCATATATGTCTGAACAGTTACTTCAAAACGAAATAATTACATACTGACAATAAGGTGAAGGTCATTATCATGTCAAGGCAACATAGTAGGAAACCATTTGGTTTCTAATTTGGGTTACATACATTCAGAAGGAACTAATGCCGCTAGTGATGCCTCAGTTTAGAACAGATTTATACATCTACTGTCATTTATAGGCTACGGGACAATATTCCAACAACCGTCTCACACTAAGCCCTCCTGTTTGTATATCATGACTCGTACATGATTGACAATATTCTGCAACTATGGTTCTCAATGGGCTGAGATAGTCGGTATCACGCCAACCTTCATCACTTGCCTCTTATGACACATTTATTAGGTTATGGTGTTAATATTCTTTGCTGCCCTTATCGAGACAGTTAACATAGTGTGACTTTTACATATTCCCGATGTTTAATTCGTATTCGGTATATTTACGCCCACTCGTATCTTCCTCTATATAATATATTTATTCATAAAATTCATATAACCATTACCCCGTGATGTTTGAGCACCAGTAATCCACTTTCCCATCGTATACAGATGCCTTCTTCAACTCACAATGACAGTATATACGTGAGGACATATGTCTTGTCTGCCGTGACAACTTCCAAGATCATCCCAGTCAGGTTGTGCTGACGATTATTTGTTTATAAAGGTTAACATTAGTTTATATTCCTCTTTACATGTGATAGATTTCTGTTTAATATATCACAGTGGAAATATTCAGGCTCAAAGAGGAAAGAGGAAAATTAAAGGAAATGAGGATAGAAATCAGATAGTCTTGCAAACAAAGACTGCGTGAGAAAAATCAGAGGTGCAATCAGTGAAGACAAGAACCAGTTTGCCAAGAATACGTGTAGTAGACTTGAACATCATCAGTGAACATAGCCTTTATTGGCTATTCCTAATTTGCTATGCAATATATGTGCACTAGTCAGTAAGCGTGGCCGCAATGTTTAATTCGCTTGAACTTCCTGTGCCCTGACCTCGGGGTAGTGGGTTCAGTCACTACACCAGCCATTCTTTGCAACTAAACATTGACGTCTCGTTCAGAAAATAATGGCAAACTGCTGGACGTAAAATTTGCTAGAAAATTACAGTCAATAGGGGCTGGATGTGATTGCAACGTCCTGCAAAAGACATGCCCTTTTTTCTAAATGTCCATGAAGGTGTGAACCGGCACAATCTAAACCCAATCCATCATTACAGCAATTTCTTTCCAAGTAGTTTTACATGTCCCCGACTGTACCGCATATTATATCAGTACCACAACACGGTGAACGCCCAAGTCGGCTGGCTCTTAAGTTTCATAAAAACAAGCCGGCAACCATGACATCACACAGAACGGCCTGGAGAGGACAGAATTCCACGTATCGACCAGGCTTCTTGCTAAGTGCCAGCAGGTACACACTGCAGAGTTTTTTCCCCTTTTTCTGTAACGCTCTAGCATTATGCTCGTATTTACTCACGGCATATTTCTCATTTGGCCACGGCAGGTGAGCACGTACGAAAACGGAAACAGTGTAATAGCACAAGTATTACAATAGCGTTACAATATCGATTTTTTTTTTATTCGCATATCCTTTACAGGACATCGCTGTCAACAGCAGCATCTTTCAGCTGTCTGTTGATTTCTTGGCAAGATTACGCTCAGTAGTTTGCCATTGCTTTCTGAGCGGCCGGCTCAGTGTCCCGCAAGTCACCAGCGGGGGACGAACCACTCCCAGCTCGCTCCAGCTACGAGACTCTGCGTGACAAACGGGATTACGGAGAAAGTGTTGTAACCCCTCAGCCAGAGAGACCGGCACAATATCGATTATATTTGATTAATACCTCTTGATATATGTGAGACAGACAGAGACAGAGAGGCGGAGATAGAGACGTGGAAGAAATAGAAAAGCAGACAGGGGCAGACAGACAACAACAACAAAAACACAATCTTTCTGACGAACGCAAGAAATGAGAGTCGAGCGAACGCGAATCCAGACTCATTGACAAAGGGACAGACAAGCAGATCGATGTATGTGGAAGACCAGTTTCCAATCGTGGATGGGAGGAGTCTAGCTTACGCTTCATGGCATGCCCGAATTCTTACACACACTAACATAGTCCCTACTATCACCCCTTTGTCCATCCCAATTAAATAACAACAAACCACGACTTTATGTCACTATTGCAATCTAACCCGTGTGGCAGCAACTTGTTTAGACATCTAATCAGAACAAATGTTCATTTCTACTGGGATAACAGTCATAATATAGTCAGGAGTCAGGCATTATACATTGCTCAATTATTCCTTACGGTATGAAACCACTTTCAGGTTTCAATGCTTCAGTCTCCAACAGTTACTCCTTACATTATGAAAACACTTTCAGATTCCATTACTTCAGTCCACAACAGTTACTCCTTACATCATGCAAACAATTTCAGTTCCCAATAATTCAGTCCCCTAACACTTACTCGTTACATTATGAAAACACTTTCAGATTCCATTACTTCAGTCCACAACAGTTACTCCTTACATCATGCAAACAATTTCAGTTCCCAATAATTCAGTCCCCTAACACTTACTCGTTACATTATAATTATGTCTTGAACTTCCGATCTGAGAGGCTTTATTTTAAAATAACAAAGACCTGAAACAAAAAAAGTTAAGTAGTTACACATCAACAGTGTCTATGGGACGCAGAGGTGTTTCCAAGGCACCAGGGCCGGGTTATATACTGGCCAAGCCCTATTGACGCGTCCTCGTCGAGCGTCCTGGGCAACAGGTCCCCTCGGGGTCCTGGCTAAGGTCAGTAGGATCGCCGATTCCTCCGAAGTCGGAGAGTGTCTGCCTGTACGGCGAGGAACCACCAGTCTGCACACCAATAAGCCAGACATGGGACAACGGATACTCACGCAAAACTCAGGTCCTGTATGACATCACACTGATGTTGGACAACAGGATGCCTTCATCCGACATACAGGACTTCGCGTTGGAGCTCAAGCCAACGAACGCAAGCAAGCAAGCAAGCAACAGTGTCTATATACTAGAGACCAAGCACTAGAATGTTAAAATGTTTTGCATATCCTTTACAGGACATCGTTGTCAACATCAGCATCTTTCAGCTGATTGTTGATTTCTTGACAAGATTGCGCTCAGTAGTTTGCCATTGCTTTCTGAGAGGCCGGCTCATTTATCCCGCAAGTCACCAGAGCAGGAAGAACCGCTTTCAATTCTCGCGCGCTGCGAGACCCTGCGTGGATAAACGAGATTACGGAGAAAATCGTGTAACCCCTCGGCCAGAGAGACCGGCAAGCACTAGAATAGTATTTCGGAATTTACCCATGAACAAGTTCTACAGAGTAGAAAGAAAAAACATAACAGAATATGTGTTAGAAACTGCAGTCACATAAGAGGGTAAACAAGATATACACAACTGACATATCAGCAGGGACAACTGTCTGGTTTATTTGCGGTTCGGGTTCCAACCTAAGATTACAGATGCACACCCCCCACCCAGACTGAATGGGGCGCTAGGGTGAAATCAGATTCGCCAACACATTATAAAACCAGGACCTAGTACTGTATATGTGTATACCTCTCTTCTTCTTCTCTAGCGTTCCGAGCCATTGAGGTTCTTTGCTGCAAATACAATCCGTCTCCATTCGTCTCTCTGGTGGACCTTCTCTTGCCAGTCGTTGATTCCAAGTGCTTGTAGGTCTGTACATGTATTATCTCTCCACCGCCTTCTTGGTCTACCTCGGGGTCTACGGTCATTTATTTCCTGAGTGTAAGCGAGTTTTGTTTCCCTATTATCTTCCATTCTTTCTATATGCCCCAGCCATTGTAGTCTATTAGCCTTCATGATACCAGTGATTAGCGGGGACTTAAACAGATCATAAATGTCATTGTTACTTCTTCTTTTCCACTCTCCACTTTGTGTATCCCTAATGGGTCCAAAGATGCGTCTTAAAATTTTGTTCTCAAAGGTTTGTAACAAGGCTTCGTCTCCTTTCGTTGTACTCCATGTTTCAGAGCCATACAGCACAACTGGTCTGATCAGTGTTTTGTATATTGTGATTTTGGTGTTACGAGATAGCGCCTTTGATTTTAGTAGATGTTGTAGTGCATAGTATATCTTATTTCCAGAGTTGATTCTAGTTTGTATTTCTTCCCTTATGATGTGTATACCTAGCACGAATAAATACTCTCACATCTTTTTTATTTCTTCTGTCCTCTTTCTATGGGAGTTAGTTAGTTAGTCGTGGTTCCAACTTCACGACAACGGGTGGTCCCCTTATTGCTCCGTTCCTGTGCCAGTGAATATCACACAAAATCCTCTTCACTGCCCAATGTGAACAATGGAATAGACAGGAGTATCGGCAAGCCAACAGCCCGCACAGGTGCACTGTGCATAATGCCGCCGCCAGAATGCCAACACAAAAGTCCTCCATGAAAAATACAGTTCATCGTCGATGGAAATAGCAGTCACCAGAAAGACTTCATTGACCCGGGTTTTAGCCCATATGACTCGGTCTCTTTCCGCAGGACGACCCGCTGAAAGCGCCGCACAATGCACAAACTCCGTAGCTCCAGCGACGACTCCCAGGAGTCTCCTGAAAAATGCACTCGTGAGCCGAAAAGGCAAACCAGTCAATCTAGCAACAGCATGCCACCATCGTTCCGAACCTGCAGTTCACGCTACAAACAACCGCGGACAGATTAAAAGCATTCCATGCGAAACTCACAGCTCACAGTGTCGCGCCACGCACTCACTCAGTAGCAGGGCAACGGAACCATATCCTCCTTAGTCGCCTTTTACAACGTGCATGGTAGGCAACAGTGTTACTATTGTATTTCTAACAGTGTTTCTCTATAACAGTGTTCACTATAACAGTGTTTCTATGGGAGTGCCTGACACAATGTGTCCTAAGGCACCTGTCATGTAAATGTGTCGGACTTCATGTCATGTACTTGTGTCAGGTTAGCTTCATCCAGACAGATTCCCTCGAGGCTCTATCAACCCATGGGTAGGTATTATTTCTTAAAGATGTTGCCTGGGCGGCGACCTTACGACCTACTCTTTGCAATTCCCAACTGCCGTGGGATTTGTAAAGTGCACAACTCGCACACCGAACTTCATGTTTTTCGCCCTAATCCAAGGAAGCTAGGTAACCAAATTACTATCAAAGATCAGTTTGATACCATTAGATACAAGGTCTTCTTGAAGAAATCCAAAGCCCTATGATGAGATTAAACCCGTTAACTTTTAGCCTGATGCAGACACCACAACCTCCCAGCTACAGTTTCCCATATGTGTGGCCTGTTAGGAATATATGACAGCTTAACGTATTATGAAAATGAACACGAAAAATGCGTGCATTCTTCACCTGGCGAGTAGAGCAAGTAGGCACAAGTTACACAGCTACGGCCTACACATGCGCGCTTTCCCTGGATTTCCGTGACTTTCCACTATACTATAGACACACAATACCGTAATGAAGACAAGTGAATCATTCGTGGAGTCCACTGAAGTGTTCATATGCTTCACTGGAGGCTTATGTGCACGTAAACCCTGTACATAAATCAATACTTCAGACACACCACTGTCACAATCGTGTTTGCCAATATTGGGAAAAAGAGCGCCCGCATCAATTCGCCAGTGGTGGCTGACTAATATAACCGGTATTTGTTCTAAGCTCGTGTCTCTTGGGGTTACTTAGGTCTTGCCCTGTGGCCGGTGGGAAGATGTGGTGTTATAGCGTGCTCTTGCAGCCAGCACTCGGTGGAGGGCTGGTAAGAAATATAATGTTAAATATGCGATAATGATAGATATGATGTTATACTACAACCGGTAACGGTCTAGCCTGGGTTTCAACTTGCCAGATGGCAAGCGGGCCCCCTTACATTACACAATGTTTAAAATGTTAATGATTTTTTAGTCCTGACAACCAATATTTTTTGACGAAGTCCCCCACTGATTATAGCAGTGTTTTAAAATACTTTTATTTTTCTATCACGCTGTTGCAGTCAGACCAAAATATAACACAGCAGGAATTTGAGGCGTAGGGAGAAGTCAACAAAACGAGCTAAAATAAATATACATATACTACTTCACTACCCGGGTCAAGGGCACAGAGTCCCATATGTTACTGTGTATAAGTAATCTAAATCAGTTATACTTATGATCATAAAAATGAGACAACGACTAAAACTACAAAACATTTATTAATTAGTGCTTGCACGGAACAGTGGGGCTAAAATAGTATGACAGAATCACCAATAAAGAGCTCATGAACTAAACACATACCAGTAAATCAGAAGGCGAGGAAACGACGCTGGTGCTAGAACAGACACATATTAAGAAACCAATTAACATTATAACTAGAAAGTTATTCATCTGGAACCCACAAGGCAAAAGAAATACAGGAAGATCTACAAACACACGGTGAACAGAATAACAGACAGATATGAATAATATGTGGAGGATATGAAAGGAACTACAGAGGAGAGCAAAGGATAGGGAAAAGCTTGGCGTGAGTTGGCTGAAGGCTATATGCGCCATAGGGAGATAAAAGGCTAAAGAAGAAGCAGACACGTAGTCCTTGACAGAGGCCGGAGGTATTTCCTCTTAAACGCTGAGCTCTCAGACACACACATCAATGGAAAATGCAGCCAACATGTTGTGTTATTCCTTATCCTACTTTAACCCCCGCACACCCCCAACCCCTTTTTTAACCACCAAGATATATATATATATTTTTTAAAATAAATGTACGAAGAATCAATTCAATTATCTAAAGAATAACAACTACAAAAAAGATCACAGAAGAAAATGTATATGTGTGCCAAAAAAGAACGTGTAGCTAGCACTATGTCTAGTTTTAACACTGAACACGATGTCTGCAACAAAGCAGGTATTGCGAAAGACGCAAGGCAATTCTGGCAGACAAGACAGCAGCAGATCAACAAGATGCACACAGCTAGGTAACTGGAAGCATATTTCTGACAGCTACGGTTATTGAACTGTGCATGCTACATATTTAGATCCAGTATTTCACCTGTTTGCCGAGTTTTCCTAATGTAGACAAATAACTGTGACTACACACATAGTTGGAAACCGAGGTGTCGCAGTATCTAGCACGCTTGCCTACCGACCCGGTGATCATATGTTGGAATGGAGATGGTTTTTTTTTTTTTTTTTTCTTAATTGCTCCTGGCTTCCCGGTTATTCATTATGTACCATGCCGATAAGCGTGGGCGGTCATGTTCTGTCATCTCACTCGATCACCAGAGTCGCGGATCAGCTCCGTGTTTCTGTCTCGACCATGCCATTTGGCCAAGCCATCTAGGTATTTAATTCTTGGTCTTCCCCTTGGTCTGTTCCCTTCGATCTTGCCAGTTGTCACCAAGTTCTCCAATTCATTTCTTCTCATAACATGCCCAAACAATTTTGACTGTCTACATCTAATGTCTCTAATCAGTTTACGATCTTCATTTGTTTCTTAAAGGACTTGTTCATTGGTTTTTCTATCTGTCCATGGTATTCTTTGCATTTTCCTTAGAAACCACATTTCCACAGCCATCAGATGTTTTTCAGCTTGTCTGCTCATTGTCCACGCCTCACATCCATATAAAAGTACAGGTTCTATGTAGCACTTCAACGCTCTTTTTCTCATTTCAATTGATATTGTTTTTATTGGTTAGTATGTTTTTCATCTTGAAAAAGGCTACATTTGCCATGGCTCTTTTTCTCATTTCAATTGATATTGTTTTTATTGGTTAGTATGTTTTTCATCTTGCAAAAGGCTACGTTTGCCATGGCAATTCTTGTTCTACTCTCTTCAAGGCATCTCCCATCAGATGTTATAACTGTTCCGAGATAGTTGTACCGATTCACGTGTTTAAGAATATGCCCATTTACTTGTATATTACATTGTGGTATTTCTTCCTTCATAGTGACAACCATAATCTGTGTCTTCTTACAATTCAATTCTAACCCGTTGTTCACTGTGTGTAACAACCGCATCTTCTAAATTTTGCAGGTCAACCAAGCCTAAAACTGGTACCAGGTAATCTGAGAAGTAAAGATGATCGCGTGATATTGACCTCCATCATCTATCGACTGTCGATTGATCTATATAAATATTTACAAAATATGGGGCTAGCACCATATACTCAATACGTTTCACAGCGTGGTAAAGTGACCATTACTTTTACACACATTTACATATAAGTGAAAGAAGAGAGCTGTTTCTAAATCGCATGCTTCGGCAAGGTAAAACTAGGTCACCGAAGAAGAAGAACATTGCGGCAGCATGAGCGTCTGTTTAAAGAACCTTGCTGTAACAGTTATTACGAAACTTAAGACATTAAACTATGTTTTGATATAAGTGAATCCTCGTGTTCAAGACGCAGATACCATTTTTATGGATGGTCTTAAACAATTTAAAAGCTTCATTGAATTCAGCTGCTAATACGAAAGATAAGTGCAGAGGCCGGCATGGTTGCAGACATTCAGATTTGGCAAAGTGTCCTATCCAGAGATAGTTCTTTGAAAAGAGAAAACCAGCAAACACCTGGAAACACTTCAGTGCTCTCCCAACGCCTGTTTTTATCTTGATAGTATTAAACTTAACCTTGGATCTGAAAGCCTTTTTTTTAGTTTGATATAAGGTGTATCTAAAATACTGACCTAGGTAAAGATAACTCGATTATCTCGATAGTAAAATACCTGCGTTGCTTCAGTTGGGAGTTTACTTCTAAGAACATTGGAGAATTCCAATGTTCACAGACATAAACAATGTTAAGCGAGGCACGGAAAATTCCAATCCATATACACTAATATAATTTTGATTCCTTGACGATGGAGTTTGTGCATTATGCTGAGCTTCTTCTTGTGTGATATATGGGAGGGGACTGGAAAGTGATGCTTAATTTTAACAAAAAAGAAAGAAAGAAAGAAAGAAAGAAAGAAAGAAAGAAAGAAAGAAAGAAAGAAAGAAAGAAAGAAAGAAAGAAAGAAAGAAAGAAAGAAAGAAAGAAAGAAAGAAAGAAAGAAAGAAATATAAATGTTTAATCCCTATATTAAGAAAATGAAAAAAAAAACTAAATTTATTGGATGCTGGGCAAGACATGCATCTCAACATATCCTGTAACCCCCGATGTCGGTGGTAGGGGTGTCATGGAAGCATCAGCAATCAGTCAGTCCTCCATAACTCTCTTCCATCAGCAACACACACAAGTGTGGATATACAACACCCTGCCAGCTGTATTTTTATTAGACCATAATTTCCTCTGCCTTCTTCTTCTTCTTGTTCCCCGGAGAACTAACTTAGAGTGAGTGTCATGGCGTGTGTCATGCCCAAACCAATCTGTCGATATGTCACCACTGACAAAAGTGGCACTTGATGACTTGGAAACGTGTTTACTTGCCACATGAATTTATCAAAAACAGAGAAGTAGATTGTGAGCTTAACTAGAACACGATTACAAGAAATAAAATGGGCGTTGCGGCTAAAGCCTTCGTCAGCACAGAACCGACACACTACACGAAAAACACTACATAAAAATATTGAAGTTACTTATCCGTACCCTTGATGACTGAACACGTTTTTGAGCAACTATCAGCGGATGGAATTAACCGATTGTTTCCCTGTGACATGCATGGGGCACCTTATCAAGACACAACTACAACCCCATGTGTTTATTCAGCTAAGAAATCACACCATCATGTCTTTTCACACATTAAAATGCAACTTGTTCTGTGCCGATATAATCACATTACGTGGATCGATTACTTCTTATATGATCACGATACACCATGTTTCCTACCCTCATTCAGTCACAGTCAGTTGTTAACTTTTACTCACTCTGTCCTAGTTGTTAAGTTACACATGTATATTCTAGTTGTTGCTTAAAATCCTTAAGTCCCACAAAATTATTATGTGAGTTTCCTTTGACACGTGGTATTATTATCAGAATAATTTAACTTATACAATTTTAATTCACCATATTTAAAACAAAAACACGTGAAGCAAAAGAAAACACTCAAACAAACCTCCCTCACCACCATTAAACATAAGGACAACAACGGGCCTAACACTTGGTTCCAGTCAGTGGATTGATAGGACAGGGCAGGGGGGGGGGGGGGGGGGACCAATTAAACATGTTAAAGCGATAGTACATAAATAAATATATTACTGTATGAGAAAGTTATGTTTCAGATAATACACTTTCAGTGGAACGCTACTTACTGTCTTCCCCCAGACTGATTACAGTGTTACGGTGAACAGAATGAACACAAGACGGTAAAAAATTCTGCTACAAAAATTGTCTTACAAATGTCAAAGGTCATAGTTCTGTTTTCTCGGCAAAAATGGAGAAAGGGGTGGGAAGAAATATGGTTAAAAGACGAGGGTGAGTGAGAGAGGCACAGCGACAGAGAGAGAGAGAGTGAGAGAGAGAGAGAGAGAGAGAGAGAGAGGGTGGGGAGAGTGCACAACGAGCAAATGAGAGACTGGATAACAGCAGGACAGTAAGGTATTATTGAATATTATGGAGAGGAAAATATTACATTACAGAGAGGATTAACCGTACTAGGGGCAGACAGTTGCAGGGCGCCATGATCATAGGATGCCAGTTAACACAGCCCACGAACAATCGAAAAATCCATTACTTTTACCAGATCTGTCGCGTGGTTTCCCCGGTGTCTCATATAATAAAACTAGCAAGCAATTATCTGGTAATACTGGGGATTGCATAATACATGCCACTGACATTACAGGCGCACTAAATGGATGGTGAAAGACCACGAAGAACGTGTGCAACCAAATTTATACAAAATATCTACTGCAGAACAAGCAGACCTTTTACAAGCACACGCAATCAAGTGCATGGAAGCCGCGGTAGGGTAGTGGCTAGGCGCTCACATGCCGGTCCAGTGGTCAGGGGTTCGATCCGTTATGGGGGTATTCCAATTTATAAAAACTGACCAGGTCGCCAAACCTAAAATGGGAACTAGAAAATGGCTTGGGAAGTAAAGGCGATGAGTACCTATGAGTAACAATTGGTCTATAAAAATATTGGTCCAGCACCACGTGCCCAATGCGCCTTAAGGCGTGTGAAAAGGGGCCTAAACTTTGACTTCTTTAATAACACGCAGAGCGTGTGGCAGATAGTATTTTTGTTTTACTGAAAATACATCTAAATACACGAGCATGGAAAATACAAACAGAACGATGGAAGAACGATAGTCGAATGTTAATAGACATAAACAATATGACACTATGGCAAAGTCTGCATAGAAAACTTTCAGATGGGGTTTAAAGAAGAGGTTGCAGGCGCTTAAACGGAACCGTGTAAAGAAATATGCGTTTTCACGCATAAAAGTTACTGACTTTCAATGTGAAGATGAACATGATCCTAGACAATTCCCCGGTACTCTAATGTTTCAGTGTGATTAGCATAACTACACAGGCAGGATGTGCCTGTAAAACCCGTCTTTAATCTGATGTTTTTTGTTTGTTTGTTTTTTCGCATATCCTATTTTACAGGACATCGTTGTCAACACCAACATTTACCGATGTTGATTTCTTGGCAAGATTACGCCCAGTAGTTTGCCATTGCTTTCTGAGCGACAGGCTCACATACCACCGTAAGTAAACAACGCGATGCGATCCGCTACCAAATCTCGCGCAGCTGCGTTACCCTACGTGGATATACGGGAGAAGGGCGAATTAGCAAGTCCGAGATGTCAATAACATCTTAGGATGGAGTGGGGTGACATGCCAGTAAGCAATACTTTCCTCCACTACCACCATCAATACGTTTATCTTATAATCTCTTAGCAAACAACTACATATACAAGTTTATATTTAAACATAATGCAAATCAATATTGCACGGTCGATAAAACCGAATATAGAAAAAAGCAATTGGCCGCCATTCGCTACACAAGCTGTACAATAATTACTGCAACCAGGAATCATTAGTTATGTGTGTAGCTTGTTATAAAAAAAAATTTTAACAGTTCACTAAAGAACAGAGTGACATATTACATCAAATATCGCACACGAAAACAAAGTTATAGTCTGTATTCCTCCGTCGCTCAAATGTCAAATGTGTATGGAAACATATGGCAGACAGAACAACGTAGCTGTGCAGGATCAGATTTTTCTTGAACGTGAAAATCCCACGAGAAACCAGGACTTAGAGGGGGGAATTGACGTAAAACATATGAGTAATCTAAACATGTGTAATAACGTGCTTTCTTCTCGCGATGAAGGGCAGAAAACCAACCATGGTGCTACGCAGAACACTAATTGTAAGAAGTTATCGGGGCACATACAACTTTACAGGGCATGTTTATTCTACAGACTCATACGGGGCACATACTGCCTAAAGAAGTTAAACAGCCACATATAAGTCAGTAAAAAGCTCTTTTACGCGCATTAAGGTCTTCTTAGCATACGGTGCTAGCCCATATTTGTATAGACCAATCGGCACTCGATGGTCAATATCACACTGGTGGCTTTTACTTCCCAAGACATTTCCTGCGCCCCCCCCCCCCCCCCGCTGGGTCCACCAGGAAGGCCACGTCAATGTTTACAATCCGCCTCGATGCAAACTGCAACCCGTGACAAATGGCCAGGGGGCTAGCGTGCAAGCCACCGCTACTTCTGATCAAGCCGGGGTAAAATACAACTAACAAACAGTTAGATCTTATTTTAGTAACTTTTTTTATTGAAAGGCTTGGATTTGTGACACCATATCACAAACGAAAACAAAACAGCATATAAATAATGCAGACACAAGTATCAATTTCCAATACACCAATGTACCCTCACGTTTAAAAGAACTAAAGAAATACACTTGTTAACCCAGACACAACATTATCCGTTTATAGTTGCCAGGTATAACACTTGTGCAGTGCAGTAAATCGCACTACATATTCTTGTAATCCGCGTTCACTAGGGTATTTTAGCACTGACATGTTTAATAAAACTGAACAGACCGCGTCCCCTTCTCGTGGATCTCCCGGTAGACTACATAAAACGTAAAGCTATTTTCAATTCATTCCTAAATAATTCCCTGCTGCTAAAATTAGTCCGTTGCCTCAAAAATGGAAACGTGGAAGTTACGTTACTAGAACGATTTATATCTGGCAATATAGATCTGATGTTTAGTAATGTCATACCAGCCTTCGCACTGAACATTTACTGTGCCTAGTTGGTCATGCGTTGAAGTATATTTGTTCCTGCAGCGAGGCGCTGTCGCCATTTGGAGGTGACAGGTTCGAATCCCGGTCGGCAACTATAGCTTTCAAATTTTATGTTGTCTGGTGCGTCCTCTAGTCTCTACTTCCTTCTTCTCCTTCTGTGAACGCCAAACAATACTTTGTGTGTTTATTTATGTAACTGTCTATGGGTAGTTAGCACACTTGAGTGCCGACCTAGTAGTCGTGTGTTCGAATCCCCACCGCAGGGGGAACTATCTTCACTGCCCTGTGTTCCCGGGTCGACCCAGTCTAAAATTGGAAACAGGACATTTCCTGGGAAGTAAGTTGCACTGATCAGACCAGTTGTGCTGTATGGCTCTGAAACCTGGAGTACAACGAAAGGAGACGAAGCCTTGTTACAAACCTTTGAGAAAAAAATTTTAAGACGCATCTTTGGACCCATTAGGGATACACAAAGTGGAGAGTGGAAAAGAAGAAGTAACAAAGACATTTATGATCTGTTTAAGTCCCCGCTAATCACTGGTATCATGAAGGCTAATAGACTACAATGGCTGGGGCATATAGAAAGAATGGAAGATAATAGGGAAACAAAACTCGCTTACACTCAGGAAATAAATGACCCTAGACCCCGAGGTAGACCAAGAAGGCGGTGGAGAGATAATACATGTACAGACCTACAAGCACTTGGAATCAACGACTGGCAAGAGAAGGTCCACCAGAGAGACGAATGGAGACGGATTGTATTTGCAGCAAAGAACCTCAATGGCTCGGAAAGCTGAAGAAGAAGAAGAAGAAGAAGAAGAAGAAGAAGAAGAAGAAGAAGAAGAAGAAGAAGAAGAAGAAGAAGAAGAAGAAGAAGAAGAAGAAGAAGAAGAAGAAGAAGAAGAGAAGTTGCCGTCGATAGATTGACCGCATCGCCCATCCAGTACCGATCGGTTTACAAATATGGGGCTTGAACCATATACCCAAATCCGTCTCATGGCGTGAAAAGTGATCCTTTACTTACTTTTCCTACGGACTGAATAACGTGGTATCACATGCTCAAGTGTTTAATTATTGCTACTGTCTGATGTGTAAGGGAGGAGCAGTGGCTTAGCGGCAAGCACGCTTGCCTGCCGGCACGGTGGTCATGGGTCGATTTGGCACCCAGACCGATTTATAAATTGACCTGCGCTCCCAGGTTGACCCAGCCTAAAATGGGTACCTTTAAATTTTGGGGGAAAGTAAAGGCGGCCGACGTGATATAGGCCATATCACGCTTCGACTAGCCTATAACAACATAGGACTAGCACCGTGTACACAATAACGCGTCACAGCGTGTAAGTAGGGTTCTTTACTTTTTGTACTGCAATGTAATCACAGTATTGATTTTAGTGTTAATAATAATAATAATAATAATAATAATAATAATAATAATAATAATAATAATAATAATAATAATAATAATATAAGACAGATTTGTGGGAAAAGCGATAGAGGAAGATGATAGAAGATTTTAACAGAGTTGTGTCATGGCACGGAAACGTGTCAGCACACGAAATGCTGTTGGAGATAGCAAAATGTCGAAAAGAGCACTAGTCGACAAGCACTTGATATTGATGATTACACGAGATACTGTCTACCACACATTTGGTCGTGAACCAACAGTTTATTTTCTCTGCAAATCATGAGGCTGTGAAAGGGAATATTTCTCGTTGGGATATTCGAATATGAAACCATTGTTAGACTAGATCATTTTTCGTTGTCTTTCATTGTTCAGTGCTGGTCTTGATGAATGGGACCTTTATGAAATGCGAAAAGGACTTAGTATTCTCACAGCAACACATTTCTTTCCATTGCCTGTTTTAACAGAAACAATATCTAGAGCCCAGTGTATCAGTTTGATGGCTTGTTGTATCAAGCATTTCTATTGTCCATCCCACTCAGGAGAGAATCATGCAACTAAACATTGCATGCCCTTTTTTTTTGTATAGCATATCCTTTACAGGACCTCGCTGCCAACACCAGCATCTTTTAGCTGTATGTTGATTTCTTGGCAAGATTACGCTCAGTAGTTTGCCATTGATTTCTGAGCGGCCGGCTCACATACCCCGTAAGTTACCGATACGATTCGAACCACTGCTGATTCTCACCGTCATCACGTTACCGACGAGAGTATACGAGATTACGGAGAAAAGTCATAACCTCTAAGCCACGAAGCCGGCTTGCATGCCCTAGCTAACTTAAATGTTTAAAATGTTTCATAAATGTGAATGTCACATTCTATTAGGTCACAACACTGCCACGTTTGCAAGCAAGTGTCGACAAAACCGACAAGACTATCCCCCAGTGTAATCCACAAGTGCAATGTGTCATGTCGCAGACTGTTAACATCTTTCAATTCGTTTTTGTTACCGATCACTATCACTACAACGGATATATTATTCAGTGCTTCACCCTTCCCCATCCCTTTTCCAATAGACGACACAAGGACGGTTTTGAATTGTAATGTTAATGTCTGTCTATTCACCAATGGGAGGAACGTGTATCTATTATACGCTGCCTGGCCAGAGCCATCTAGTTACATTGCGGTCATCTGTAGGCCCTCGTGGAAACAACGTCCTACTAGTTATTACAATTAGGGAACTCAAGCGGGAAAATGCTGTAGCATTAGTTAGGTCGTCATCTAACGCCATGTTCACCTTAAAAAAATAAAAAAAAACACGTATTATGCCAGAAAGCAATGATAGGTACTCGAAAGTACTCGATCTCTGGGTAATACTATATAGACTGTAGCACAGAAAAGTAATCTACGGCATCGTGACCACGGAAACTAAACTTGAGGCGTAAAATCAGATTTGCTTGACAAAGTAAAATATAGACCCAGGCCGCTAGTTACCTTCTACAGCCCAGAACAAATTAAAACAATGAACATGAACAAATATGCCATCGGCCAAATTCTTTTCTCATCAAAAACTTTTCGGGAATGAAGCTGAAACTAACACCAGTATTGTTTTTATAAGTTCAGTTAAGTCAAGAATCGACATCAAAGGACGCGGGACATACGCGCTCCACCCCTATCTTCAACAACCAGCACAGAGTCCCAATACCAGTTACAAGGTGCAGTCTGATTATGTGTCCGGTTGGCCTTTTCTCTGAGTACTGAGTGTCGGCCAGACCCTCTGGCCCCTCCCTGCCGTACAATTCTCTCCAGGCCATGATAATTTATCCGCTTTTCCATGCTATTGACATAACTCCAAAGGACCCTAACCATTTTGTGTTTATTAGAGACATTAACGCATGAGTGCAAACGAAGAAGACAAAGAAATCAACTGCAATTGGCTGCTTGGTAGGAAATATATAAAATGTTAACCGGTAATTAAATGCATTCACTAAGAGAATAAAGTAATACTCGTTTCATCCTCGTTTCTTTTTGGCCTTATTTGTTTTATTTTCTGTTTTAGTTCACAGAGGAAAACAAGATATAGCGGATATATATATATATGCTTTAAAGCACTGGGTATATGGTGCTGGGTCCGTCCTATTTTTATAGACCAATTGTCACAAAGTGGGTGATGTCTCAGTTTCACGCCGACCGCCTTTACTTCCTAAAACATTTGATAGACAGGGTCGACCTGACAGCGTCTAGCCACTACGCTACCGCTGTCTTAAATACGTCGTTTAAATAATGTAGTCTGTCGGACCGCGGTCAGTGGGAATCCCACAGAATAGGCGGGTAAGCTCCAGCACTAACATGGAGAGAACCCGCAACCACCAATGTGTACATTATTTACTATATACCGTGGCCAAACGTTGCACTCTCGGCATCAGTTGACAGAAAACATAACGAATGCTTACCAACTACCCAACCGGCATCAGGTCCACTCAAAAGCAGCAGGAGGAACGGGATGCTAAAGGGCATGGGTCATCAAACATGCGCACGTATAAAATACCGCACTTCTTGTGGCAGGTTACATTTAATGACTCGCAGGCTGCCGTACTCACCACCGATCACGCAACAGAGATGCACATCTGTGTAAAGAAGATAAGTTCTAGCCTTGCACGGTTTAAAATAGCAAACACCACGCTCGAAATAACGTAAACAGTGTTTGCACACCCGCCAACAGTCCCAGATACTGAACGGTTAAAATACGTGACTGGATCAAAGGACGTCGATGGAACTGGTTCCATCGGGTGTGTTACGCTCTACAAACCAAGAAACATTGTTCTTCTGGTACTGGTTACGTGGGCGTGTTAGAACAATGCGCTTCTTTACTAATGTTGCTTATATACTAAAGTTAGTTGCATATCCTTTACAGGACGTTTCAGTCAACACCAGCATTTTGTGTTTGCTGTTGTGATCTCTTGGCAAGTTTATGTTCGTAGTTTACCATTGCTTTCTGCACGACCGGCACCCATACTATTTCGTTAAAAAAAAAAAATAACGCAGCGCGTTCTACTGTCAAATCAGGCGCAGCTGTGTTTCTAACGCGGGTATGTGGGATCACGAACTGCGGCCGTAACTACTTCGCCACAGAGCCGGCTGCTTATATACAACATACAATAATACTCTGTAAGGGAACATCCACACACTATTATCACAGAGACGTTGTGTAAAAAATATTGTTAGTATAAGTAAAGCGTCCCTTTCCACGCCTTGAGGCTAATGGATATATTGGGAATATGGTGCTGGGCCCATATTTTAATAAACCAACCGGCACTCGATTTGGGGGGGGGGGGTGGTCAATATCACGTCACCTACCTGCCTTTACTGTCCATGATGTTTTCCTGATATGCATTTTAGGCTGTGTCGACATGGAGAAATCAGGTCACTGTAAAAATCGCCTTCGATGGTGATTCGAACATATTAACCAAAGGACCGACAGGCAATCGTCTTAGCCACTGCGCTACCGCGACTCCCTAACTAACTTTAAGTGCGTGAGTTCAAACACAGCTTTTGTAACTCAATTTTGGGAGTTAAATTTGCTTAGTAAAATTAAACGCTAATTGAATTAAATCCAAAGATAATTATTTTTAAATCGACAACATAACACACTGATTGCCCGAAGTGACTTGTAGAAATACTGAAATGTGGAAGTTACTATACAAGCCACACATTTTACATAGTCTGGACTCGGTAGTGTCAACTACCGGGGCAACTCTAAGTGCAGTCTAGTCAATTTGAGGTAATATTTGAGCCACTTTAAGTGGCGCACAGTATACCGCGATTTAATTCAGAATTTGTCATCGAACCCTGACCTCACAGAAACCGGGACATGCCCTTATGTGCGCCGCCTCCCTCGGAAGATATCGACAAGTATGGATACCTACATTCTGGTACTGGTTATATGCTAAAACAAACAAAAAACTTCAATTTAATACATTCACTACCTAACAACTTATCATACCCGAAACAATAATTACGACCACTCTAATATTTCAGGACTCATTCTATACTAAACCAAGCAACCCACGTTATTGATTACTCTCAGTACACATTTGTTAACTGTTTTTGTCATGTACTGACAGACTGATCAACGATTATTTCCTTGGCAAAGAATGGGTTAACGGAAACGAGTCCTTTATGAATAGATCACATTATTAGGCAACAAAACTACTGAGCTCCTAAATCTAATATATCGATCTGTACTCAGCGATACAGACGCCAGGAACCGGCATAATTCAAATGTTCTCCAAACTGGCTCAGGCTAAAAACATTTGCCCAACGCTACCTGTAAACTTATTTTCACATGCCTAACTAACTGCCCTAGATACCACCATGCAAAAGAAATGCTGAGATATTACAACCGCGTAGCGATTGTAAATGTCTAACATCATGATCAGCCCATGTATTACTGGGGCTGTAAGGGAAGCAAATAGTAACATTACACTCCCATAAATATCGTAAGAAGCGCCTAAGAAGGGTTGGCGTGGGTCAGGCTACCCCGATCCAGTAGAAAACTAGTGGCAATATATCAACCACCAAGTCTAAATTAAGTACAGTCTAGTTAGTCAGCCAAGGTGAAAGGGTGCTCTTCGAGAAGTATGATGCGTGCAAGGAGTCTGGATCGATGCAAGGAGTCTGGATCGATGCAAGGAGTCTGGATCGATGCAAGGAGTCTGGATCGATGCAACGATTCTGGATAGCCGACTTACCTCCTTTCAGCCAGGAAAATCTCCGGAACTGGCACCAGAAATGACAGAATTTTGTATGAATTGGAAAAGACAGCACGTGTGGTAGAAGAAAAGGTTATTTTGGGATTGTGCAAAACAGGATGGTAAGGAGCAGGCAAAAAGCTTATAAGTACGGGTGAAACAGTGCCGTTCTCCTGTCATGCAGAGGTTCCCCCTTTTCCACAGTGAAGGAATAAACCCAAGATACCCATAGAGGCAGAGATAGCACTAATAGAGTGGAAAGTGGTGAATTCTAGAAAAATAACAGCAATATTTATAACCACAAAGAAAAAAGTAAACATGAGTGTGATCCAGCGTTACTTACCAACACATGACAAAGATGAATGTTTAGAATGAATTTTACACGAAAATCTAAGGTATTATAGGCAATCAAAGAACTGGCAAAATACAAATTGTAATGGAACACAGTGATAGGATCGTATAAGAGAAAGGGATTATGAAAAGATAAAGGGGAAACACAAGACTTGGAGTAATGAACAAACACAGAATTATTCACCAATTTTAGCATTGTGAATTAATATGTCATATGCAGGAGTATTTTTCTACATAAAAGAATACATAAAGCATTATTTTATGGATATCATCGAAGCACAATTCAGAAAATCCAGTTTATAACATATAACAAGACATTCATATCATCTCTACATGACGTACACATTTTTAGAGGTGCATATGTAGATTCGCCGGTCTCTCTGGCCGAGGGGTTACACCACTTTCTCTGTAATCCCGTTTATCACGCAGAGTCTCGTGGCGGGCGAGAACTGGGAGCGGTTCGTCCCCCGCTGGTGACTTGCGGGATAACTGAGCCGGCCGCTCAGAAAGCAATGGCAAACTACTGAGCGTAATCTTGCCAAGAAATCAACAGACAGTTGAAAGATGCTGCTGTTGACAGCGATGTCCTGTAAAAGGATATGCGAATTTTTTTTTAAAAATGTAGATTCAGATCACCATCTGCTGATACGATAAGTAAAATTAGTTGGTTAGTTGGTTGGTTGTGGTTCCAACTTCACGGCAACGGGTCGTCCCCATTATGCCCCGTTCCCCTGCTAGTGAATATCATACAAAATGCCCCTCACTGCCCAATGTGAAAAGTAGAACAGACAGGAGTCTCCGCAAGCCAACAGCCCGCACAGGTACACTGTGCGTAATGCCTCCGCCAGAATGCCAACACAAAAGTCCTTCACGAACAATACAGTTCATCGTGGATGGAATCGGCAGTCATCAGAAAGACTTCATTGACCCGGGTTTTATCCCATATGGGTCGGTCTCTTTGCGCAGGGCGGCCCACCGTAAGCGCAGCACAAACATGAACTCCGTAGCTCTAGCGACGACCCCCAGGAGTCTCCTGAAAATGCCCTCGTGACCCGAAAAGGCAAACTAGTCAATTCACCTACAGCCGGCCACCATCGTTGCGAACATGCAGTTCACGTTAAAAACCGCTGACAGTTGTAAAAGCATTCCACACGAAATTCACAGCTGACAGTGAAGCGCCACGCACTCGCTCAGTAGCATGGCGATGAAACCATGCACTACCAGCCAAACATAAGGAAAATGCGAATACAAACCATAGCCACAAGCGTAAACACTCCAGAGGCCTTAACGGTTCAAATGCTTATCCGCCATGTTGGGTACCGGAAGACCGATTTAAACAATAGCTAAATCAGATAAGCAAAATTAAGGTGCAACACGAGAAATAAACATAATATGGAGACCAATACAATTTAGGTTATATCAGAAATCTAGCAACTAAGGAACAATTTATTTAACAAGTCTCTATTAAGTACCAAGTCCAGCAACAGTAAATAGATGGGGTGAGTACTGAAGACTGCTGGAAGCATGTTACAAGTATTTGGAACGAATCATATGCTGAAGTCCTTGCAAAGATGAATGATAACTTAAAGCACAGATAACATTAGAAACCCTTAAAAACAGAAATATAAGAAACAAATTAAAAAAGCAGATTTAAATAATAGCTAAATCACAGCTACTAATCAGACAAAAGACAATATTTAGATGGTGCAACAAGAGAACTAGAAGTAGCAGCAGCAAAAGGAAACCTGACTGACCTTTACAGCACTACAGGCAAAATTGTTTTAAAAATATAATAAACCAAGTGGACAGATAAAATTTAGTAATTGGAAAGATCTCATCAACATTAAAGATCAATGAACAGATAGGCTGAACTTCTAAATAGGCCAGTCCTAAAACAATGTCCAGTTACCCAGCCTGAAAAAGTAGAACTGGATAACAACTGTAAGAAACCATCAAAGAAGAAATTAGAAAAGCTATCAAACTTCTTAAGGATGGAAAAGCTACGGGTACAGATGGTATAACAGCAGAAGCAGTTAAAGCCAACATACATACCTGAACTGAAATATTGCACACATTATTTAGCAACGTCTGAGAGACAAAATAAATATCAGTAGATTGGAGGGAGGGATATGTGACGAAGCTGCCAAATAAAGGAGACCTGCAGGAGTGTGAAAATTATAGAGGAATAAAGTTATTGTCAATTCCTGTGAAAATATTAAGCAGGATCCTTCTGAAAAAATTAAGTGATGCTATTGACAAACAACTAAGGAATGAACAGGCAGAATTCTGACCATGCAGATACAACACTGACCAGCCACATTGTATATAATAATAGAGTAAATAAAGCCTTTGACAAACAGCGTTTTAGCTCTTAAACTTCTGATAATGAATAATAGAATCGTAGCACTGATATTAGTGCTTGCTTACCAAGACAGTTGTTCAAGGTCAATCCTTGGGACTCTCTTTTTCTTACCATTGTTTGCAATCATTTTCTGAGCGACCGCCACTCATGCCCCTTTGTGAGGACCAACGAAATGAAATCTTCTGCCACTGTTTTTCGAATGCACAAAGAGAAATTGCCAATTGTGAAGTCTGTCCATGACATCTTCGCCTATCCTATTTTTAACTTTTGCCCACATGGGCGCCTCTCCACCGCACCCCCTTACCGCCGAGTTGTTTAGCCAATACCTGAGCTTCTGACGATATCGACCTTTGACCCATTTACCATACATCCGGCCCATACAATCCACTGATAGTCATCGAACGTGTGTCAGTCATCAGTCACTCCAAACTAGGATACAGATTCAGATAAGTACCCTTAATATTATTGTCATGTAGTGTGTTTCATGTAGTTTTGTGTCGGTTTGTGTTTGTTCTGTGCTGACGAAGGCTTGGGTCGCAACATCAAATTTGTTTCTTGTAATCGTGTTTTAGTAAAGCTCAAAATCTACTTCTTGTTTTTTGATGATTCATTCGTTGTCTTTTTCTTACCAGTACTGTACTGGGGTTGACCACAGATACCGAATAGACAGAATTTTCTGGGTATTGACTAGGATGGATGGGCGGCAACAATGGGAACTAGTTACCTCCATCTTGTTATGTCATGGTCTGAAATATGTGAAGCCTTAACACTTCAAACCCCAATGGCAGTATCTGCCATAGGACAACCTTTATCTTGTTATGTTTTGGTATGACCACATATAACCAGACTTTTTTTTGGCATATCCTTTTTACAGGACATCAACCCCAACATTTCTACCTCTGTGATCTCTTGGCAAGTTTATGTTCAGTAGTTTGCCATTCAGAAAATTAAAAGTATCTAATGCAATAAGTCGCTATCAATGAATGTAAGAAAGAGAGTGCTAAAATGCTATATAGAACCAGTTTTGCTGTATGGCAGCGAATCTTAGAATGTAAATGAACAAATTAGGAAGAACTTAGAAGCAACAGAGATGTGATTTTTAAGACGAATATTGCGAATTCCTTGGACTGCCAGAGTAACTAACAACGATTGCCTGAAAGAGGCTAATGAAACTAGAACACTATATACAACAATAAGAAAGAAACAAACAGCTTTCTTTGGTCATGTGATGAGAAGAGAGACATTGGAGAACATCGTGTCAACTTGAAAGATCGAGGGGAAGAGAGGCAGAGGCAGACCAAAAGAAATTATGCTGGACGAATTGAGAAGGTGGCATGGAGGAATATCATCAGGAGAGTTGATCCAGAACACCAAAGACCGAGATCTGTGGAGAGCCATGAATGCCTACGCCAGCCGGCAGGGCACTTGATGATGATGATGAGTTTGCCATTGCTTTCTAAATGACCAGCACTGACACCAAAGCAAAACCAACGCAACGCGGTCTGCTGCCAAATCGCGCACAGCTGTGTTTCAAACGCAGGTATATGGGATTATAAACTGTGTCTATAAACCCTTCGCCATGGAGACCGGCAACCAGACTGCTACTGGTACCATTAGTATCTGAACTCTTCACTGGCTGTTGAAGATGAGGACAGAGCACGTATGGGAATGCCCCGAGTGCTGTGATGTTGATTCTTGACTCAACATATTCACCAAAGAAATTACCATTTATCTAACATACAATGCCATCACATTAAGTATCATGAAGTGAATAACATTTTATTTTCTGCTAGCCTAATTGTTTAAGACAAGAACACAACCCTTTACTGTAAATGGTCGCTATCAGACAACCACATATGTTATAATTTTTTTAAAGTTAGTTGCACATCCTTTACAGGACATAGCGGTCAACCCCAGCATTTTGGATGTTCATGATTCCCAGGCAAGTTTACGTTCAGTAGTTTACCATAGTGTTCTGAATGACCATCACCCATACCATTTCATAAAAACCAATGTTAAGGTGGTCTACTGCCAAATCGCCTACAGCTATGTTTCGAGCGCGGCATGCGGGATTACGAACTGCGACTGTAACCACTTTGCCATGGAGCCAGCTGTTATCATTAGGTTTGCTATAAACCAAAATGTACTCATATCACCAGTGACAACAACAACTGCAATAAACATAAGTGTTTTGCATCAGTGATTTCACTGCAACACAAGTGTTGATTAATTTCGTATCAAAGCTGCCCAGTACATAAAAACATGTTACAATATGAGGTTTGTCATGACTGCCTAAGGGCACCAGTTGGTATCTTAAAAGGTTGTATTGTAATCCATCCATCCATCATGTGCCATGCCGGTAAGCGTGGGCGGTCATGTTCTGCCATCTCACTCGATCAACAGAGTCGTGGATCAGTTCCGTGTTTCTGTCTCGACCATGCCACAAGGCCAAGCCATCCAGATACTTGTTTCTAGGTCTTCCCCTTGGTCTGTTCCCCTCGATCTTACCAGTTGTCACCAAGTTCTCCAAATCATTTCTTCTCATAACATGCCCAAAAAATTGTGACTGTCTACGTCTAATGTCTCTGATCAGTTTACGATCTTCATTTGTTTCTTGAAGGACTTGTTCATTGGTCTTTCTGGCTGTCCATGGTATTCTTTGCATTTTCCTCAGAAACCACATTTCTACAGCCATCAGATGTTTTTCAGCCTGGCTGCTCATTGTCCAAGCTTCACATCCATATAAAAGTACAGGTTCTATGTAGCATCTCAACACTCTTTTTCTCGTTTCAATTGACATCTTTTTATTGGTCAGTATGTTTTTCATCTTGCTAAAGGCTACTTTTGCCATGGCGATCCTTGTTCTAATCTCTTCAAGGCATCTCCCATCAGATGTTATTACTGTTCCGAGATAATTGTACCTATTCACTTGTTGAAGAATATTCCCATTTACTTGTATATTACACTGTGGTATTTCGTTCTTCCTAGTGACGACCATAATCTGTGTCTTTTTACAATTTAATTCTAACCCTTGTTGTTCACTGTGTGTAACAACCGCATCTACTAAATTTTGCAGATCCTGTTCATTGTCTGCAATCAAGACTGTATCATCTGCATATCTAATGTTATTGATGCATCGTCCCCCAATGTTGATTCCTTCCATATTTTCAATATTTCTGAAAATATTTTCACTGTACAGGGAAAACAGATCTGGAGACATTACACATCCCTGTCTCACACCTCTCTTAATAGGCTGATATTGGCTTACTTCATTATCAACTCTTATAGCAGCTTGTTGTTTCCAATATATGTTTTTTACAAGTCTAAGGTCTTTCCCATCAATTTGTAGATCTTCAAGCATCCTTATCATGTTGACATGTCTCACTTTATCAAAAGCCTTTGTGTAGTCAATAAAGCAAAGGTGTATTGTAATATAAACTGAATAACTAAAGGTAACAACCATGGCCATGAAGCATGTGAAATATCATTCATACAAGATCCAGGTGTATTAGTTTACTAATTTTAAAGAAGTTAGTTGCATATCTTTCATAGGAAGTCGCATTCAACCCCAGCATTTTTTAGCTGTTTGTGATTTCTTGGCAAGTTTACATTCACTAGATTGCTATTTCTTTTTCAATGACCAGCACACATGCCATTGTATGAAAATACAACACAAAGCGGTCTGCTGCCAAATCACCCACAGCTGTGTTTCGAAAACAGCGTGCAGGATTAGGAATTGCAAACATAACCCTTTCTGCACAGAGTTTACTAATAAGTTTGCAGAAAACAAACACTCAGTGCATTACCTAGCAGAGCTGTTCTCAAACCTGTGACTTTCCAGTAACTGTGGGAAGAAGTAACATGTCTAAATGATTGCAGTCCCAGGTACTTCTAAATAATATAACTGTGTCAGGTGGAGAATTGTCTCACTATTTTCTATGCCATTATGAAAGACTATAAAGAATCTTCTCTCAGTGATTGCTAGTAACTCTTTTTTCCACTAATCCTACGACCTGTTATAACGCATTCTAATTTTTCTCTTTTCATACTCAAGCCCAAAAATAACAGAAATGTTTGACTCTTTCTGATGCTTGCAGCAGGTGTCTTTATGCCTTTTGAAACATTCTGATTTGACCATAAAATTACTTCATTTCATGGCTTGTTCGTGGTTAGCTGTATTAGAAGAAATGAAGCACATGATAACCCAATCCTCCTTGGTGTAACCTCCCTTCATGAGGTGGAATCAGACACATATTTAGGTGCCAATGTAGAAAAACTAAGATGTATAAACGGATTTACCCAAAATCAGAACTGAAGAAATCAGGACTAAAGTCGGGGTTATAGCTGCGCTAGATTTTATTAGAAGGCAGCAAGTCAAATGGTTTGGCCATGCAAGTAGGTTACCAACTAACAGTATACCACAAGCAATGCTGTACAGACCAGTGGGAAGCAGAGGAAGAGGCCGACCACGTAA
The DNA here is from genome assembly GCA_963921405.1 of Cepaea hortensis. Classification (NCBI taxonomy): domain Eukaryota; kingdom Metazoa; phylum Mollusca; class Gastropoda; order Stylommatophora; family Helicidae; genus Cepaea; species Cepaea hortensis. The sequence continues at coordinate 176,059,723 of OY992877.1, forward strand.
ACGATGGACGGAGGGAATAGCAGAGTCCATGGGAATATTGATACATGAAGCCCATAAGCGGGTACTCTCCCAATGTTTATACTTCACCTCTACACCGCAAGGTACAAGAGGAACCTGATGAGATGAGATGAGATGAGCAGACAAAGATGGGGATGCACTAGAGATTTTATAACAAGAATAAAAAAGGCAAGAGGAGCTGCATCATCATCATGTGCTTTGCAAAGTTGCACAGGCGTTCATGTCTCTCCACAGATCTCGATCCTTGGTGTTCTGGATCAGTTCTATTTATGATATTTCTCCATAACCATAACCTTAGACCGTCAAGTATCATTTCTCTCTTGTCTGCTTCTTCCTCCTCTAGTGCTAATCTTTCCAGATGTCATAATGTTTTCCAATGCGTCTCTTCTCATTATGTAATCAAAGAACACTTCTTCTCTCTTTCTTATTGTCATGTATAATGTTCTACTTTCATTAGCCTCTTCAAGGCAATCTTTTTTTTTCATGTGGACTTCTAGTAACAAAATCTCCCCTGGTCTCTGAGTAGTGAGATCGGACGCCCGTGTGTATTGTTGCGCATGTAAAAAAAATCCCTTGGCAGATGGAAATCGAAAAAGAGAAGTCTAATGGCTTTACCCGGGGCTTTTACTCAAAATTTTGAGTTAAACATCTACACAAAGTATTTCAGATCCTCGTCGGTGCTACAGAGTTTGTGCACTGAGCTGAGATTCTCCAGACTCAGGCTTTAGTTAGGAGTAGAACAGAGCACTTATGGGTTACACCCGTGTGCCGTGATGTTGATCTCTCAACTAAACTAAACATTTTAGTTAGTAACTCTGGCCTTCCAAGGTATTTGCAACATTCGTCTCAGAAACCACATCTCTGCTGCCTGCAAGCTTTTCCTATCATTTTTTTTTGTTTACATTCCAAGATTTACAGCCAAACAGCAGCAAAGATTCAATATAACATGCCAGTACTTTCTTACTTTCTTTCTTATATTCAACTAAAGTGATTTATTACACAAGATACTTTCCATCCCCTGAAATGCAATTGTGCTGGGCCTATTCTGCTCATAATCTTTGTCACATATCTTCCATCTTATGTTATTATTTCCCCCAAATATTTTACTTCATTAACTTCATTAAGCATTTTCCCTCCTACCGTAATATCACATTTTAGTGTCAGATTTGTCTTTGATATAACCAGTGTTTCTGTCTTTTGTTTTAATATTCAAGTAAAGTCCCTTTTTGGCACTCTTCCGAATAACGGTCCCAAATTATTTAGTGTAAAAAGAATCCCTTACTGGGCCTCATTAGGTGATGTAGTCAATCACTTCCGGCTCGGTGTGTCGTGAACTGCTAGACCGATCGATGGATGCAATAAATGTTTCCTGGGCCCGGAGGGCCCTCATTGTCGTCGGAGTGTATATCTATATCTTGTACGTACATATTTCCACATATAACTGATAGGTATACATTTTGACGATAGTGAGGGCCATCTGGGCCCAAAAACTTTCATTGCATCCATCGATCGGTCTAGCAGTCCACCACACACACTCAATAACTGTACATAATAAATAACGATACCAAATTATTTATTGTACGGTACATATTTCCACATATAACTGTCAAATATTATTGGTACGTATTTTTATTTTATCAGTTCTATATTTTAGTTCGTAGTGTTAAATATTTTTTATTATATCACCTAATGATGTAAGGGATGCTTTTTACAAGAAATAATTTGGGATCGATATTCGGAAGAGTGCCCCCTTTTTTCTGAGCTCTGGAAATGTGTGAAAGTCAAAAGAAATTAAACCTAGCACCAAACATAGAATATTTGCCATACAATGCTGTATAAATTATAAACATGGAGAATGACAACAACAATTACTAATAAACTACAAACATTCATTAACTGGTGCCTTTGCAGGATAAGCTTGTTGCATGTGCTGTACAGAATGTTGCAATCAACCCCAGCATTGACTGGCTGTTTGTGATTTGCAAGGAAATTTGTTAGTTCTGTAGTTTGCCATTGCTTTCTGAACGACCAATGAATCATGCCATCGAAATCAACAAAAAGCAGAGTGCATCCAAATCGTCTGCAGCTGATTTTGTGCCCTCCACTTGGGATGACGAGGAATTGTAAAAGACAGTTTCAATGTTCCCTAAGTTATCGTAATGTACAGAATAGAAGAACCAAAATGGTATGACAGAATCACTAGTGTGGAGATTTTGGAGGGAACTATACTACTGTTCAAGTCATAAATCACAGTAATGGTAAATGAATCTCATTAAATTATTACCACAGGGGTGAAGTATTCAATTTTCCCACATACTATGTTACAGCATAATGAGATGGGATTACTCATTCCTTTCATCACCACTTTTAATAAAACTTCCGACAAATTAGGAGGTGTTCATTTTATGAGACTGGGTCTACAGATCAGTATTGGTTGGGAAAATAAAATCCAGCTTAATGGAATGTGTAATATGTAAACCAGAAAATATATTACATGTCTGTTCCATCCAAATAACTGTGTTATTTATACTTCATATATCAATATTATGATTATGTGCCATTATGGTGTACAAAGCATGTTGAATGATTTATGGAAGTCAGCTTGGCTGAATGGATAAGAGCGCCTGTTCTTAAGCATTCGTTGTGTTGAAGCCGAGGTAATGGGCTCAACCCCTATATAGGTCAGTTGGACTTCTCGTCCTCGACTCTGGGACGAAAATTACAAGTACCTCTGAAGTCAAAGTGGGTTCACCTGATGACAAGGGACACTGGTAATAGGGAAAGCTAATCCACATGCAAAAATCAGAACCTGTATGGACTACACTTGAGTACAAAGTAAGTGAAGAAACAAAATCAATATATTCTTGCTTTCTGTGTACAGTGTGATGTGATTCACACATGATATATATCTAGAAATCTATTCGTCTGCATAATATAAATAAAATAAAGTATAACATCATGTTTATAATACTATAGTATCTGTAGACACATTCCAAAAACAAACTATGGTAAATAATAGACTTGGATGTTGCATGGATAAGAGCTCATGCTCTTAAACTTTCAGTGTGCTGATGCTGAGGTAATGGATTCAAGCTCTACACAATTCAGTTGGACTAAAATGTTAACTTCTTGTCCTTGACGTGGGAATGTAAATTACAAGTACCTCAGAAATCGCAGTGAGTTCGCTTGATGGCGTGGGACACTGGTAATAGGGAAAACTAATCCACATGCAAAAATCAGTCCAGTGTACTCAGTAGTAGTAACATGTGTATGAGCTATGCTTGAGTTCAAAGAAAGTGAGCGCCAAAATAATAAACAAATACAAATGCAATACTGTGTTAAACAAATCTTTAGTCTGAAGAATCTTCTGAATCAAATAAATAGTGGTGTCATCCCTTCATATGTTGTTAGGTAATCCTTTCATATGTTGTTTTCAACAAAATATTAATACAAGAAGAAAACAGCAGACATCACTTTCCATAGAACAATGTACCAATCTTTGTCATGGGAGTGACATACACCATTCGTAAGGGGTTTTTAAAGTCTTAGCACATAAATAAATGACAGACAGGTGAGAATATCCTTGAAGACTTTGTACGTAAGCCTCTTAATAGAAATGACAACGCTTCTTTATAAGCTAGAGAAAAAAGTCAATCAGAGGAAACAGTCATGTCTGAATGTGTCATAAAACAGAAGCAACAATAAATTATATAAAACAGAAAAGATTCACAAGGACAAGAACTGTACGGAAAAATCACAATTCTGGGCAATAATGTAAAAAGGCATGGCAACATATGGGGATGTTTTATAGCTTTTGGCCAGCTGTATATGGAATCATTTGCTGCTGAGAGTAAACAATATTTGAAATGCTATTATTTCCAACCTGGGTATATGGTGCTAGTCCCACGTTTTGTGTAGACCAACTGGCACTCTTTGAGTGATGTGGTCAATATCAAGTAGAACTGTATGCTGGATGAGTTATGTCTGATTACTCTGACAATGCAATTTAATCTTAGTTCTTTTTTCTTCAGAGATTCAACAGAATTATTCCTGCTACTTCTAGTGATTCTATTGTCATCGTTCTTGATGTGCTTATGAACAGAGCTTGGTACTGTATTTTGTCTACTTTACACTTTTTTTTTATTTGTTGAATCATAGATGACCCTTTCATTGTCTATTTTTCTTCTAATAAAGGACTTGTAGACCATGAGCATTGTATTAGTACTAGCACCAGATCCATTTCCTTTCATATCACGTTGCATATTGTGCAATTACACAGGTGTCTACGGGTTATCTGTGTATTTTTTTCCAGGCAACTTATTCATCTGGAGTAATTTCCAAATATGTGTCTGTCTGTACTGAGTGTAAATTTATGTCATTTAATCTATCCAAGCCAGTCTCCCTGGTCTAGCGGTGACACGACTTTCTCTGTAATCCTGTATACTCTCATGAGTAATGTGACGTTTGCGAGAATCTGTAGCGGTTCTCTCCACGTCTGTAACTTACGGGGTATGTGAGTCGGTCGCTCAGAAAGCAATGGCAAACTACTGTGCGTAATCTTGCCAAGAAATCAACAATAAGATGAAAGATGCTGATGTTGACAGCTATGTCCTGTAAAGGATATGCAAACAAACAAAAAAATCTAACCAAGCCGGTCTCCCTGGCCTAGGGGTTAGCGACTTTCTCCATAATCCCGTATATCCACGCAAGGAACGTAATTTGTGTGAGAATCGGTAGCGGTTCTCACCACGTTGGTGACTTACGGGGTATGTGTTCCGGCCGCTCACAAAGCAATGGCAAACTACTGAGCGTAATCTTGCCAAGCAATCAACAATCAGCTGAAAGATGCTGATGTTGACAGCAATGTCCTGTAAAGGATATGCGAAACAAACAAAAAACACAACAACAAATCTATCCAGCCATAATATTAGTATATTATTATATATTCATCACTTTGAATTTTGGTGTTTCAAAGAAATTCTTAATTTCCTTAGGGTAACTCTACCCAATAGGTGTGATAGCACAGTGTATACTCATATGTTCAATATGTTGATACTTAATGCTAATATTAAGCATGAACTATATAAATATAATAATACAAAATATATATTATTTAATTATTATGAATCATTCATAATCATAAAGCTAAGTCGTCGTACGATTCGTTAGAACAAGAGCACTAAATAAAAATTGTATTTAAATATATGATATGATATGCAACAATGGATACATACATTAGACTAGTGTAGTTAGTACAATTAACTTTGTTTCAGTACGCTCAAAACTTCAATTTAACTGCATAGCTATCAAAAACTGAAACTACAACTGGACTTGGAATTCTAACCGTATGTCGACTACATTCTCAGTTTAAGTTGTAAACACCCTGGCTAGTAAACACCCAAATATGGAGAACCGGTGCCGTCTGCTGCAGTGAGCGAGAAGAGTCGAAAGTTGATAGCAGCAGTAAAACATACTCACTTTCAACCGTGCACACGAAGCCTTGTAATATTTCATTACAAAAACTAATACGACAGACACTTACTGTAGTATAACACAAAACAGCTTTCACTTGTTTAACAAAACCACGTACCTTGTAATTTGGAGCCAGCCGATACGTTGCCTGTGAGTCGCCGACTATTATGTTTATCAGACAGAAGCTCGCCTGCCGGTACAGAAGGAAACCAGGCAGGATGTGATGCGCACAGATGATGCGCAGACATTAAGAAACCGAAAACCCGCGTCCTGTACATGATTTAATTCTTTCTGTCCCAGCCAGTTATTAGTGTTATTACCTCAGCCTGCAATATTATTGATAATATTTAACTCCTTGTCCCAGATTTCTGCTGCTTTAACTCACTCTAATCCAGTTTTAGTTACATGCATTTGCTCTAATCCAGTGTCTCCACCTTAATATGGCAGTGTAGGTTGAGTCTCAATTGTAACCATAGGTAACGCATTGGGTTAGAGTCTGTTGACATTGAAATTCCTAAACTTGGAGGAAATATTACAACCCTTGGCCTAATCCCAGTCAGCTCGTATGTTATGCGCTGAATCATGGCCTGGTTACATCGTGATATGCCTCTCCGTAGATGTGGAGTTCCAGTACTGGTCTTGCACACCCCGCTAGTTTCTGAAATTGGTGAAGGGGAGTAGAGCTCTGTAACACATACCCCGTATACCTGGCCGAGAGAAAAGTCTCTACATCAGCGTCAATCTGATTAACTCAAACAGGTTCGACGGATGGGAACCAGATTAACTTTTCTGTTTGCAGCAATGCACCACGTATTTACCAATCAATGTGCCTGTTGTGACTGACTATTCTTCTTGTTTACCGTCAGTCTGACTATTCTTTATGTTTACCCATCAATGCGCATGCATGGTTGACTATTCTTTATTTCTATGATCCAAGTGTGGCTGACTATTCTACATGTTTACTAATCAATGCGCCTTGTATGGTTGACTATTCTTTATTTCTATGATCCATGTGTAACTGACTATTCTTCATGTTTACTAATCAATGTGCCTTGTGTGATTGACTACCGTTCATATTTACCAATCAACGCACTATGTGTGCTTAACTATTCTGTTGTTTACCAATTAACGTGTGTGATTGTACTTCTTATGTTTAGTCAGAGCATAAGTAAATCTGATATGGCACATTTCACGTATATTACTAGGGTCTCACATGGGAAGTAAACAATTGTAACAACGTAGACTTCCTGAAACATGACCGTCCACGCTTATCCGAATGGCACATGATGATGATGATATTTCCTGAGTATGTCACAAACGCTTATCGCCTTTGAGGGCTGGTCTGAGAATAGCTGTATCACACCGCAGAAAAAAAATACGCCAACATCCAACCAACCAAGGGCTTGGCATGCGCGTTGTGGATTTGAATTCCGCTAAGATTAAGAGCCACAAGGGCAAAAGAAGAAGTGGAGAAAGTAGAAGGAGATAGATAGCTTATTTGTTTTTACAAAGTGTGTATTATTGGTCTATGTGAAAACAATGTATATGCGATTCTTTTTAAATTATCGTTAGTTGGATCAGTGAGAAGTTGTTTTGACTTTCTGGGACTGACTGAATTTTGAGAGATACCACAACACGCTTCCTATTTGAGATGAGAGGTAGTCAAAGGCTAGGCAAGGTAAACCTGACAGAAGTCAAAGGTTAAGCTTGGTAAACCTGACAGAAGTCAAAGACTAGATTAGTTAAACCTGACATAAGTAAAATGCTAAGCCCTTGTTAGGTAAACATAAAAGAAATGCTCGTCATAATGGAATGTAGTATGCCAAAGATATTACAAGGAATTATCTGTATAGTAACGTTATCTATTAGGGGGGGGGGGGGGGGGGTGGGGGGGGACCACACTTCAAAACAAGGTATTCCCCTAATGAATTTAAACACAGGCGCCATAAACAAAATATTGCACAATTGTGTTGTCTGGCATATTTCGCTGCCTCTCGTCTAGTGGACAAACAAATGACACTTTCGTTGAAATAGTGAGTAAGCAAGTCTTTGATATTACTCGAAGGTCGAGAACGTTGACCACACGTAAAGTGTCAGAGGATATTGCCGACAATCAGTGCTCCGAGGAAAGATCAAACGGACTCATAAATATAATTCAACTTGTCCCTCTAGTATTGGGACTCATCACTGTCTGTTGAGGATGAAGACGAAGTACGTATGGAAATGTTCAGAGCGCTGTGATATAGGTTCTTGACTCAACTCATATGTTACAATGTGATTATAGTTTTATTACAATTGTGGCTTGTGCTTCGCTATGATTATTATTTTGACATGTAGTATATGCTATGTTTTTAACCCCAACACCCCCCCCCCCCCTGTTAAATGCATTATGAATGTACATAATCGATAACATTACAGTTTGTCGCCGATTGAAGCATGCATGTTTATCCACTAGCGAACTGAAAGCAGATTTGCTTGTTGTTTTCAAGTCTTTGTCTGTGGCTAAGTGTCATAGGGAGTTTCAGATGTATCTGTGTCACCAAGTTGATTGCTCCTGCTGTTGTTGTTGTTGTGATTTTTGTTGCCACTGCTGGTGTTTGTGAACCCTCTAGATCTAGACAATTGATTTTTAACTTGTAAACCAGATGTCTCGCCGTTCAGGCCGTCTGGGCACGATAAAGGGTTTACGTCTATTGGAGTGAAGTTGGTTCCCAACGCGGTACAAAAGTATCATTTAAACGGGACTGTTGTAGAGCTCGCCTTCCCTTCTCCAAGCCTAGAAGCCAGCGGGATTTGCAAGACCGGTACTGGAACTTCACATCTGCGGAGAGGCAACATCCTTATATTATAAGGATGTGATCAGGTGATGATTCAATATAGCACAACGGACTGTCTGGTCTTATTAGACAGGTTGATCATGTGTTCTTCAAAGGTTTTATATACTTCATTGTCAAGACTCCAGCCCAGTATTCTGAGCTATGCAAACTTGGTAACAATAGGCTAGTCCCATACGATCATCTAATTATCTTTATAACGACTGCAGTTGTGTACACTATTGAACACACAATGGTTGATTTATGATGTAGATGCATACTAAAGAGGAATAAGCTGGTCTTGATGCAGGCCTTCAACATTAGGTTTTCCCCGGGGAATCTCCAAACCCTGGAGCGTCAACTGCATATACCAGTGGTAGACTTGCTACTTCAGAGAGATGCTGGGAAAATGTTAAGCAATATGAAAGTAGAACAAAAGTGGGGGTTATAGCAGCGCTAGATTTTATCAGAAGACATCACGTTAAATGATTCCGCCATACACGTAGGCTACGAACTAACAGTATGCCACAACAAGCAATGATGTTCTAACCAAATGAAAGCAGAAGAGGCCGGTCACGTAAAAGATGGACAGAGGGAATAGAAGAGTCCATGGGAATTTCGATACATGAAGCCCATAAACGGGCACTCTCTCGCTGTTTATGAGTCACCTGGACACCGCAAGGTACAAGAGAAACCAGATGAGATGAGATGAGATCTCACGTTAAATTAAGTCATTTTATGCCTGTGTGTTTCGAGCACTGTCCGTCTCTAGCACTGGTAAACTGATTGACGCTACAGTGAAACTACACTCATTACAGCGTGCTGGAGAGTGGTGTAACAGTTATGACATTTTTTAAATGTTGCATAACCCTTGCAGGACGTTGCAGTCACCACCAGCATTTTCCCGCTGCTGTTGATGTACCAGGCAAATTTTACGTTCAGTAGTCTCTGAACGACCAGCTTTCATCTGTTGCCAACAGGTTATAACACAACGCGACACGATCTGCTGCACAAATCGGTCACGCCTGCGTTTCGAACGCCTGGTAAGCGGCTCATGAACCGCGTTCGCAAGCTTATGGCCACGGAACTCGGCTGGCCACGGAGGCCAGCTAACGTAGATTATCATCATCACTGTCAGTTAATGGGCCATTCTCCGCAACCATTGACTACGATTATACAAGTGGATATGTCTGAGCCGTTTGCTCAATTCGAAAACATCTATGAGGTGTTTTCATTATGCCTCACAACAAGACATCTATATTTCTAAATGCCTAAAATTCTTCAATAGAGATTAGTAGCAGAATAGGGTAAGCAAAGACTGCATTTCAGAAAATGATGAATATCTTATGAAATAAATAACTATCTTTGAATGTAAGAATGAGAGTGCTGAAGTGCCATATAGAACCTGTTTTCCTGTATGGATGTGAATCTTGGAATGTAAATGAACAAAATAGGAAGGGCTTGGAAGCAACAGGGATGTGGTTTCTGAGACGAATGTTGCGAATTCCTTGGACTGCCAATGTAACTAACAACGACTGCCTGAAAGTGGTTAATGAAACTAGAACATTATATACAACAATAAGAAAGTGACAAACAGCTTTTTTTTTTTTTTTGGTAATGTGATGAGAAGAGAGGCAATGGAGAACATCGTGACAACTGGAAAGATCGAGGAGAAGAGATGCAGAAACATACCAAGAAAAATGATGCTGGATGGATTGAGGCTGTGGCATGGAGGAATATCAACAGCGGAGTTGATCCTGAAAACCAAGGACCAAGATCTGTGGAGAGCCATGAACTCCTTCGCCAATCGGCACGGCACTTGATGATGATATCCTTCCTTGGGAAATGAATGTGGTAGTTTTCCCGTGGCCGGCTTCGTGGCTTAGGAGTTATGACTTTTCTCCGTAATCTCGTATACTCTCGTCAGGTAACGTGATGACGGTTCAAATCAGCAATGGTTCGAATCGCATCGGTAACTTACGGGGTATGTGAGCCGGCCGCTCAGAAAGCAATGGCAAACTACTGAGCGTAATCTTGCCAAGAGATCAACATACAGCTGAAAGATGCTGGTGTTGACAGCTAAGTCCTGTAAAAAGGATATGCTTAAAAAAAAAAAAAAAAAAAAAAAAAAGTTTTCCCGTGACTTGCATACAATTGATTTTAGTAAAAGTAATATAAAGGATCCCTCTCCACGATGTGAGATACATTTGGTATGTGGTGCTAGACCCATATTTGTAACCAATGGCCACTCCATGTACCGACTGTCTTTTCTTCCTAGGTAAGTACTAACCCGTTCTGTGGCGAAGGGTTTCGGACGCAATTCGTAATCCCGCATGATGCGTTCGAAACACATCTGCGGGCAATTTGGCACCAAACCGCCTTGCTTTGGTATTTCATACAATGTTCTGAGTATCGGTCGTTCAGACAGCAATGGGAAACTAATGATCGAAAAATTGCCAAGAAATCGCAAACAGCCAACAAATGCTGGGGTTGACTGCTGTAAATGATATGCAACTAACTAAAAACTAAATACCTGGTAACCATTTTATGTTAGGGAGACCGGGAAGTCCAAACAATTTTAACACTTCCACCTTGAGGAGATTCGAACACATAACCGTCGGATCGGCAGGCAAGTGTGCCAGCTACTGCGCTATTGCGGCTATACTGGATGTAAGTAACGTTTGTAAAGACCGGTTTTCACGCCCGAGACTAGTGGGTGTATAGTGTTAGCACTATTTTTTTTTTACAGACCAAACGAACTCGATGTGTTTTGTGATCAATACTGCGTCTTTAATTCCCTAGACACTTGTGGGTACCATTTTAGCCCAGGTCATTTTAAAAATCCGCATCGATAGGAATTAGAGTCCATGACCATGGAGACGGAATGTATCTGCAGCAAAGAACCTCAATGGCTCGGAACGCTGAAGAAGAAGAAGAAGAAGAAGAAGAAGAAGAAGAAGAAGAAGAAGAAGAAGAAGAAGAAGAAGAAGAAGAAGAAGACCATCGGGCCGGCAGATCAGTGCCTAGTCATTACGCTACTGCGGTTCTCTAAATTGGAAATCGATTGATTGATTGATTTAAGAACAGACATCACAGCATTCGGGGCATTCCCATAAGCGTTCCGTCCCCATCCCCAGCAGCCAGCGAAGAGTTCCAACACCAATAGTGCCAGTAGCAATATGTCCGTCTCGCCTTTCCTCTGAGCGTCGAGCGTCGGCCAGAACACCTCATCACTCCTCGCTACCTCATTCTTGCCAGACCATGGTGATCCATTTACTCCTCCGGGGTGTGCACGTGCTCCCACAAGGCCACAACCACGTCTGCCTTGTCATGCATCAATATCCCACAAAGTTTTGCACAGTCAGCCAATCTGACCGCCTGTTCATTCCCCAGCACACCGGCATGCCCCTGAGAAAAGACCCAGGCGATGCTTGGCCACCTGTGTCCGTGTTCTAAATTGGAAATAAGAAACACTAATTAAACTCACTAAATTCGCTTCACTATATACAAATACAAACGCCACTAGGCAACAAAGAGGAAACAATACAATATGAGGCAAATACAATAAGATGATAGTCATCTTTAATGGATTACGAATTGTCAGAAAGAATATAAAAGTACATGTCACGGCAGACGTATGATAGATAAATATCATGCAGGCATCTAGAACAGACATGCCAAGGCAGGTGAACTTGTAGTTGTAGACACGGGAAAAGATAACTGGGATTAACAACCTTGAGAAGATAGTACAGGGACGTGGATCATTCGGCAATAGAAATTGAAAGAGGCAATTCTTATTTCCCTTGGCGATCTCGTTAACTCTTTGAATACTGCTACCCAAATAAAGCAAATTGCGTTTGGAACGAAAATTACTACAAGTAATTCAAATACACCCGACAAAAACTTCTGCACTTGAATATTATACTACATTGAACACTGTTTCTTTGTGTCCTGGTATTTTATCAGCAACTCCGGCATTTACATGCAGTTCCCATTATGTTTGTATTTTTATTAAAAATAGATTGTATAAAATACGAACGCATTGAACCGAACTCTCTCATATGCAACTCCTGAAACTATTTATGTAGTTTTTTTTTAGTGCATATGCAACGAGCTAGGACCCTGTTGGCTTGAATTGCTACAGCACCCATCTGGTTAGTGGTTAGTTAGTTAATTCCATGTATACCATACCGACTCCCATACCATAGCATCAAAAACAAGAATATATGAATTAACAGAGAACACACGGATGATAACTTCATAGAAATGTGATTTAATACTTTATAACAACAGTAAACATGAACGCATGAATATAACAATAAACTTCCGCACATTATTATAATGGCCGCGGCAGTGTAGTGGCTAACACTAGTAGGCTTGCATCCCGGCCCTCTGGTTGTTTGTTCAAATACCTATTGATGCGAAATGTCCAGCCAGATATTGTGGGATATAATTATAATATGTATCCTGGTGTGCTATTTACACTTACTCTAGAATCATTGAACACTAAACTGGAAACATAAGTTTATCAATCAACTGGTTTACAGGTTATGAAGAATCAAGATGCAATGTCTAAAGCAAGAAAATCTAGTGCAGACAGCCAGATAGACGGGCTGGTGGCTGGCTGGCCGACCGACCGACCAACAGATAGATAGGTAGGTAGGTAGGTAGGTAGGCAGGTAGGCAGGCAGATAGATAGATAGATAGACAGACAGACAGACAGACAGACAGATAGACAGACAGACAGACAGATATATTTAGATAGATAGATAGATAGATAGATATATAGATAGATAGATAGATAGATAGATAGATAGATAGATAGATAGATAGATAGATAGATAGATAGATATAAGTAAATATGTAGGTATGTAGGTAGTTAGGTAGGTGGATGGATGGATAAACTACTTTACTGTATCAAGTTCAAACCGACTCTCATTCACGAGATGTATAGTATAGGAAACACGTGTTTTTTCTTAGACCACAAATTTAATGATCTCAATCCGTATTACAGGAGAGGTGTTCACCGCGTCTATTTATAGTGCCCTTCCGTGTCTACATACAATACAGGAATGAGAACTCCAAAGTAAGCCAAGAGAAACAATGACTCAGCGGGTAGATTTCAGCCAACAATAAAACACAAACTACAAAAGGAGACAACAACCCAGCCACTTAATTCCCCGAATAACACGAGAACAGACTTCTGTCGATGCATACCTTCAGCTGAATACATGTAATATAATTAATTCTTCCATAGAAAGGGGGATTTAAAAACAATGTATTACGAATTTTGTTTTCCCATTCAACGCATTTTAGTTGTCTTGCCATATGCTGTAACAAGCATTCCTACACAATGAAAACCCGAAGCCGCTCAGATTAACTTATTTAAGTGCTGCTTCTCCAGTTTGAAATTGTGTACTTTAAACACATCAATAAAAACAGTAACAAGAAGCAATTTGTCACCACTGATGCCACAATATTCTATGTAGTATATGTAAGAACGTACGTCGAAGATTTCAGCTTTGGTTGGCTGGTTAGTTGGTTGTGAAAGCTCTGGAACACTGAGCTTCAACCTTTAATTCCGATGTATTGGCTGATAGAGCGGCTTAAAAAAAATAATTAAAGTGAGATTGGTGTAGCGACTTGCCTTCCCACCGGGCATCAAAATACCATCGTCATGGGGACTGCCTTGCCAGGCAATAATTCCCCCCGATCCAAGCCCATAAACCAGCTCAGTGTGCCAGACATGTACTGAAACTACTTGGTGTGAGTTGAGGGGAATATTAGGGTATAACACGATCACAGTTCAGCACAGCACATTTGGACATGAAATGCCTAAAACCAATAGACACACGACCACCATAGGCCAACTCACAGGGTGGTCGTGTTTCCTCCATTGGTGTTAGGCATTTCATGCAAATAGCATCTTGTGCATGTTGGTGGCAATTCTGTCTACAACAGCGTCAGCTTGTCAACAAATTGTGTACAAGACAACTCATCACGTGCTGATCAGTGGTGTCTGATATGATGACAACAGTTTCAGATATTTACTTCTTCAACTTCCCATAGTTATTTTTTTACTATTCAGTGCCCAAAGATAATACAGAGTGTATTTTCAATGACTGTGCAGTGTGTCAAAATATTGCCGGTCCAAGTTTTGAATTTACCTGTTATGTTGCATGGACTTTACAGAGGGTGAATATAAAACTTGAAACGGCAATATTTTCAAACACTGCACGGTCGTTAAAAATACACCCTATTTTTCGCCAAATGTCACCTCCCATTCGGACAGAAGAACGATATATCGCCATACTATGGTCATCATGTTACTTGATTTGTTTCGTGATATATCCAGCAGTTTCAATGCTCAGTGCAAGGAAATTTACATTATGATACTCGTTCATTTGATTGTACGCCATATTTGTTCAAAACCTACCTTTTGTTTGGCACTGAATCAGTTAAAAAGTAAAGACAAACAACCCCTTTACACGCCATAACGCTCATTGGGAACACAGTGCCCGAACAACAATTTTAGCCATCAAACGGTACTCCGTGGGTGATGTGGTCAGTATTACTTTCATTCATTCAGTAGTATGTCCCTTGCAGAACCTCGCTCCCATAACAACCTTCCGGAAATCTTCTCGATCATAAGCTAGATGTCCCGCGTCCGATACACCCATCTGGAAATGCTTGCTTGCTTGTGTTCGCTGGCTGTGAACTCCAGCGTGAAGTCCTGTATGTCGGATGAATACATCCTATTGTCCAACATCAATGTGATGTCATACAGGACCTGAGGTTTGCGTGAGTATCCGTTGTCTCATGTCTGGCTTATTGGTGTGTAGACTGGTGGTTCCTCGCCTTGCAGGCAGATACTCTCTGGCTTGAGATCATCTGTCACATCCTGCACCCATCTTTTCTTTGGCCTTCCTCTTCCTCTCTTCCCAGGCATATACCCCTTCCATTATAGTTCTCTCCAACCTTTCGTGAAGTTTCAAGTGACCAAAATATTTCAGTTTTTTTTTGGTTTTATCGTTTATAATAGCCAACCTTCTTCAATATTCAGCTCTTGAAGTATGGACGCATTTGTTCTTTTCTGTATCCAAGATATTCTTAGAACTCGCCTATAACAAACATTTATATTCAAAGGCATTTATGGGCTGTTCAGCTTGTTTAGCAAATGTCCAGGTCTCACAGGCGTATGTTGCAATAGGAAAGATGAATGCTCTTAAAAGTTTTAATTTGTGTAGTTCTATCTGTCCCTATCCACAATTTATTCAGTTGTTTTAGTCTTTGAGGAGCGATATATATTCGTCATTTAACTTCTTTCATTGTGTCACCATTGTTGGTAATTAATGACCCAAGATATTCGAAATTTCGTATTACTTTAGTTGCCTTTAATTCTCAAGAGATTTCCTGGCACCCATTTTAGGCTTGGTAGACCTGAGAGTCCAGTTCAAGTTTAAAACTTCGCCCCAAATTGGGTTCGATAATTACTATAATTGTAGAAAAACTGCCCTGGCTGCTGTTTGCGTGTTTATAGCATAGTTGTTACTTAAAACTCCCAGTTCCAGGCTGTTACTTTAACACATTCAGTTCCGTACTGTTGTTCTTTGTTTCATAACTCAGGGGACGTATTCAAGAATAAACAATTAAAACTTAGTTGCATAAACTTTACAGGACGGTGCAGTCAACACCAGCATTTTTCGCTGTTGTGATCTCTTGCAAGTTTGCGTTCAGTAGTTCGCCATTGCTTTCTAACAGACAGGTACCTTCTTCCTCTTCTTCTTTTGTTCGCCTGAAATATGTTTATAACTGCAATGTTGTCTCTTGTATGAATCTAACAGTCTTTTTTAGTTCAATCAGTGGTCCATAGTTTATCTTCCACTGTTCTCTCTCTAGGCCAGAAGGTTCGCCTGGATATAAGTCTTTGTTTGGTACGGCCAGACGTTCTATTGTCAGGCCCTCTGGCCCCGCAGGACATCTGAGAAGGACCTCCATTAGTTGTGGTTAGACCCTTACGAGGCATAAGGTTCGGCACTGCACCTGCCTACTATAACATGTAGCAGTTGACATTATTCACGGCGTTATTGCGTGGCAGCCTGATTTCTGTGGTGCGCCTCCTGGCTGGCTGCCTCCGTCTTCAGCACCTATCTTTTGCAAGAGAAGACTATGGTCTTACTCGACACACGAACACATAATGATGCTCTTCCGGTCTGTTCGTAAAAAACCAACGCAACGCAGTCTGCTGCCAAACCGCATGGATGTTTTGAACGCGGGTATGCGGGATCACGAATTGCGTCAGTAACTTCTTCGTAACGAAGCCAGCTAATCAAGAATATTTTCGTTATATTGTGCCCAACTTACCACGCAAACTAGCTTACACACACTAAATATTTAAAACAAGAAATTATATAGTTTCACGTGTATCATGCAAGCAATGCTGATCATCTGTCTTCGGGTTCTTCCACCTACAGACTACTTCTTGCTGCCAGTTATAAATATTAAAATTACATGTGGTCATCTTCGCTCCGTCCTCTCGTGTTGTAACTGACCTGTTGTCTTCTCCTGAGGATAAATAATAATTAATACGAACAATATTAACACACGAATGAATATATTTTGCCACGAAAAGGCAACCGCCATACTTCTGAGACACGCTTTTTTAAATGTAATTACTCGTCTTTTCATAATGCAAGCGTGATTTCGCGTGTTTAATACTTTGGCGCGGCGCCAAAGTTAGAGCAGTGGCAAGTTTCTACACGGGTTTAGTGTCGTTCTGCTAACTCCCTGCTAAATCAGCCTCTTCAGATGTGGGTCCTTTGTTCAGCTGTACGTTTCACCTGAGCCTTCACCTCCTCATTCTGATCACAATCCAGCTCACTGCACACAGAAGCGGCAGCAGCCAGTCTATCAGCATGTTCATTTCCATGCACACCCGCATTACCTGCGCTGAAAATCCACTATATGTTCTTGACATTAATCTTTTCGCCATAAGATTGAACCCACAAAGTCTCCTCAGCCCCCACAATTATTTAAGGGGAATTTAAAAGTGTATGCAACCAGAACAAACACGAAGGAACTAGTGAGTTAGAAACCACCTTTTCCTTATTTTTGCAAAAACGCACGGTCAACATTGTCAGCCAAACCTGGTCTGCTTGAGCTAAAGGCGGATATCCCACTTTTTTTTTATATCTTAGATGATACTGGTCAATTTCAGACTTTACAGTTGTTACTTCCTGTTAACCCTTCGTAATATGTTCTCCAATGTTCTGTGTATTGAATTTGCCCAATATGGCATTATATTAACTCTGGTTGTCTGGATCCTTTCGTCGTCATCATCACAACGCATATTGCATTGAGTCGATTGTCACGCCAATAACCCAATATATGTGATGTAAATTTCTGTTAGATTTGTTTACATTAGCATTTCACTGCCTCCCAGACGAACCAAGCCTGTTGTTCTTCCCCATCCATAGACATGCCCAACTTGGGAGACCCTACCAGCTGTGACGCTACAGTCAGCACAGCTCTTGTAGTGACAGGGATATCCAAGCACATCGACAAGATAGAGGCGGGTATCTATTCTTTAACCATCTTAGTTTGTTGGACTGCATAGCATTAATAAGACACGGCAGGTTACACCATCTTAAACCATCCAAGATAATTTCTTTCGGTCTGTCTTTGCCCCTTCATCCCGTGATCTTTAACCCTAACGTTGATCTGTTCCCTAAAGTTGATCTTTCCCCTAACTTTGATGTTTCCCCTAAACGTATCTTTCCCCTAAAGTTGATCTTTCCCCTCACGTTGATCTTTCAGCTATCGCTGGGCTTACATGTCTACTGTTTATCTGTCTTACAGTAGCTAAACAAACTTATATGGCGTGCTGTTTTCTTATTCCTATACTACTCTCTCTCTCTCTCTCTCTCTCTCTCTCTCTCTCTCTCATATACACACGCACGTACACACACACACACACACACATACACACACACATATATATATATATATATATATATATATATATATATATATATATATATATATATATATATATATCCTGTTTCTCTTGTACCTTGTGGTGTCGATATGAATCATAAATAGCAGGAGAGTGCCAGCGTATGGGCTTCATATATCGAGATTCCCATTTTTTTTTTTCGCGTTTCCATCCTGTTTCAGGATATTGCGGTCAACACCAGCATCTTTCAAATGTTGATTCCTAGGCTAGATTACGCTCATCAGCACGCCACGACTTTGTGAGCGACCGGCTCCATACTCTCATAAGTCACTTTTGCGATTCGTACCACTGCTAATTCTCGTCGCGTCACGTGACGAGAGTATTCGGGGTTAGCGGAGAAAGCTGCTAACTCCTCGGCCACGGAGCTGGTATATCGAGATTCCCATGGACTCTGTAATTCCCTCTGTCCGTCGTTTACATGACCGGCCTCTTCCTCTGCTTCCTTTTAACTTACTGTTTTCTGATTAAATCTAGCGCTGCTATAACCCCCACTTTAGTCCTAATTTCTTCATTTCTGATTTTCTCTGTTCTTGAAACACTGAGTAATACTTCTCAGGAATCTCATTTCTGCTGTTGTGATGTTTATTTTCTCTTTTTCTGTCATCGTCCAGGTTTGGCATTGGTAACATAGAGTTTGTAGGAAGATATATATATATATATATATATATATATATATATATATATATATATATATATATATATATATATATATATATATATATATATCCGTTAACCCCGAATACTCTCGTGGTCAACGTGAGAGCACGAGAATTAGAAGTGGTTCGAGTCGCCCCAGTGACTTATGAGAGTATGGAGCCAGAAAGTCGTGGCGTGCTGATGAGCGTAATCTAGCCTAGGAATCAACATACAGCTGAAAGATGCTGGTGTTGACCGCAATATCCTGAAGCTGGATGGAAACGAGGGGGGAAAAAAAAAATATATATATATATATACGTGTGTGTGTGTGTGCGCGCGCGCGCGCGTGCGTGCGTGCGTGCGTGCGTGTGTGTGTGTGTGTGTGTACACACACACACACTTAATCTCAATAAGAAATATTTACTTTAATTCTATTTTCTGCTTCACACCTGCCATTCTTCTTCTTCTGTTCATTACTCCCTATTGGGACATAGTCCTCAACCAATCGGTGTCAAGCCATCCCATCTTTTCTATCTCCTGCAGCTGCCCATATGGTAATTCCTCTCATATCTTCTAAACTCTAAAAATATGCTCACTGTATAAGGAAAAAGGATCTGAAGACATTACACATCCCTGTCGCACACCTCTTTTAATAGGCTGACATTGACCTACTTCAATATCAATCCTTTATGGCAGCTTGTTGTTTCCAAATGTATGTTTTCTACAAGTCTAAGGCCTTTCCTATCAATGTGTAGATCTGTAAGCATCCTTGTCATATTGACATGACTTACTTTATCGAAAACCTTTGTAAACACAAAATGCTAATCTAATAATATATCATATATTCTGCAACTCGTGCTGTCTTTCCAAACATTCAGACATAATTTTAACGTTTCAGGTACCAATCCTGGAGATTTTCCTACGTGAAAGCGATCAGTTTCCTAATCATCCGTGACTCATATCGAACTCTCGTCTCGGTACTATGTTGGGGGAACTGTGAAACTGCATTGTGCTAACACCTAAGCTATACACACCGGTATAACACACACACACACACACACACACGCGCGCGCGCGCGCACACACACACAGAGAGAAACACACACAAACACACAGGCACAAGAATTACTTGTTGAAAGACAATAGCACCCTTACTTGACACTCCAAATTACAAATGCAATATACGCCAGGTGAAAGGTCACCATGAACAAGATACCTCTATTCACAGCAGTCATGTTGCCTTGGACGTGAAATAATAATAATAATAATAATAATAATAATAATAATAATAATATCAATGGCATTCAAAACGTTCACTGGAAATTAAAATAATTTTTGCGAAATTCATTTCGTCTTATATCATCATCATCATGCGCCGTGCCGATAAGTGTGGGAGGTCAAAATTCGCTATCGCACTATATCACGAGAGTCTTGAATCAAGCTTGTGTTCTGATCCTGATTATGCCATATAACCACGCCATACAGGTATTTATCTGTCTGCCTTCCTTTTACTCTTTTCCTATCCATCTTGCCAGTTTTCTAATTTATGTCTACGCATAACGTATCCAAAGAATCTTGACTGTGTACGCTTAATTGCTCGAATCATTTACGGTTTTCGTTTGCTTGCTCAATGATTCTTCTGTCCAACCATGATATTATTTGCACTTTCTTAAGAAACTACATTCCCAATGCCATTAGATGTTTCTCAGCTTGTCTCCTTATTGTCCATTTTTCACAAGCATGTAAACCTGGCCTAGGGGTTAACGACTTTCTTCGTAATCCCGTATATCCACGTGAAGAACGTAACCTGCGCGAGAATCGGTAGCTATTCTCGCCGTGTTGTAACTTACGGGATATGTGAGCCGGTCACTCAGAAAGCAATGGCAAACTACTGTGCGTAATCTTGCCAAGAAATCAACAATCAGCTGAAAGATGTTGATGTTGACAGCGATTTCCTGTAAAGGATATGCCGAAAAAAAATGTTACAGTAATGGTTATATACGGTGCTTCAACAGCCATTTTCTCGATACGTTTGGCAGCTTTTTTGTTTGTTTGTTTGTTAAGTATGTTTCCCACCTTACAAACAGCTGCCCTTGCCATAGCAATTCTTGTACTAATCTTTCCAAGGCAACTTCCATCAAATGTTACGACTGTTCCGAGATAGTTGTCCCGATTAACTTGTTTAAGGATTTCTTAATTCGTCTTCAATATCAATTAATTAAGCCTACAAGATATATATTAATATTTTTCTTTCAGTAAATGCATTTTCTCAAAATGGTGGACACTGTTTAGTTACACAATTTCTACGAATGAGTTTTCATTCTGCCTCGGAGTCCGTTGAGAATGGAAACTGGCTGGTAATTTTCTGTTTTTATTTTTCGCGTATCCTTTACAGGACATCGCTGTCAACATCAGTATCTTTCAGCTGCTTGTTGATTTCTTTGGCAATATTACGCTCAGTAATTTGCCATTGCTTTCTGGGCGACCGGCTTACATACCCCTAAGTTCAAGAAGCAGAGATATACCACAGAGGAAACGTTCAGGTTATTAGAAGACTGGAGAAAGTTGAAGCACACAAATAAAGAAGTGCTATCAAAGAAGTTAAGAATAGAGGATCTCCAGTTGTAATGAAAAGAGACTTGTTCAAGAAAATCAACATATAACCTGGCAAATTCAGAAAATTATCACGTTAAATAAACGATAGGAATGGCAACACCCTTAACAGAAAGCAAAGATATAATAGAAAGATCGGAGGAATAATGTGGAGAAATGAACGAAGACACGACAAAGGGTCCAGATAGCATGCGTGAAAGTGTAGAGAAGATACCAGAACCTTTTTTGGAGAAAGCATACGATCAGCATTACCAAGTCTGGAGAAAGGGAAGTCACCAGGCTGTGACGACTTGCAAGCGGAATTAATCCAAGCAGGAGACGCCAGCATCCGTAGTTACCACACACTGTAAAGTTTAGGAAAAGGCTTTTTGGCCCTTAGCATGAATGAGAACAATCTACATCCCTCTCCCAAAGAAATGACATTTTAAAATGTGCACCAATTATCGAATCGTCGCACTAATAAGTCATGCCAGCAAAATTCTTCTGCGAATCATCGGGAAGCGGATTGAAAGTAAATTAGTATATAAACTACCGAAAGTACAGGCAAGTTTCAAACTGGAAGAGGAACCAGGTTCCATATATTCAACACGAGAATCATCTTTGAGAAATGCAGAGAATACAGTGTAGATCTGCATACATACTTCTAACACAGTATTAACCCCTGCGAGTATGGTTCAACATCAGATATTGCGGAACATCGTGAGTGATAAGGGGTTTCCAGCACATTTGACCTATTTAACTAAATCATTGTTCATTATATCATGATCAACAAGCATAAAATGAATTTTTATTTAAACAACAAAGCAAAAATAATGTCCACAGACAAACTACAGGCCAACCAAAGAACACAGTCAACAGTCATTGGAAAGGCCATATACTGTGAATGCCTTGATTTAACAACGAAAGGAAATATTCAAACGAAGTCAGACGTTGCACAAGTTAAACAGTATTAAGAACATATGGCGCAGTACCAACAAACAAGTCACAATATAATTTGTTGAGAACGTGCACCCCTCCCATGGCAACAAATGATGGGAGTAATGTATCATTTCGCGATAATTAAAGAACAAAATTGGATCTTCTGAGCTTCAATGTTAAAGAAAAATTATTATATCAAGAATAAGAAACATTCTGAAATTAAACAAGATCTTAATATCGAAGAAAACAGGCACAAAAACAGTATGATGTCTCTAGACATGGTAGCTTTTATTGATGGGCTATTAAGTTGAACTGTTACACACAAGTTATTAGACCAAGAATAAGCAAAATACTTAAACTCTACAAGATCTAAGCATCAAAGAAAACTGGCTCAGTATCATGTCTCGTAAACTGAAAAACTTTGGTCTAAACGTCACTGGGGTTTGGAAAGAATAGCGATAACAGGCGTAGTCCCTGGGAGATGAGACAGGGGTCGCCAGCAGGAAGACGGACACATGTCACTGCAGACACCGTGAACATGAGGGTGAATGAAGCAGGAGAAACGGATAGAGATCGAGACAGTTTTTGATGGGCTGTGATGAGAGCGACGTTCTGCAAGTGACGTTCTACAAGACAAACCAGCATTTATTTTAAGGTCGTATTGTAACTGTGACATTTCCTGTCCAGCCCCTGATAAATCCTGAAACACAGCAAAGATACAGAGAGGCAAATACTTCAGTGTTAAAGAATACCCGAGACAACCACACCTGCGGCTTTTAACTTTAACATCAGTCCACCTCACCCCGTCACCCTGTGGAAAATTGTCAACAATTGGAGTTGTAAACAACAGTTAAAAATGGCTGTAAAATCGAACATCTGGCGTTTGATCATCGGCAAAGACAGATGCGACAAAGAAAAATATTCCTCATTGTTTCAGATTATCCCCCTTTGCTTCTGCAAGACTTGAACAATCAAAATGACCCCCCCCCCCCTCCTCTACCCCCAATTCTTGGAACATCACACCCTCTAACCCCAGTCAGAGTGACGTTATGTTCGCGGGGACATCTAGCTTTACCATTGGAAGCGGCAAAAGTACTTCTTATTATCATAATGTATGTTAATAGGGAAGCTCAACAATTGCCGGCAGAAGTTGAATGTCGAAGTGCAATCGTCAGAAATGCTTTGACAGAACAAGACGTGTTGGCCAGTCGGCTGTTATTGTGGTGTTGTGTATTTTAAATTCATGATGGTTTTTGGAAAAGTTGTAAACCATAGTAAACTTAAGGCTAGTATATGTAAATTAATATTAGTGTTTTCTTTGTGCAAATCTAAAGAAAATCCTCGAAGAATTAAGTGCATTTTCCTTGACTTTCTGATCAGTTAATGCCCTTTATAAGGAATGATATTCCTGCTTTCTAGTTATTCAGTCTTCCTTTGTAAATAATGATTAGGAAAAGATCTACCTTGCTACTTTCTAGAATATTACTTGCATTCTTTTATGGAGATACTTTTCTGGAGAATCTCGTATAATCTCTTTGTCTTTGTGGTCAGGGGAGACTATGTTTTTTTTCTGTATGGGAATTCATGCACAAAGAACCAATAACGAGTTAATTTATAAATGTATGAATATGATGTGGTGTTACCTTATAAATATAATGTGAGGTTGACTATACACTTATACGGGAAAAGAGAATAAAAGCCACGACGGAGAAATGGCATCACTCTTGCTGATGGCCACCAGATATTCTCAGAGGCAGAGTTTGGAGAGCATGAGAATGATTCTCCTCCATAAGGCAGGAGGGAGAGAGACATACCATTTCAATATAGGGAGAAAGGACTGCATCAGATGTTGAGGTGATGGGACCAGATGGCGCCAGGTCTTAGTGGCCCACCCTTGTGTCATAATCACTTCACCTTCCCTCTCTCTCTCTCTCTCTCTCTCTCTCTCTCTCTCTCTCTCTCTCTCTCTCTCTCTCTCTTTTCTTTTTCTCCCTCTTTCGCACTCTCTCTTTCTCTTTCTTTCAATTTTCTTATTTTTTCCCATTTTCTTTTTCACTTGTTTCTGTGGGTATGGCTATATTGTCTGGCATATATTTTCTACAGGGAACGGTGGTTTCTTCACTGGACTGAAAATATCTTCATTGGACTGAAAATTTCTTCATTGAGCTGAAAATTTCCTCAGTGGGCAGAAAATGAGGTATTTTCATAAATGATGATGAATGACAAAAGGAGGGTCATGGTCCTCAAAACAGGAGGAGAATGCCTTCCCATACGGGAAGAGTGATTTTCCCTTAATAATTACTGGCCCCTTCATTGTCCGAATATTAACCCCAGAATGATAAACGCAGCTGGGCCTCTTTTATTACTGCTTCCTTGCCAACACCCGCACAATTCTGAACCCAGTAATTCCATCCTTGACTCTTACATAGGAATAAACATTCATACTCCTATATGGAAAGGAACACTCGCACTCCTGTGTGTTAAGAATGAACATTCGCCCCCGGAGGTTTACGAATGAACATTTGCCCCTATGGTTTAATAATGGACAATTCTGCAGTGTTATTTAAGAACATTGACGTTTTCCAGTGGTTGGTTAATAATGCAATTTCACTCCGTTTAATTTAACCATGGACTTTCAATTCGATTACATTAAGCAATGAACTTTCCCCGTGGGATATAGAACACCTTTAGCTCCCCCGATGTGTCTCCACCTTGCCGTGGTGGGGGAGCTTGCGTGTCCCATTGACCCCATCTGCTTGCCGATGGATGAAAACTACATATCGGACAGCTTATGGGATAGGGGCCAGACTAAGAGAGACACAACCTGCTGCTCTGCAGGTAGACTGGGGATAGCAGTCAAAAGATTAAATCAGGTACACGAAGGCAGAAGACCTTGGTCCAGATAATATTCTAAGGCTCTCAGCGAGGGCTGTAGCTGAACGACTCGAAGCCACAAACCCTCGGATCTGAGAGCCGGGCCGATACCCACCTACCAAAAAATAGAGGTGAGATACTGAGCAAGCTGCATGCTCAGGTCTGATACATGTTCGAAGGCTCTCAGCTGGGGGATATGAGGGATTCCCGGATGAGAGGGCCTGACCGTTTCTCGTTCACTGCTGCACGAAGGTAAGGTGCTGAGCCGGCAACACATGTAGCCTACCTCGTGAGCGAGTACAAAAAGTCAGAAAAGTGCCCCAGACGAATGAAATGGTTACGAAAACTGTCTGTATCTAACTCATAGAGAGTGTAGACAAAAGTGGAAAAACGTCTCAATAACACGAAATGGAACGCACGGCTAGCAAACCTATTGCGTGATCCGAAGTCAAAAGCAAAAGCTTACCGAGTGGACGTCGCCCGCAGTCTGGCCGTTCCTGGTGTGTGTTTGAGCGACCAGTGGCAAGCGAGATGCCCAACACATGGAAGTGAGGAACTGAAGCAGCCATGAGCAGGACGTGGCAACTCCTCGGGTGAGACCAGACTCAGAGCAATATGTGCCGGCTCTGCAATTATGGAAGCCTCCTTGGATAGCGAGGAAATGCCCGTGGTCTGCCCCTGCCTTTCCTTGAGGGCTGATGTCGTTGACCGTTCGTTCTATCTTGACCAGCTGAGATGTGGGCGACATCACAACAATAAGTCTAACGTGCCTCGAAACCCGAGGAAGGCTAACCTCATTAAAAAATGCCCGCCGAAGCCGGAAGTGCCGTCCTACGGGTGGCAAAATAAAAATTGGCACTACGCATTTACGTCCGAGTGAAACGTCTCGTCCGAATGTCTCTCGTGCTAGGAACAGCTCTGACTACCCAGTTTCCGAATGCCGCTCTTGTTTGGAACAGCTCTGACTAGGTAGTTTTCCGAATGTCCGTCGTGCCTGGAACAGCTCTGATAGGCACAAAGACAAGCACATGTCCGAACCGAAAACTCGCTGAGTGGATACCGTCTGCAGACTGGTCTGGTTTGTGCGGGAACGGCCCGTGATGAAGGAAAGCCCAATATATTGAAGTGAAGATGTAAATCAGCCATGAGCAGGACGTGACGATTCCCTCGGTGAGCCCAAGACCAGGGCGTTATGTGTCAGCCCTGCAACTATGGAAGCAACCTTGGATGGCGGAAAATGCTATGGACTGTCCCTGCCTTCCTTTGAGGGATGACCGTTGTCTTCGACCGTTCCAACTTGGCCAGCTGGGTTGTGGACGGTGCCGCAAACAGTGAGAGTCTCCCAGGAATGCTACCTGGTACAAAAAAGCACGCTAAAGCCGGTTGTGTTGGCCTACGGGTTTCGGCCCAAGGGCGCATAACAGACACACCGCAATCACATCTGAAAAAACACTCCGGATGAACGCAAAAAAGAAGAAGAAGAAGAAGAAGAAGAAGAAGAAGAAGAAGAAGAAGAAGAAGAAGAAGAAGAAGAAGAAGAAGAAGAAGAAGAAGAAGAAGAAGAAGAAGACCTTTAGTATCTCAATGGAGCTAGAAAGAGTTTAATGTAATTCCTTCATCATGACAACATCCGGACTGTTAATTAATTAATTACAATTACCATATCTTTTAATGATATATTATTGTCCTTTAAAAAAAAATGGATGTTGTGTATTATTTTGCCATGTCACATGAACATGCACACAATTCACCCTTCCCCCAGGTTATCCCAATATAATGTTATCTGTTATATTTAAGAGTTGTTTATTTATTTGATATTTTGTGTTTGAGGCTTTTCGTGTGTTTTCTCATTGATATTTGTCAAGGGACAACATTACGATGGAGCTGAGTGTGGGCTGGATAATCACACGCACCCTCAGTTTACAAAGAGTGAGTGCTATCCTCTAGAAGGTTCGGTAAATTTCCAGTGCTCTATTGGCCTCTGTTAGGAAACATCACTTTATGATTAGTCTATACCCCTAGAAAGTCTTATTGAGCCATTTCATGTTTCTTATATAGTTGGCTATTATGATCTGGTGATTCATTTCCCTATATCTTCAGTAACTACTTCACATTAACATATTCAACTGGTTAAATTGTAAGAAATAAAAAAAAAATTATGGTTATCAAAAAGATTAAAGAAATACTAGAAATACGAGGGTAAGTTAATAAGTAAGTCACAATTGGCTGTAGAAAAATAACTAAATGTGATAACAACTAAAACCAGTTTATTTTTATACATACATTGTCCCTTTATTTCTCAACAAAATTTCCACCAACATTGATGCACGTATCCCATCGTTTTATCAGTCCTCTCAAACCGGCTGCATATAACTGCGTACTCTGTTTTCTAAACTCCCGCCAAGGTGGGTTTTCAGTGTTTATGCTGACAAATGTTTATCCCGTAAAGCGGGCATAGCTGGGTAGAAAAAAAGTTACGAGGGGGAGTCAATAAGTAAGTCACACAGTTCTGTGGGATGGCAGGTAAATGTACTTGGTATTTTCTACAAGTGTTATTAGGTGACAGCAACATCGAACTGTATATTCCCGTTCGTCAGGTGGCGCTAGGTGCCTGATGCACATGCGCAGCGCATAAACAAAATGGCGACTGTACTTACGGAGTGTACAACCAAAGCGCAACGTGCTGTTGTGCGATTTTCTGTGGGCAAAAGAACTGCCTGCAAAGGACATTTATAAGGAAATGCTCCCTGTTTATGCTGACAAATGTTTTTCCCGTAAATCGATGTATAGCTGGGTAGAAAAATTTTCTCAAGAATGCTCTAAAATTGTTGATGAAATCCGATCTGGTCGTCCTGTTGAGATTGCAATAGAAACATCTGCGCAGCGGGTGGAGATGATTAGAGGTGACAGGCGAGTAACTATAGACTCTGTATCATCTGCAATAGGGTGCTCACATGGTTAAGCATACAGCACAATGCATGATCGATTGAAATTTAAGAAAGTGTGCTCAAGGTGGGTACCCAGACAATTTAAGGAGGAACACAAAATGAACCTATGTGGCCTTTCTTGCATCATCTCTGTCGATACGAAGATGAAAGAGAAGGCATGCTGAACAGGATTGTTACTGGGGACGAATCATGGGTGCATCACTACCAGCCCGAATCAAATCGTGCTTCAATGCAATGGAAACATCCTTCTTCCCATGTGACGAAACATTCAAGGTTACGCCATCAGCAGGGAAGGTTATGCTGACAGTGTTCTGAGATTGTCAAGGAGTGCTTTTAACCAATTTCAAGAAGAAAGGTGACAATGTGAATTCTGAATCGTATTGTGAAGTTCTATCGATGCTTAATGATGCAGGATTGTGAGAGATGATACCCCAAGCCTCACGATAGATGGTAGAAGCGTCAACAGAGAGAACAAACTGAAGTATCTGGGAATCACATTTGACAGGAGCCTGTCCTTCAAGGACCATGTGAAGACGGTTGTGACAAGATCTCAAAAGGGACTCAATGCACTTAAAACTATGGCTGCAATGGACACAGAGCAGAGAATGCTCTTCACACTATACCAGCACTTGATCCTCTCAGTGATTGATTATGGACTAGGACTGCTCACTGTCTCAAAGAGTCAGCTGGTGAAATTAGAGCGCATACAGAATGAAGCGATGCGGGTCATTCTGGGATGCACCAGAGACACTCCAGTAGTGTGTATGCGTTACATCCTTGGTCTGCCTACTGTTGCTGGTAGGCACAAGGTGATGCAAGCGAAGGCATACCTCAGAGTAGCTGCAGACACAGATCACCCGTTGCATGAGGCGCTGGACATAGTTAAAGGTCAGAGACTGATAAGAGGGAAATCATGGATGGCTCAGGCGGAGGATACGATCAGACAGGTGTGCCCCTTGGAGAACATCAGGCGAGGAGAGGAGTGGGTCAGAGTGCCAGCCGTGCAGTCAGACTTGTGCAGAGTTGTAATAACATTGAGCCGGGAGTGCAGGGAGTGGCCAGCAGGGGCCACGGAAGTGGAAATTCAGCAACTAATTCAGGAACATTCTCGCCCGGGTGATGTGATTATCTACACGGATGGGTCAGTGTTGAGAGGTAGGAGAAGTGCCTGGGGGTTCTTGGCAAAAACTAATGGTCGGCGTTTGGTGCAGGAGAGCCTGGCGTATGATGACACTACATCTAGCTTAAGAATGGAGGTGGGGGCGGTAAGTGCAGCTTTCCGCTGGATAGAAAACACGATACATACACACATTGTGATTGTAACTGACTCAGAAAGCATGCTGAGAAGGGTGAGAACAGGCAAGCTTCGTGCGGAGTGGCTTGCTTCGCTTCGGAGGTCACGGGTAGCAAGCATCACCTGGATCTTTTCTCCTGGGCATGCCGGTGTGCTGGGGAATGAACAGGCGGACAGATTGGCTGGCTCGGCAAAACTTGGTGGAGTATTGATGCATGACAAAGCAGACGTGGTTGCGGCCTTGTGGGAGCACGTGTACACCTCGGAGGATCAGATGGATCACCATAGTCTGGTAAGAATGAGACAGCGAGGTGTGACGAGGGGATCTGGCCAACGCTCGACGCTCAGAGGAAAGGCGAGACGGACATATAATCAGATTGCTACTGGAACTATTAGTGTTGGAACTCTTCGCTGGCTGCTGGGGATGGGGACGGAGCGCTTATGGGAATGTCCCGAATGCTGTGATGTCGGTTCCTAAATCAATCAATCAATCAATCAATGATGCAATTCGAAGAAAACGTCCAGGACTGTTGACTAGAGGAGTGTTGCTTCTTCATGACAATGCTAGACCACATACGGCTCGATTAACTCAGGAGAACATTAATCAACTAAGGCTGGAAGTTCTGGAACATCCACCTTACAGCCCCGACTTAGCCCCTAGCGATTTCCACCTTTTTGGTCCACTGAAAACCGACCTTTGCGGGAGACATTTCGCGAATTACGCCGAAGTTAAATGTGAAGTGAAAACGTCGCTTAGAAGACAGAGCACTGAGTTCTATGCAGCCGGTTTGGGAGGACTGATAAAACGATGGGATAAGTGCATCAATGATGGTGGAAATTATGTTGAGGAATAAAGGGATAATATGTATAAAAATGAACTGGTTTCAAGTTGTTATCATAGTTAGTTATTTTTCTACAGCCATTTGGGACTTACTTATTGACTTCCCCTAAATTGTCCTATTTAAACGATGGACAGAGAGAATCGCAGAGTCCACGGGAATCTTGATACATGAATCCCATAAGCGGGCACTCTCCTGCTGTTTATAATTCACCTCGACACCGCAAGGTACAAGAGGAACAAGATGAGATGCGATGAGATGATACAAAAGATTGTGGACAGCATAGACTATAAGAAGTGAGACAGGAGGTTGTAAACAAGAAACACGATCGCTAGCGCTATTTGAGATATACGATAAGAAATGAGACAGGGGGCTGCTGTAAACCATGACGACCTGCGCCATACGGCATGGATTATAGGAACTGCAAAAGGCCCGATTTGTCGCCGACCGTACCTTCATGAGCGGTCCAATCCTTGGACCCGTCGCTTCTGTTCATATTAACACATCTCTATTTGATGAAAAGCGAGTATCTGCCGCTATCAAACCAGACGACCACCCCCCCCCCCCCCCCTTCCCCCCACCACCACCACGCTTAATAGGGTAACATTCTAAATTATGGGTGATGTTACTCTACATAAACTTTTGGCATAGCAAGTGCTCCAATCAAATGCGGTCCTTGGGCCCTCCGTCGCATGAACACCCCCTCCCCGATTACCATTGTAAAGCGTACCATGACTCAACAAAACAAACACCCAGCCATGGGTTAAATGAGAACCAAGCTCATCTTGATGCAATGCGCGGATGGCATGCATGGCTGCTAGGTGTAGCATGATGCCGGTGGTCTGGCTGGCAGGCAGCAGGACTCCTCATGTGAGACATCCATTGTCTATTGCCTGGCACGGTGGCCCTGTTGTGTCGACCGTGTATTTCCAAAAACACATCTCCACACACTACATGAAAGCATTCCCGTTATACTGGACTATTACAAGCGAAACATCATAGCTACATATTATTATTTAGTTAGTTGGTGAGTTAGTTGATATTATTTACAGGACGCCGCAGTAAGCCCTAGTATCTTTTGTCTGTTTATGATTTCTTGGCAAGTATACGTTCAGTAATTTGCCATTACTTTCTGAACGACTGGCACTCTACCAGTATATGAAAACCAGCGTAAAGTGTTTTGTTGCCAAAGTCTGGCAGCTGTGTTTCGAACGCAGTATGCGGGATTACGAATTGAGTCCGTAACCCAATCGCCACAGAGTCGGTGCCACTAATGATCTAATTCAAGTGTAGACGCACACAGTATAATATACAAAATGTTCGAAGCACGATAACAGTTTTAAGTACACAGACACCTACTTTTTGTCACCCAGGCATAGCAGTCCATTATGGAGTCTCCTCTGGGGGACATGTATTTGGTGTGTATAGTTGGACACGGTATGCACTCTGTGGCTCCTGTAGAACCAGCATAGTGGTTAGGTTTACATGCACGGCAACCGGCCAGTTTCTTATCTAGGTAGTAACCTCTCATGCACGATCCTGGAGATTGCATAGACACCAGGTCATGAAATCGCTACCCCACCACTTTCATCAAACTCGACAACAAAATTGGCCTTCAATGTATGCTTTCACATTTGTAAATACAGTTCATCTTCGAAGGTTCGACTCTCGGTGCCCGACCTCTCGTCACCACGTCTAGGTTCATTCTGAGTCAACAGTGCTCCCGGTAGCCGTAGTGGCGCAATGATTAGCACACTTGCCTGCCAACTCGGTGATCGTGTGCTTCAATCCTCATCGAAGCGGATTTACAGACACTCATCTCGGTTCACAGGCTGATCCAGCGTATAATCAATCAATCAGGTGCAACCTTCGCAATGAAGGTTGGCTGCAATGGATCTCCAACACTGTCTGTCTGTCGCCTTGACTGTAGGCCTACATTCTGTCAGGCTGATGTTCGTCCATCTCTTGATGTTATCTTCCCACTTATATCGTTGCCTACCTCTTGCTCGCTTGCCCTCAACCTTGCCCTTCAGTATGGTTTTTATAATAGTATCATGTCTTGTAACGTGGTCGAAATATTTCACTTGTCTCCTCTTCATTTCTTTCATCAACTATCTCTTCATTCCCAGTTTTTCTCGAACCTCTGCATTTGATTGTTTTTGTTTCCATGAAATACGACCTATTCGTCTGTATATCCACATCTCCAGAGCTTCTATGCGACTTTCTAGTTGCTTGTTCAATGTCCAGGCTTCCGCGCCATACAGTAGCGTTGAATATGCATAGCATGTGACAATTATCATTTTTAATGCGCTGTTAATCTGTCAGCATATAATGGGTAGGCCTACCA
>OY992877.1:176097508-176350008 GCA_963921405.1 Cepaea hortensis
GTCTGTGGACTTTTACTTTCCAGAATCTATGGGTATTGTAGTCAATATCATGTCTGTGGACTTTTACTTTCCAGAATCTATGGGTATTGTAGTCAATATCATGTCTGTGGACTTTTACTTTCCAGAATCTATGGGTATTGTAGTCAATATCATGTCTGTGGACTTTTACTTTCCAGAATCTATGGGTATTGTAGTCAATATCATGGCTGTGGACTTTTACTTTCCAGAATCTATGGGTATTGTAGTCAATATCATGCCTGTGGACTTTTACTTTCCAGAATCTATGGGTATTGTAGTCAATATCATGCCTGTGGACTTTTACTTTCCAGAATCTATGGGTATTGTAGTCAATATCATGCCTGTGGACTTTTACTTTCCAGAATCTATGGGTATTGTAGTCAATATCATGCCTGTGGACTTTTACTTTACAGAATCTATGGGTATTATAGTCAATATCATGCCTGTGGACTTTTACTTTCCAGAATCTATGGGTATTGTAGTCAATATCATGCCTGTGGACTTTTACTTTCCAGAATCTATGGGTATTGTAGTCAATATCATGCCTGTGGACTTTTACTTTCCAGAATATATGGGTATTGTAGTCAATATCATGCCTGTGGACTTTTACTTTCCAGAATCTATGGGTATTGTAGTCAATATCATGCCTGTGGACTTTTACTTTCCAGAATCTATGGGTATTGTAGTCAATATCATGCCTGTGGACTTTTACTTTCCAGAATCTATGGGTATTGTAGTCAATATCATGCCTGTGGACTTTTACTTTCCAGAATCTATTGGTATTGTAGTTAATATCATGCCTGTGGACTTTTACTTTCCAGAATCTATGGGTATTGTAGTCAATATCATGCCTGTGGACTTTTACTTTCCAGAATCTATGGGTATTGTAGTCAATATCATGTCTGTGGACTTTTACTTTCCAGAATCTATGGGTATTGTAGTCAATATCATGTCTGTGGACTTTTACTTTCCAGAATCTATGGGTATTGTGGTCAATATCATGTCTGTGAACTTTACTTTCCAGAATCTATGGGTATTGTGGTCAATATCATACCTGTGGACTTTACTTTCCTGAATCTATGGGTATTGTGGTCAATATTATTGTATGTGGTCTTTACTTTCTAGAACATTTTTAGAGGTTGTGTTGACCTGGAAGCCCAGGACAGTTTTTATTTTTAAATTCAGTGATGGCGATTCGAAAACGTGATCTCCGTGCCTATATGAAAATGTGCTAGCCACTGCAATTCATAATTAGCACTAGCAGATTGATCAACTTATTGTAGCACGTAAAGGAAATCATATGTAGACTTCATTTACCATCATACAAGAGTGAGAAGGGACAAATGGTAAGCGAGAAAGTAGTAAAGTAGAGATGATAATTTGAGATGTATAACCAGCAGAGATTTAACAATACACAGAGAAAACTTACAGCCGATCCTAAGATGCAAGATGAGAAGCAGAAAAAAAAAAACACTAAGAAAGACTAACCACAGTAAAAGTAGTCCCTACAGCAGATACTCCAGATGGGATGTGACGTGTTGAGCCTTCACATATTCTAGGCCACTGCATATAAGGTGGGATGTACAGTTCCCTTCCTCGTCGTCTGTCCTTCCAAAAAAATTCCCAGAAAGTTTCCCGATACTAATTTTTGTGAGGCTGGGTTGATCCCAGAAAAAAAAATATATAATTACATACACGAAGGGTAGGAAAATATAATCCTGCCTCTATTTGGGTTTGAACCAAGACCAATATCTTGGCAGACAAGCGACTAAACACGTCGGGAAAAGTTCAAGACCACAGAAGTGAGAACATTAAATTACAGAAAAATCGCTGAAACAATGACAATGAATTAAGAAGCATTTATTGCAAAGCTTTGGCACAGGAAGAAATGTAACTACACATTCTTGTAACGTAAATCAGATGCTATGACAGTGTACCTGCAGGGGTGTCTGCAACTAATTCTGACAATGATCGATTATTCCTAACGAAAAGTTTGGCAAACACAATTGTTACTGGGGGGGGGGGGGGGGGGGAGAGAGATGCGGACCAGGGCAATTAGTACGCAGAGTATGTATCGTTCTCTTGCCTATCTTTATTACCGGCAAAGAATGTCTCTTTCGTATTCTCTATTTTATTGCACACGTTGCATTCTGTTGAAAACAAAATTCTGTTACCGCCATTTCTTTCTGGCAGTGTAAACTTGAGATAAAACGTTCTTTTACAACTTTTGCTTTTCTTCCCACTTGACACGCGTTACTTACTAAATTGAGATCATCATCATCAAATGGTATATCCGTAATGAAGATCGGCGGCAGAGCATCTCCAAACCCCTCTATTCTGAGTCTTCATGGTGCATTCGTATAGGCTTCCCACAGTTCATCGTGTGATCTTGTCCACCCACCTGGAACTTGTTTTAATCTTGTATGCTCTCGGTTCAGTTTTTCCTACAGTTCAGCTTTTTTTACCTGATTCACTGCCATGCGCCACTTTAGTGACATAAGGGATCGACGCTGGACTGCAAAGCGCCACTTTAGTGACAAATTGTTGACATTTAGTTATTTGTTTCATTTCGCGTATCTTCCTTAATGGTAATGTCCTGTAAATGACGTTTTACATCGGAAGACGGTCCGTCATTTCAAAACAGCCCACGAGAGAAAGAAAGCATCAAGAATTTGAGCAGAAATTTTTAGTTAAATTGTGGTTACTTTTCTGATTTTAGAAATGGCACTCCCTCTGGTTTTCGGCCTCGCATACAGAGGCATTTACATTAGATAATAGTTTTAAACAATACTAGGTTATAGTTATTCTGATTTAAAGCACTTTGTGAAAGATTCTAAACTGATAGCACGTGGTTAATGTAGTTATCCAGTTAAAATAAATTACTTAGCAGGCGGTCGTAATAGAAAACAAAATTATCCGTGAAAGTTCGTCATCATGTCGAGTTATGCTCCCTCTAATGGGCCAAACTTGTGCCCCTAAGTTTGCTATACATAACACACATAAGCTAAGGAGTTAAATAATTAAATTTACAAGAATAATAATTATTACTAAAGTAAAAAAATAAACGTGTTTTTATTGTTTCTCAGTACAAATCTGACTCGCGTGTTCCTAGATTTTTCTATTTTGTGCGAAAATGATGTACTTCAAAATATGAAGTTTTGATTGTGTTTTATTGGAGCAGTTCTAGTGATACTTATGAAGAAAAGTGGTGTATTTATCATCATTCAGTAAATTTCGTTGGATTATCATCAATGATTAAGAAGTAGTGCCTTGGAATTTTTCAATAATTGTACCTCTGTCTTCAAGTTTTAAAGAAAATCTAACATTATTGTAAGATAGTTCTAACCTCTAGCATAGTAGCAAAAATGACGTGCTCCTTGTGAAATATCCTTTAATTTGATATATAATACAATGTAGCTGCTACCATTTAAAATTTTTTAGAGCATTACTGTGACACACCCCTACCTCTTATTTTCTGCCATCATTTTCTGTTTGGTCCAAACCCACTTTTTCTTTGGCAGTGAATCAGTTACAAGGATGTAAATTACAAGTACCTCAGAAGTCGGAGTGGGTTCGCTTTTTGGCGAGGGACACTGGTAATAGGGAAATCTAGTCCACACGCAAACATCGGACTAGTGCATTAGAAGTCGTAGTACGTGTATGGGCTATGCTTGAGGTCAAGGCAAGCCAGGGCAATTTTAAAAAAAAAAAGCAACTGTCTGTTTATATAGTCAAAGTACCTTCATTGTCTACCTTTGATATCATTCCAGAATGTTTTCTTCAGTTCTAGTCTTTCCCCCCCCCCCCCAACCACACACACACACACACACACACACACACACACACACACACACACACACAATTGTGTTTGCTTGTTGTTTTCTCCCGCTATGATAAGCTATTGTTCATATTCATCTATCCGAAAACGTTAATTTTACCCTAACGTTTTTTTTTGTTTTTTATTTTCCTTGTCTCGGCAATACGCTGTAATGTAGAGTAAATGTAACACTCGCGCACACTTAGTTTTAATTCGCAAATGTGCTGTTTAGATACGAGAAGCTAACTGTTCATACTGTTCAGTGTTGCTTTAGTTATTCATATCCTTTCATGTCTCATACCTGCCATCATCTTATATTATTGTCCTACGTAAGAAAAACTATTGACCCACTCAAGTGTCGTTTCATTCATTGTAGTTTTCAAAATTGACTTGGACTGTCTTTGTTTATAATCATAGCTTGTGTGGTGTTTATTATTATGTCTAAGCCTTGTCCGTTGCCTAGTTATTTTGCTAGGTTTCGTAATTCGTTAGTGAACGTAAAGTTGCCTAGACCAGGGGTAGGCAAACTACGGCCCGCGGGCCGCATGCGGCCCGCCAAGTGATTTTATGCGGCCCGCGAGGGCATTTAGAAATAAAGAATTTTTAATTCGTTTTTAAGTTATCTTGTTGAATTTTAAAGAATTTCATGTACCGTTATGAAGAGTGTCAATAACAAATGTAAGATTGAAGATGAATGCCGTCTTTTAATGATGAATGGACAACTAAGTACTGTTTTATAAAAGTTGGTATCAAATCAATTTTCTTGTTGTGTCGTGAGTCAGTGGCTGTCTTCAAGGAGTACAATTTAAAAAGACATTATCAAACAAAACATTCCGATTTCGGATACAATTTAACGACCGAAGAGAAGGAAAGAAAATGCCTTGAGCTGGTGAAAAATTTGGAGAAACAGCAATCTGTTTTCACTAAACAGTCTTCAATTCAAGATGCTGCAATTGAAGCTAGTTTTGTGCTGTCACACAGAATTGTAAAACAGAACAAGCCATTTTCTGATGGCGAGTTCATCAAGGAATGTTTGCTAGATGCAGCAAACATTATGTGTCCAGAACACACACACACACAAACAGATTTGACAACATTACTTTATCAAGGAGAACTGTGGTCAGACGTGTTGACAAGATAAGTGACAATTTGATGCATAAACTTCAAGATGGAAGTAAACAATTTTTGTGGTACTCTCTTGCATTGGATGAGAGTACTGATGTACATGTTACTGCCCAATTATTGATATTTATACGTGGAATAAACACTTATTTCAAACTCACTGAAGAGTTACTGAGTATTGAGTCACTCAAAGACACAACCACATGCCATGATATATTCAATGCTGTTACTAACTGTATTGAAAGAACTGGGTTGGTTTAGAATAAGATGGCAAGTGTTACAACTGACGGAGCTCGTGCTTTGACTGGAAAAAATTTAGGTCTGGTAAAGTTGATAAGTGATAAGATTAAAGCAGAATATCCAGACCACACATTATTACCACTTCACTGTGTGATTCATCAAGAAAGTCTGTGTAAAACTGTTTTTAATATGAAGCATGTTATTGACCCAGTTGTCAGTGTCATAAACCTCATCAGATCAAGAGGACTTAATCACAGACAGTTCAAGTCATTACTTGACGATTTGGAAACTGATCATTCCGATGTCCTGAACCACACCAATGTTCGATGGTTAAGTCTCAGCAAGTTGTTGAGGCGAGTGTGGGAACTCAGAGAAGAAATACTGATGTTCCTAGAGATGAAGGGCATTGCATGTGACTTTAATACTAACATTGTCAATAAAGAGTAGCAGTTAGACTTTATGTTTGCCATTTAAATTATGGAAAAGTTAAATGAACTGAATGTCAAACTTCAGGGCAATGATGTGTTTGCACATGAATTGTATGTATATGTAAAACATTTCAGGCAAAACTCTCACTGTTCTCCAGACAAGCAAGTGAAAAAAGATTTTGTCACTTCCCTTTGCTGAAACAAGAAACCATTTCTGGTGAAATGACTGAAAAATACAAAGCCCAATTAGATGCATTGATTGAAGAATTTGGATGGAGATTCCAAGATTTCAAGAAATTAGAGCCATAGTTCAATATTCTCAGTTCACCTTTTAGTGCAGAAGCTGATACAGCCACAGAGGACATACAGTTGGAGCTGCTTGACTTACAAGCAGATCATGACCTGAAAGAGAAATTCAAGACACATGGTTTGCTGGATTTCTATGGATCTTTATCACAAGAATCATTTCCCAACTTGAAAAACTTTGCAGCTAAACTTTTATCATTATTTGGATCAACATACATTTGCGAACAAGCATTCTCTTGCTTAAAGATCAACAAATCTAAGAATAGGTCTTTAATGTCGGACTGCAACTTGCATGCTGTCATGCGAATTTCAACAAGTAAACTTGCTCCAGATTTCAAGAATATTGTCAAAAATTGCAAGCAGTTACATACATAAATCAACAACTGTAGTGACAATGTAGTCGCTGTGTGTCTAAATTAAAGCCATTGATAGATAATACAGAATATTTGTTATAATAACAAGTTGTAAAATCGGGTTAACAAATTAGTAAAAGTTTTTGTCCATATTGTCAAATATAATGTATAGGTGTATAAGTAAAATAAAATTGCTATAATTAGTTATTTATACTGCTTAATAACCTATAAATAATTAATAACTACTTATTGTGATAGGTTGCTGTAAACGTTTTCATTAAAAATAATGGATGGTGTGTAGAAGGGCATTTTTTTAAGTTACTTTTTTTGTTGTATGAATTTAATGAGACGCTACACTCCAGGAGCTGGGCGAAGTCACGCCGGGTCAGATAGATAGACAGACCCACCTTTTCGCTGCAGTTGTCTACTCCTCCTTTTCCTTCTTCTGCTGATGCTGCTGCCGCCGCTCCATTTACCCAAGTTAATTGTTGGGGGAAGATGTAAAGATCTTTCAAGTGCTCTTTCAAATGCTTTTTGTAAGTTGGTCTTCGTTTATCTAAGGTTGTTCTAACTGCAACCAATAAATGATTAGACAGACAGGCAGACAGACAGACAGACAGACAGATAGTCGGTAACGGGAACGGGAACTTATATGACTACTTATATGAATTAAATGAGATGCTCCCCACCAAGGACTGGGCGATGCCGGGTCAGACAGACAGACAGACAGACAGACAGACAGACAGACAGACAGACAGATAGTCGGTAACGGGAACGGGAGCTTATATGACTAATTATATGAATTAAATGAGATGCTCCCCACCAAGGACTGGGCGAAGCCGGGCCGGGTCAGCTAGTATATATATATATATATATATATATATATATATATATATATATATATATATATATATATATATATATATATATATATGCGGCCCGCCAATAGCTTTACATTTGTCAATGCGGCCCTCCGCACGAAAAGTTTGCCCACCCCTGGCCTAGACAATCACAAACAGCCAAACAATTATGGGGTTGATTACGACGTCTTGTAAAGGGCATTACATTTTTACTTTTTTAGTAATTTGTGAAGATCCTGCTGGTTCACCGAACACAACTGTATAATCTGCATATCTGACGCTGTTTATTTATCTTCCTTTGGTGTTTAGTCCTGGACTTCTTTCTGCCTTTTTTTTTTTTTTTTTTTTGAATATATAATAATTATATTCAATTTTCTTCTCCACTGCGCTATGATTTCCATGTTTAGTTTTGACCTCCACAGCATAAGTTTCTTTTATAACTGGTTGTTGCTGTGCTGAGATAACAGTCAGTTATTCTGTATTGTCCTCATTTTTAACCTTACGTAAGAACTGAGGACATTTGGCGCTAGGGAAGTTGATAGCTGCACTGGTAATGTCATGAACATGGTCGGGCGCGGATTCGCGGACTCGACACCTGCCAAAGTAAGGGAAAGATTGGCCACCTACTCCTCCTTGCTCTCAGGCCTACACAAGAAACTGCTGTGGGACAAATGGTGATAATGAAACACTGGACCTGATAATGTAAGCATGTTATACTGATGCGTGGAGTAGCAGCAATGACAGGATGTTATATTACTCACGGCAGAAAGGTACGTAATGTTTAAATCCCGCCCGGAAGATTTTCTCTACCATACTCCCGGGTTTAGAGCAGGGTCCCGGATGAAACACGTTCTCTTGTTCCTCAAGATCATAGGTTGCACCAGCTGCATCATGAAATTATGAGATACTCAATAATATGCATACCACTACAATACACTAGACTACAGTATTACTACTACTACTACTACTACTACTACTACTACTACTACTACTACTACTACTACTACTACTACTACCACTACTACTACTACTACTACTACTACTACTACTACTACTACTACTACTACTACTACTACCACTACCACTACTACTACTACTACTACTACTACTACTACTACTACTGTTGCTGCTGCTGCTGCCGCCGACGCCGCCGCTGCTGCTGCTACTCTCACTCACATACACAAGAGAATACCATTAAGTAACAGGAATCGTAGGAATAACATATTTTTTCTTACAATAATGCGAATCAGAAATTGTATGTGATTTATTTTTTTTTTAACATAGTCCCGCCTCCGACCTCCCTGGCCTAGGTGTTAACGTCTTTCTCCGTAATCCCGTATATTCTCGCGAGTAACGTAACACCTGTGCGAGAATCGGTAACGGTTCTCGCCGCGTTGGTAACATACGGGGTATGTGAGCCGGTCGCTCAGAAAGCAATGGCAAACTACTGCGCGTAATCTTCCTAGTACATCAACATAAACTGAACAATCCTGATGTTGACTGCAACGTCCTGTAAGGGATATGAAAAACAAAAATCAAGTCCCGCCTGCTTGGCAACACATTTGGTCCACCTGTCCACTAGCTTGTTGATGCCTTTAGGACAACGTCTTGGGTATTAACTTAAACCAATTAGCAAGGCCTCCATTACCTCGTTGCAATCTGCAAACCTATGACCCCGCAAATATTATTTCGAGGATCCTAACAAGAGAAAGTCCGATGGCGCCAAATGTGGACTGTATGCTGGATGTTTAAAAACGTCAAATTTCATCGCACACAGTGTATCCACTGTATGAGCAGCCGTATGCGGGAGGGCGTTGTAGTGCAGCAACAATACCCCTATTGAGAGGATCTCCAGCCATTTCAATCGTAGTGCAGCCTTTAGTGTGTTCGCTAGCATGTCACTGTATCAAGCACTAGTCACAGTTTCACCCCTTTACTAGAAATGCACCAATATAGGATAGGGTCCACGATATCCCAAGACATGGTCATTATGACACTCTCCAGCGGATGCCAATTTGAAATCTTTCTACTCATTCAAACACTGTC
Source organism: Cepaea hortensis (assembly GCA_963921405.1). NCBI lineage: Eukaryota > Metazoa > Mollusca > Gastropoda > Stylommatophora > Helicidae > Cepaea > Cepaea hortensis. The sequence continues at coordinate 176,106,699 of OY992877.1, forward strand.
TCCTGATTCAAACTCTCTTCATACTAAAACATAGTTGGTCATTAGATTGCTCAAGATTTCACACCCTCAGAAAGAAAAATACAACAACAACAACAACAAAACAATAACGCCTCGTTGTTCTTCAACGGTGCAAGCCAGTCGTGGAGCAGTCGTTTTATAGTCGCTAATGCGCATGCGTAAAAAATTCTTGATCCCCATGATTCCTACATTGTGTATTGCTTAAAAGCAAGGTTGTCTCCTGAAACAAGATTTACCATTATATATTAGGGCTGCGGAAGTTAACGATTAATTAATCGATTATTTATTTTTAAACGATTAATCGAAAACTGTTCTCCCATCACCTATACAAATGAACCGGAAGTCTAAAAGTAACAAAATGGCACCTGGGAAATATAAACAAATGTCCGGACGATTACACGAACATTTTGGATTTAAAGTATTGACTAATGGAAATATTGAAAATGCTGAAAAGGTTTATTGCGTTCATTGTGATAAATCGTTTGCCTGCCATGGTTCTAAAAACCTCGCTTACTTACCACCTTCAAAACAAACATCCACTACAGTATCAGAAACTTCAGCTGAGACGGTCTATTGCAGCATCGTCACCTACTTCGATGTCACTTTTGTCGTTCGTCTGATCGTCCAGTGAGTGCTGCATTACAACATGATATTCAAGTAACACTTGCAAACTGGTTTGCTAGTATTGGCAGACCTGTATCAATAGTAGATGACGACGGCCTTCAACAAGTATTACGCACAGCATTGCAAAATGCTGAATATAAGCTACCTTCCCGCCGTTCTATTGACAAACTGTTGACTGCTAAGTATAACAGCAATCAATATTCAATATGTTAAAGAATCTGTGAAAAACGCAAAGGAAATTGCGTTAACATCTGATTTTTGACATCTCTAAGTAACGAAAGCTACTGTGGAATTACTGGCCATTGGATTGCCGATGACTGGAAGTTGAAAACTGTTCTTGAACGCGTGAATGTTGTTGAACGTCATTATTCTGACAGTATTGCCGAGTTATATAAACAGTCTGCAATAGACTGGGATATAACGAAGAGAATTCAGGCTCTAGTTACTGACAATACAAGAAATATGGTTTCAACTGTTGATAAAACCGATTTTGCACATATTCCTTGTTTGACTCATAGCTTACAACTGAGCATATTACATGAATTTAAAGCCACTGATACCGAAACATTGTTTAGGAAATGTCGAAGAATTGTCGGACATTTTAAACATAGTGCTGCAAACACAAACGAGTTACAAAATTGTATTGAGTCACCATTCCATAAGCTGCAGTAAGATGTACCAACAAGATGGAACAGTATTTTTATTATGCTACAGTCATCTACATGCCAGAAAAGCATTAGCTATCTACATGTCAGATGAAAAGATGCAGTACAAAGGTCCAAAACTGTCAGATTCGGATTGGGAGAAGTTTTCGAAATATGTCAAAGTTTTGGACTTACTCTGTCAGACCACGGTCCTGCTTGGCGGTCAAGATTTTGTTTCATGTAGCTGTGTATTGCATATGACTGTACACGATGATGATCCGGGCTACATAGCTAAATTTAAGGCAGCATGTATTAATGACTTCAGTGAACGTGTAGCTAATATGACAAGTATTGAAATACAGATTGAAACAGCACTTGATCCACGCAACAAATACCTGAAGTGTTTCTCAAAAGATGCACAAGAACGAACTTGGTCACGCAAATAGCAGCTGATGTTTGTGATGAGCAGATGGAGACTTCTGCAACGAATGATACTGACACTGACAATGAAACTATATGTGATCCAAATGAAAATCGTATTAAGCTAATGGAGACTGACTCAGACACGGAAGATCATGTTGACAGCTCTTCTGATGAACTGCTACGTTATAAAATGGAGAAGAAAGTTGCTGAACCGGCTGACCCTCTACAATGGTGGAAACATAATGAACATGGATATCCAAAATTGGCATTCCTGGCAAAGACTATTCTGTGCATACCGGCTACCTCAGTTCCATGGGAACGATTGTTCGGCTCTGCTGGTTACATTAATAATAAGACGCGCTCATCACTTGAACCAAATACTGTCAACATACTCTGTCTGTCTGCATAGTTGGTTATTAGATGACATATGAACAAGACAAATACGGCTATATTGCGAGTTATGTGACTATACATGTTTTGCTTTAATCGAAATTAACTATTAATTAATCGTTAATTTTTCAAACGTTAACTATTAACTTTAAATTAATCGTTCCCAGCCCTAATATGTATATATAGAAGTCGTCTAAAAGTCGACAGGGTCGACTTAATTGCACTGGGTTTCTATCCCATATGGATCAATCTCTTTCAGCAGCGGAAAGCGTCGCACAAAGCACGAACTCCGTAGCTCCAGCGACAATCCCCAGGAGTCTCCGAAAACATTCACTCATGAACCGAAAAACGCTGCCCGGAATCGAACCCACAACCTTTGGAGCCCGAATCAAATGGCTTGACCACTTTGCCACGGAGACTCCCAAGTGTGTGCACGCGTATGCGTGAGTGCATGTATTTAGGTAGGGAGGATGTCTCAGTTACTTTATTTATCATATGTATATGAATGTAATGCAGGAAATGCTATCCATGTATCTAACACGATCGTTTTTAATCCTGTCAACTTCGGTGAAGCAGCGAACTCTTCTACGTACTCCCATGTGTCTGTGATGAGCTGCATATATGGCAACTTACAGTTTGCTGAGAAGTGAAAGTGTCCGGCGTAATACTGACCACACTACCCATGGAATGCCGCCGACTGGTCTATACACATGTGGCGTTAGCATCATATAACCAACACTTCCCAAGACGTGTTAAATGATATTTTTTTTTTCACATGCTCATCTCTGTTGCAACAATTATAACAATAGAACAAGAGTAATGGCAACGCAGTATTGCGAACAAAATGTAGTTGGCTTTGATGGTACTTACGATTAGTTTCAATATACTCAACCATTATCTCAACGATAGCTGCTGCAAGCCAACAGTTAGTTTCGTTGAATAAAGAATCGGTGAGTGTTCTGTATATTGGTTTGTGGACAAGGCGAAATTTCAGATGGATGTTCCACTGAAATTCATATAATGAATCATTACGACAATGACTAATATAGAAAATTACCTACTATAATTACATTCAGTTCTAAGACAGTAGTCTCTATTTTATTTTCCTCATATTTTCAGCATATAAATTACAATTCTTACGACATCTTATTGACTGAAAGGTAAAGACGGCGTTGAAACATCATAGCTTGGCCTATATTCATTTTGTGAAGACCTTAAATATGACAAAAGAGGGTCAAGATGTACAATACTGCCGTTGGGGTGTGAAAAGTTCGATTGTTATAAAGTCAAGGTGACGACATTTAAGGTGTAGATTTTCATATAGTCAAGGCAGCGTCATTTAAGGTGTAGATTTTCATATAATCTAGGTGACGACATTTAAAGTGTAGATTTTCTTATAGACAAGGTGACGACATTTAAGGTGTAGATTTTCTTATAGACAAGGTGACGACATTTAAGGTGTAGATTTTCTTATAGACAAGGTGACGACATTTAAGGTGTAGATTTGCATATATTCTGGGTGACGACATTTAAGGTGTAGATTTTCATATAGTCAAGGCAGCGTCATTTAAGGTGTAGATTTTCATATAATCTAGGTGACGACATTTATGGTGTAGATTTTCATATAGTCAAGGTGACGACATTTATGGTGTAGATTTTCATATAGTCAAGGTGACGACATTTATGGTGTAGATTTTCATATAATCTAGGTGACGACATTTAAGGTGTAGATTTTCATATAATCTAGGTGACGACATTTAAGGTGTAGATTTTCATATAATCTAGGTGACGACATTTATGGTGTAGATTTTCTTACAGTCAAGGTGACGACATTTAAGGTGTAGATTTTCATATAGTCAAGGTGACGACATTTAAGGTGTAGATTTTCATATAATCTAGGTGACGACATTTAAGGTGTAGATTTTCTTATAGTCAAGGCGATGACATTTAAGGTGTAGATTTTCATATAACCTAGGTGACGACCTTTAAAGTGTAGAAGCCAGTTTCCTTTCCAGAAAATCATGAAAAATACCAATTTTTATGAGTCTGGGTTGACCAAACTGTACACTTAAAAAGTGAAAGATCTGACTTTGATTGAAGGTGACTGTCACAAAACTACTGTATTTCGCCCTTATAATTGATTACTAATGATGTGCCAAATCAACAACCATGCATTCACTGGTTAATCCAAGGACCAGTTTACTATTCAAACTTCTTTCTATCTCAGACAGTTGTTATATTAACTCTTTGCAACCGAATTTTTAATTTAGCGCACTCTGCCTCATATTTCGCAATTATAACGTCTTCAGACCTGAACATTAATTTTTGTTAACTGATTCTGTGCCAAAACAAAAAGTAAGTTTGGACCAAACACGGTACTCAATCAAACGAACAAATATTATCATGTAAATTTCCCTCCACTGAGCATTGAAATTGCGGACAATACCGAGAAACAAAACAAATAACACGAAGACTCTAGTCTGGTTATATATCGTCCTTCAGTCCGTATGGGAGATCACATTTGGCGATATATTATCCTTCGGCACCGAATCATTTAAAATATAATTGACTGAGACAGACAAGATAAAATAAATACTGTCTACGACTGAAAGAATTACATAATCCCTTTATGAGCATGCACGACTTTAACAACGCATGTCCACCGGCCTCATGGATATGTGTTTGAATCAAATTCGAAGCGGGATTCTTTTTCAGTAATGTGGGTTTCCAGGCAGATTCAGCCTAAAATTGATACCAGGAAATGTTGTGAGGCGTAAAGATCATCGGCTTGATACTATATCGACTACCGAGTGCCGTGCGACTCTCTTCTTCTTATGCATAAACGTTTGCTAGGCATGGTGCGTAGCATCCAATGCGGTGCGAAGATGTCCGCTTTCTAGTCCCATGCCACTTGGGCCAACATCCGAATCAGTCTAAAATTATGGGGTCAGCAACATATCTCTATTACGTATAATTTTTTTAATTGAATAAATTAAAGTTTTCAAAAACCATTCAAACAGCTTTGCGCAGTAAAGTGTATGCAATATAAAAAGAGTAACGAATCGTGCACGAAACTTGGTCAAATCCTCAAATTATGCGGGAGTTTATACAGAGAGTATTTGTGCTGTCTCGTGTTGAACAGATTGTGCGCATGTGCTCTCACTTTTTCCCTGTGCGTATTTTATAGAATGCTCCGAGGAAAATGTAAAGACTTTCTACACACTTGGAGTCGTGTTGGATAAATGGTGCTAACCCCATATTCTAGAGACCAGTCAATACTCGATGAGTAATGTGGTCAATATCACGCCGACCGCCTTTGCTTCTCCGGACAATTCCTGGTGCCCCATTTTAGACTGGGTCAACCTTGTAGTCCAGGTCCATTTTTTTAAAAATCCACCTCGATGGAGATTCGATCGCATAACCACTGAGACGGTAAGCAAGCGAAATGGCCACCGCGCGACCGAGGATAATGTCAGTAAAACCATCCATCATGTGCCATGCCGGAAATCATGGGCGGTCATGATCACCAGAGTCGTGGATCAACTCAGTGTTCCTGTCTCGACCATGCCATGTGGCAAAGCCATCCAGGTATTTACTTCTCGGTCTTCCCCTTGGTCTGTTCCCTTAGATCTTGCCAGTTCTCACCAAGTTCTCCAGTTCATTTTTACTCATAATATGTCACAAAAAATTTGATTGTCTACGTCTAATTTCTCTAATCAGTTTACGATTTTCATTTGTTTCCTGTAGTACTTGGTAATTGGTTTTTCTGTCTTTCCATGGTATTCTTTGCATTCTCCTCGGAAACCACATTTCTACAGCTATCATATGTTTTTCAGCTTGACTGCTCATTGTCCAAGTTTCACATCCATACAAATGTACAGGCTCTATGTAGCACCTCAACACTCTTATTCTCGTTTCAATTGACATCTTTTTAATTGGTCAGTATGTTTTTCATCTTGTTAAAGGCTACTTAATCTCTTCAGGGCATCTCGCATCAGATGTTATGACTTCCGAGATAACTGTACCCATTAACTTGTTGCAGAATATTCCAATTTACTTGCTTATTACATTGTGGCATTTCTTTTTTCTTAGAGACGACCATAATCTGTGTCTTTGTACAGTTTCATTCCAACTATAATAAAGGAACCTTTTTCAATGATTGAAGGAGCGCGGGACATATACTCATCATCATCATGTGCTGTGCCGGTAAACGTGGGCGGTCATGTCCCGCCATTTCAGTTGATCACCAGAGTTGTGGATCAGCTCAGAATTCTTTGTCGACTACAAGCCATCCAGATATTTCTTTCACTTGTTCTTTTTCTCGCAATCTTGCCAGTTGTCACCAAGTTCTCCAATTTATTTCTTCTTATAACGTGAGCAAAAAGTGTGACTGTCTACGTCTAATTTCTCTAATCAGGTTACGGTTTTCATTTGGGCACATACTGCTAGGCATATATTTTTATGGACCCATCGGCCAAATCAAGCCGACCGTCTTTACTGCCCAAGTCATTTTAGGCTGCAATGTGTTTAATGTATCAACACGCATGCGTGACCTTACCTCTTCTAACACAAGCGAGTTATTGTCGACAGTGATCGCACACTCAGAAAGTTCGGGAACAAACTGCAGAAAGAACTTAAGTCCGCGAATAAGGAATGTTCTTGTCTTATAAAACAGATTTGAGAACTCTTTGATGTATGCATCCATGCCGCTTTGGCATGGTTTGGCATTGTAAATGTTCACTCCTCGTTCTATGTAGATTATTTCCGGAAACTTTTTTTCTGCCAGGTAAAAGAAAATCAATTACAAAGCCAATCTGTCCAAGCTTTCATCTATCTAAATTTAGGTCATCCTATCAATGTGTCTGTCTTTCAGTCTGTCTGTATGTCTATCCATCCATCCTTCTGTCCGCCCGTATGCCTGTCTGTTATGTATACCTACCTACCTACCTACCTACCTGCCTACTTACCTACCTGTGCTCTCTGCGTCTGCCCGTCTATCTGCCGTGTCTGTTTACCTATCTACCTACCTACAAGTCTGTCATTGTCATTTCATCTGTTTGTCAGTCTATCTGCCGATCACTTTTTATGGCCAACTGATCATACTGTACCAACCCTTACATCAATTCGAAAACACCCCTTAGGCAACAAAATTGAACTATTTGGTACAATAAGCTTAAAATCGCACGTCTCAAACATAATGCTAAGGAAAGGCAGCGAAGCATAGAAAGTTTAGTTTAGTTTAGTTTAGTTTATGGATCAACATCATGGCACACGGGTGCAACCCACAAGTGCTCCGTTCTCCTCCTAACTCAAACCTGAGTCTGGAGAAACTCAGCTCAGTGCACGAACTCCGTAGCACCGCCGAGGATCCTGAATTACTTTGGGTAGATTTTTAACTCGAAATTTTGCCCGGGCAGCGCTGTTAGGCTACTCTTTTTCGATTTCCAACTGCCAAGGGATTTTTTATGTGCGCAACAATACACACGGGCTTCCGATCTCACTACCCAGAGACCAGGGGAAATTACTGGAAGTCCCGGTGGATTCTTTAAATAAATCCTGGTCCTCACCGGGGCCCGAACCCGGGACCTCCAGCACTCGAGGCGGACACCATACCTCGAGACCACGCAGCATAGAAAACAACACTGAACCTGTACACAAGGAAAATCATTCTGGATTCCGAAGAGGAGAAGGGAATCATACCGTCGGTTGTCAAAGTAAGATAATTAGCTGAAAGAATTATATCATAGGGAAAAACGACATTGGTATGTTTCAACGATTATGAAAAAGCCTCCAGTCGAATAACAACCAAAATATGAACAAGACGCTCTGCGAATTGAAAAGGACACACAAATATAGGCGAATGTTTCGATCGAAATCTTTTTTTTTTCTTCTAAAACATCAAAAAAATGAAACAATAAAACAAAAAACAGACATCAAAACGGAATTTACTTTTTTTTGGAAAAGGGGGGGGGGGGAGGAGGAGGAAGAGGGGAAAGGAGTAGTAGAAGAAGGAGGAGGAGGAGGAGCAAATGGAGGAGGGGAATGATGAGAATGACGAGGAGAAGGAGAAGAAGAAGGAGAAAGGCGACGAAGAGGAGGAGATGGAAGACAGTAGGAGGGGAGGAGGAGAAGAAGAAGAAGAAGAAGAAGAAGAAATATGCTGTACGAGTATTTGCTTACAAAACATAAGTTCAGTCTGTAAAACAAATTTTCGTTTGACATTCAAGTAATATATACATTTAGTAACAATTAAATTGTGTAGTATTTGAACTGTTTATTATTGTAACAGAGCTTCTCACCTACACATTCGCTGACTCGGAATTCTCTGTCTGCGATTTCCACAACGTTCCGCGAGGTAAGCCAAGCCGATCTGCACTCCCAGAACTCTTTGCTCCCTAAGGGTATAGTATGATGTTCATCACACATCTGAGGACAAAACACGGCTTCGTCACCTGACGTCGGTGCTTTATATTTAAGTCATAGCGTTGATGTATTATTTGTGAATTCGAATGTCAATGCTGTATGCGATCTGATTCGTGGAAAGTTAATTCACTAGCATTACTGCCTAACAAATCTATGTAGTTATGTATTTGTTCAATAATTTCAAGTCCAGGCGAACAGAGAGAAATCATTAACGATGCTGATACATTGCAATGCACCATCAGGATATAATGGAGAGTAGAATAATGAACAATTAAACACAGCGTTTGTCTGCCAAGACAGTGGTGCGGATTCAATCCTCCGCAGACGTAGGATTTATTTTCTCCCGATTAATACGTGTCTGGGGTCCACCCAGCCTTACAAAAATGGATGCCAGACAAGTTTAATAATTTTCTGAGAATTTTCTGGGAAGGAAAGACGACGAGAACAGGAACTGGCCAGCCCACCTCATATGACGCGGCCTAGACTATGTAAAAGCCTAACACTACATACCTCATCAGCAGTATCTTGAAAGTCGTTTGAAAGTCGACAGGGTCGACTTCATTGCACCGGGTTTTTATCCCATATGGCTCAGTCTCTTTCCGCAGCGCGGAAAGTGTCGCACAAAGGAGTCTCCGGGAAACGCACTCGTGAACCGATGCGGCCCGGAATCGAACCCACAACCTACAGAGCACGAGGCAGACGGCTTGACCACGGAGATTCCCATGGGACTCTAACTTTTTAAACATGAGTACAATCTATTTAATCATTTGTGAAATTCAGTTCCTACGAAATAGCAGCATATCTCCCAGATTTGAATTGAGAACGACCTGGAAAAACGCAGCCAATAATTAACGCTACAACGATGGTAAGTCTTATTTCATGTTAACAACGAGCATCCTCTGCATCGATATGGAGCAAATATTAACAGGCCTGCTCTTGTTCAATGGTCTTTCCCTTGTGCTGAAATTCGTGCTTTGCCTTTCTTAAACAATTTGTCACTACTTTTGTTTGACTAGCATATATCTTCACGACAAATAATGTGACTGCGTCATACATTTTGGCGTAAAGCTCCACGAATTGACCATCTTTAAACCTCCCCTGTGGAAAATAGTTTCATTCAGATTAATATTCGAAAAGTGGCTGATTTCACTAATAACATATTAAGAAGATTGCTTTGAGGAATGTTTTTTCTTTTTAAAGAAAATCGGGGAATAAGGATGCACACCTTAAACATTTTGGAGCGTTTTTCCTCGGTAAGACAAGGGCTCTTTATCTAGCGATGCTGTGGGGGGAAAAACAATAACAATAGCCTGCACGCTGTGTTACGTATGATTGCATAAGCTACTATGCCTTTATGCACCCATCGTCTTCTAGTAATAAATAAGCATTACACAGGTTTCGTAATAGTAAAAATATTTACACCGTTAAATAGAGAGCCCTTTTCACGACTTAACGCTTATTGGGTACATGGTTCTAGCCCCATATTATTAGACCAACCGGCACTCGATGAATAATGTTGGCAATGTCATATTATTAGACCAACCGGCACTCGATGGATAATGTTGGCAATGCCATATTATTAGACCAACCGGCACTCGATGGATAATGTTGGCAATGTCATATTATTAGACCAACCGGCACTCGATGGATAATGTTGGCAATGCCATATTATTAGACCAACCGGCACTCGATGGATAATGTTGGCAATGTCATATTATTAGACCAACCGGCACTCGATGGATAATGTTGGCAATGTCATATTATTAGACCAACCGGCACTCGATGAATAATGTTGGCAATGCCATATTATTAGACCAACCGGCACTCGATGGATAATGTTGGCAATGCCATATTATTAGACCAACCGGCACTCGATGAATAATGTTGGCAATGTCATATTATTAGACCAACCGGCACTCGATGAATAATGTTGGCAATGTCATATTATTAGACCAACCGGCACTCGATGGATAATGTTGGCAATGTCATATTATTAGACCAACCGGCACTCGATGGATAATGTTGGCAATGCCATATTATTAGACCAACCGGCACTCGATGGATAATGTTGGCAATGTCATATTATTAGACCAACCGGCACTCGATGGATAATGTTGGCAATGCCATATTATTAGACCAACCGGCACTCGATGGATAATGTTGGCAATGCCATATTATTAGACCAACCGGCACTCGATGGATAATGTTGGCAATGTCATATTATTAGACCAACCGGCACTCGATGGATAATGTTGGCAATGCCATATTATTAGACCAACCGGCACTCGATGGATCATCTTGTCGATGCCACACCGGCCGCGTTTACTTTCCATAAAATGTGTCCTGGCACCATCATTGTGTTAGGTTTGGTCGACCTGGAAGTATAGGTGAATAAAAAATATTTTAAAAAACAGGATTCCCCCTTGAAAGGGGTTCGAACTCTTGACCACCATGCAAACGAGATTGCTATTGCGCTTCCTGGGTTTTACCATCAATTAAAGATTATAATTGTTTAATCATTAAAGTAGAACACGAATAATAAACATGCTTACTATAGTGTACTGTATATGAATTAGCGGGACAATGTGTCCATGGTGTATGTCATACGGTGTTTCATCGCATTCGGGTAAATGGTAAGGTGGGATGTCTAGTTTATCTGAAAGGAACATGTCAGTTTGGTGTAATATTTCCCTGTTAACAATATTATGCATTGAATTTTCATTATAGTCAATTTCTTCTTCGTTCACCTACAAAAGTCAGTCAGTGTGAATACGTGCAAAGAAAGCAGCAGTCAACTTGAGCTTGTTAACATCTCCATAGTGTTTGTCCTCATATGAAGCGGATGTCGGCTAAAATAACTATGTTCTGCATATACTGGACACTCCTGCAGCAAATATCTAGCTGTCATTTTACCAGTTACATAATTATATTCATCAGCATCTCCCATGTTTAGTTTATTGAACAAATAATATTTCAGCCTGTTGCATCCTGTGCGGAGTCTGAAGATTTCTACTTGTTGACTTCAGTCAAGTTGGTAATATGTATTATTTTTCTGGTGACCTGGATGCTCTGATTCTCATTTGGTTTTATAAGCTTATCTTATGAATCTCTTTACTTCGTCGCAAATTATGTCTATATCAGACGGGGGTAGTCTTCCACCTTGCCAATCTTTCTGCTTCTTCATTTTCAGGCATTTTGCACTGTGAAGGAGTCCATTGTATCCCTTTTGAATTTTTGACATAGATGATGTAGTGCATCTCTTAAGGTTGTTAGTTCTGCACTATTTTTGCTCCATTACCGGCTCCGTGGCGGAGACGTTACGGACCGGGTGCCGATCGTTCAGAAAGCAATGGAAAATTACATAACGTAAACTTTTCCAGGAATCACGAACAGCCAAACATTGCTGGAGTTGACTGCTACTTCCTGTAAAAGATATGCAACTAACTTGTGAGTGCATCTCTTTAGGTTGCTAGTTCTGCTCCATTAATGTTCTTCCGTATTAAAACAACTCCATGACAATGATAAATCTGCTCAAATGAAGAAATCCGTTTGTATTACATGGCACAAGAGTATAGTTAACTCTCAGATAACACTCTCAAAGTGATTAATACAAAGAAAATGTCTACGTGTGACTGCTATTGACCATTCTAGCACAATATTTTAAAAATTCTCTTTTATTTCTTCTTCTTTGTACCTCTTGCGAAGGGGCTGCTTCACACCACGTATGCACCTCAAAGGTCAGTGTGTAAGACTTCGGCATGCAGTAATGTAAGGCGTGCTTCCTCTAGACAGCTTCTACCCAATGTACAGGGCACAATCTACCCTTGGGTAGGCTTTCTTTCCTAAGAATTTTGCCAAGGCAGCGGTCTTATGACTTACTCTTTGCGATTCTTACTGCCGTGGGATTTTTAACATGCACACCTTGTACACTGAATGTCGCGTTTTTTTGTTTTTTTTCCCCCGTACCCAAGATGACTAGGTATCAGATCTTAGTGATCTACTACCAAAGAGATCAGTAAAATCATTAAATACCAGTGGTTCTGATAAAATTCCCAGCGCTATCCCGAGCTATAAACATGAGATCTTTGTCACGAAACAACTTCGCACATCAACGTTTGCTGCAACATTACCTCTGGGTACATCTACATATTCATCAAACATCATCATCATCAAGTGCCGTGCCGACGCTCCACAGATCTCGGTCTTTGGTTTTTCTGGATCAACTCTGCTGTTGATATTCCTCCATGCCACCGTCGCAATCCATCGAGCATCATTTCTCGTGGTCTGCCTCTGCCTCTCTTCCCTTCGATCTTTCCATTTGTCACTTTGTTCTCCAACGCCTCTCTTCTCATCACTTCATCATATAACGTACATAATTTATTTTTCTGGATGGCAAACGTCTTTGCCAGGTCGTATTCGGCGCTGCCATGTCTTCCGACCAACTGTTGTGCTCATACACTTTTACTCTTGTTTATTAATATGTTTTGGGCTGCACTATGAGAAGAAAAACAATATTACACATCGTAGCAACTGGGAAGATGTATGGGAAAAGAGTTAGGCGTACACAAAGAGCAAAATTCTTGACAACCTTTCGTTATATCAAAGGAAAATGTCATCATCATCATCATTATAGCATCATCATCAAGTGCAATGCCGACTGGTGTAGGCGTTCATGACTCTCAACAGATTTCGGTCTTTGGTTTTCTGAATCAACTCTACCGTTGATATTCCTCCATGCCACAGTCTGTCACTACACAAATTTCTATAATTAGATGTGCAATGTCAAATATATAATATTAATAATGATGATCTACGATGTAGAAGATGATGCAATCATTACATTCATAATATCAAACATATGATAATGATGATATACACTGAAGGTGATGCAATCATTAGATTTAAAATGTCAAATAAAATGTACCATTCTTTTCCTCAGGTCCCATTTCGCCATTATAAGGAGTGGGTGTTTTGCTGCATGAGTCTTTTATCGCAGTGGACACTCCAATTGTGACGACGGCAACAGAGACAAGGCAACAGATGTTGAACACTCTGTGTAAACCATTGCACAAAATGTTTTTTACGCCTAGCTCTGAAGTCATATGGGTATACTTTCCTGCTATCTTCCAAAGCTCAGGTTTGAGGAATATCCCGCACGAACAAGAAAAACTCAGAAAGATCGATTTCGGTATCGAAGGACCTGCATTGACAAAGCGGCCGTTTTGTTATATTCTGCTACAACCTGCAGCCGTTACTTCTTTGGTAAAATTTTGGTCACCGCGAGTACTAGTGCAGCTTAGTACAGATAACAGAACATTTCATGATTTCGCCGTTTCTTTCCCATGCGCACACAAGTGTGCATACGGGTAGAATCTAATGAGAAAGTCCTTCAAGAAGCAAACGAAACCGTAAACTGATTAGATAAATTAGACGTAGACAGGCAACATTTATCGGGCACGTTACGAGAAGAAATAAACAAGAGAACTTGGTAACAACTGGTAACATTGAGGGGAAAAGAACAAGGAGATGTAGAGAAGTAAATATATAGATGGCTTGGACTTTGACGCATGGCATGGTCGAGACAAGGCCGCACAGCTTATCCACATCTCTGATGATCGTGTGGAATATGACCGCCCACGCTTATCGACATGACACTTGATGAAGAGTAGAATAATAAAGAAAATAAACTCATATTCATCGTGTAGCAGGTCCTCTGCAGAACGTCGCTCTCATCAAGGCCTGTCGGAAAGCGTCACAATCCCTGGCCACATCTCCTGCCACTTGCACCCCCATGCCCAGGGTGTTTCCAACGTCATGTGTTCATCTTTGTGCCATAACTTCCAGAAATCACACTTTTTGTTTTTAAATTGTTCTTTCTAAACCGTTTTTTTTTTCTTTTAAATTAAAACACTTGTCAATTTCGACCAGATATGACTAAAGTTCGCTGCTTAGTCCAACAGTCCATATCCAACGTCGTTGTCAGATTCTGACCTCTTTCTTCTTTTCTTTTGTGCCTGCACGGGCAGCAGGGGCCGACGTTTGGTCTGTGGGAGATGCAGCACCTCAAGCTGGGGCAGCTTGCCACACTACCACCTGATAACCTGACAGGACTGAGGCTAACCTCTTGGAACCTTCTGCTATCAGTTCCTCGTCACTCTTTCCTTTGAACTGACCGTTGATGTCGTTAATGTGACCAAAGTGTGTTTCAGTTTCCGAGAAACGATGTTTATGTGCCAGTTTTCAAGTTTTCTGCCATGTACATATCTTGCAGAATATTGTTGTTGTTGTTGTTGGTTGTTGTTGTTGTTGATGTTGTTGTTGTGTACGTTCGAGTTGAACTCAAGTGTAGTCCATACACATACTATAGTGTGTGTTGTTTTTTTGCCTCAATATCTCAGTAACCAACTGAGGGAAAATGATGAGATTTAGCATATAACCTTATCATATGTCTACCCAACAAAAAAAATTTTCTTCTGGAGATTGTACAGCAGATTTCAATGTTTGTTTATATGCAGTATATAATTTACGGCTTAGAGGTTAAGTCCATCATTTTAAAAGTATTACAGCTTCAGCAAGACACACCCCCGCTCTTTTTGAAATTGTCTCGCGGTTTTCGTTTTGGCACAAACAGCGCGAAGTTAAATGGTATTGTTCAGAGGTGTCTCACATGAGTTTTTTTTTTCGTGAAACGTGATTATATAAATAAACTAGCTGACTCGGCCCGGCTTCGCCCAGCTCCTGGCGGGGATCTATCTATCTATCTATCTATCTATCTATCTATCTATCTATCTATCTATCTATCTATCTATCTATCTATCTATCTATCTATCTATCTATCTATCTATCTATCTATCTATCTATCTATCTATCTATCTATCTATCTATCTATCTATCTATCTATCTATCTATCTATCTATCTATCTATCTATCTATCTATCTATCTATCTATCTATCTATCTATCTATCTATCTATCTATCTATCTATCTATCTATCTATCTATCTATCTATCTATCTATCTATCTATCTATCTATCTATCTATCTATCTATCTATCTATCTATCTATCTATCTATCTATCTATCTATCTATCTATCTATCTATCTATCTATCTATCTATCTATCTATCTATCTATCTATCTATCTATCTATCTATCTATCTATCTATCTATCTATCTATCTATCTATCTATCTATCTATCTATCTATCTATCTATCTATCTATCTATCTATCTATCTGCCTGCCTGCCTGCCTGCCTGCCTAGCCAGCCATCCATCCATCCATCCATCCATCCATCCATCCACCCACCCACCCACCCACCTTCCTTTCTGCCTACCTACCTACCTAGCTACTACCTGTCTGTCTGTCTATCTGTCTGTCTGCCTGCCTGCCTGCCTGCCTGCCTGCCTGTCTGTCTGTCTGTCTGTCAACCAGTCCGAGCTATTAAATATTGATAAAAGTTACTGGAAAAAAATGTGAGGACCATGTGTTGAAAGAAGAAGAGGACTATTGGAGAAAGGATGGATTGATTTTTATGCAACCGAGAGCAATAATCAACCTACTGGAATCGTCCGACACATATTAAGGTCTGAGCAGATCGCAGACCTTGATCTACGTACACACTTACTGGGATATTTTGCTCCAACTATTCAGACGAATTGCAGGCCCTAAACATTACAGCATCCGCATAATGTCAATGACAACATTTTGTATTCTACTGTGATTAATTTTCAATTCCGCAAGCCCTCAGCGGTGACAAACAACTGTATTGAAACACACACACACACACACACACACACACACACACACACACACACACACACACACACACACACACTAAACGCATTGAATACCAACAGAAGAGTAATATTGCGGTGGAAACTGACATATTGTAGTATAACAAGAAACGTGAGAGCAAACACGTTGTCAAATTAGGGGACAACACACGTGCATACGAATCAATCTATAAACTTCAATGAAAAGAGGACCACCATCTTGGTCGTTAAGAAGAAAGCCCACTACAGAGACACTGACAACTATTTTCATAGTGCAAAACAGGTAATCATGTTCCGTCTCTGAACGGTAAACAGCAGAGTAGACAGTCTTTCACGAAGACTCAAAGCGGGTCTGTCACCCATGTGTACGTGTGAACAAACTACACAGACAGCTGAACAGATCCTTAAAAATGGAAACATGATGACTAAATTGCGGTATCATTTCTGGTCACTCCATACGCACATTAAAGCACAGCTATTTCGAAACTTTCACGAACTCAATATAAAAAGCTAACATGAATACTTGTGTACACTTTATTAACCAGCAGCTGAAGAAACAATAAGGAAATTAATAATAAGGTAAGAAATATATTCCTTCTACTTTCCTGTTAATTTACAAATTATTTACCCCATGCCTTTGTAAATTCTCTGTCTTTACTAATATTACACATTGCACCCCTCTCGGTATTCTCCGTGGTGAAGTGGTCAAGCCGTCTGACTCGGGCTCCGAAGGTTGTATGTTCGATTCCGGGCCGCGTCCTTCATTTCACGACTGCATTTTTTGGAGACTCCTGAGGGTCGTCGCTGGAACTACGGAGTTCGTGCTTTGTGCGACGCTTTCCGCGCTGCGGAAAGAAACTGAGCCATATGGGATAAAAACCCGGTGCAATGCAGCCGACCCTGTCGACTTTTAAGCTAATCTTTCATTGCACCCACTCCCATACGAATCCGGATACGCCTTGTGTGTCATCTGAATTGGCGGAGCGTCCATTACTGTAAACATAAATTTGTTAGCGAGAAATCACTAGTTTTTAAGCAAAACATCAAAGAAATGTCGCCGCTTTAGATGATTTAAGTTGTTTTTGGACCTATCAAAGACATATTCCTTGGGTGGGGGTAAATATAAGACGGCTGGAAAAATTTCATAACGATGCAACAGACAGTTTTCAAAATAATTGATCGTGAGTGAAGGCACTCAAATCGGGTCATACTATACTACTTCCAGTACACTGGACTGATTTTTGCTTGTGGATTAGTTTCCCTTGTCCCAGTGTCCCTCGCCATCAGGGGAACAGACTCCGACTTCACAGGTACTTGCAATTTACGCCCCCAAATAAAGGACGAGAAATAAACATTTTAGTCCAACTGACTGGTTTAGGGGTTGAACTCGCTATCTCGGCATCAGCACACCAGATGTTTAAAAACGAGTGCTCTTATCCATTCGGCCACGCTGATCTCCAGATTGTCAATATTTTCTCCTGATTGATTGACGATATTCTACACGTAAGAACTTTTCTGTAACATTTAAGTCAACCCCCCCCCCCCCCCCCTCCCTTCCCCACCCCACTCTTTTCATACCCTTTTCATTAGGGATTTCAAAAGTCTAAGAGCTGTCACCATCAATATATCCATGAAATGAAACAAAAATGTATATAAACTTAATAATTAAGATTGATTGATAGATTTATTGATTTAGGAATCGATATCACAGCATTCGGGGCATTCCCATAAGTGCTCCGTCCTCATCTTCAGTAGCCAGCGAAGAGTTCCAACACTAATAATACCAGTAGCAATCTGATTATAAGTCCGTCTCGCCTTTCCTCTGAGCGTTGAGCGTCGATCAGATCCCCTCGTCACTCATCGCTGTCTCATTCTTGCCAGACCATGATAATCCATTTGCTCCTCCGAGGTGTGCACGTGCTCCCACAAGGCCGCAACCACATCTGCCTTGTCATGTATCAATACTCCACCAAGTTCTGCAGAGCCAGCCAATCTGTCCGCCTGTTCATTTCCCAGCACACCGGCATGCCCCGGAGAAAAGATCCAGGCGATGCTTGTCACCCGTGACCTCCGAAGCGAAGCAAGCCACTCCGCACGAAGCCTGCCCGTCCTCACCCTCGTCAGCATGCTTTCTGAGTAAGTTCCAATCACGATGTGTGTGTGTGTCGTATTCTCCATCCAGCGGAGAGCCACAGTGACCGCCTCTACCTCCATTCTTAAGCTGGATGTTGTGGTATCATATGCCAGGCTCTCCTGCCCCAAACATCGACCATTAGCTTTGGCTATGAACCCCCAGCCACTTCTCTCACCTCTTGACACCGAACCATCTGTGTAGATAATCACATCACCCGAGTGAGCATTGTCCTGAATTAGTTGCTGGATTTCCACTTCCGTGGCCCCTGCTGGCCATTCCCTGCACTCCCGGCTTAATGTGATTATAACTATGCACAAGTCTGACTGCTCCGCTGGCACTCTGACCCACTCCTCTCCACGCCTAATGTTCTCCAAGGGGCACACCTGTCTGATCGTATCCTCCGCCTGAGCCATCCATGATTTCCCTCTTATCAGTCGCTGACCCTTAACTGCGTCCAGCGCCTCATGCAGTGGGTGGTCTGTGTCTGCAGCTACTCTTAGGTATGCCTTCGCCTGCATCACCTTGAGCCTACCAGCAACAGTCGGCAGACCAAGGATGTAACGCATACACACTACTGGGGTGTCTCTAGTGCATCCAAGAATGACCCGCATAGCTTCGTTCTGTGTGCGCTCTAACTTCACCAGCTGACTCTCTGAGACAGTGAGCAGACCTAATCCATAATCAATTACTAGAGGATCAAGTGCTGGTATAGTGTGAAAAGCATTAAGATCCCGGGAAGAAGCAATATGCTTCTGCGTGTTGTTTCATAGCATAATCTTAACATATTTTTGATGTTATTTTAATACTACCATATTCTGCAGTAGTCAAGACTTTGCTTCGCTATATCTCCGTCAATGTTTATCAAAACCCACTGACCGTTCCACTGACATACTCAATCGTCATTTTTTCTTTCGTCTTTCTATTCTTCTTCTTCTGCTACTACTATTCCTCTTTCTTCTTATTTCTCCTCCTCTTCTTCTGATTCCTCCTTATATTCTTCTTCTGTTTCTTCTTCTTCCTCCCTTCTTCTTTTTCCTCCTCCTCTTCTTCTTCTCCCTCAGCTTATGCTTCTTATTCTTTTTCTTCCCCTCGTTTTCTTCCTCCTCCTTTTCTTCTTCTTCTGTTTCTTCTTCCTCCTCTTCTGCTTCGTCGTCCTCCTCTTTTTCTTCCTCCTTTTCTTCTGCTTCTTCCCCTCCTCCTCTTCTTCTACCTCCTCGCCTTCTTTTCTTTTTCTGTTCTTCTAATTCTTCCTCCACCATCGTATCATATAACTAACGCCATCTATTTTTAGTGTAAATGTTAATTTAATCCGCTTACTGCGTCCCATATCCCTTAAATGGATGATACAACTTGGCCAATGATGACGTCACTTGGACTAGCTGGTCCTGCGGAACAGATGCTAGCCCTGGTCAGGACACGCAGTGGGTAAACTTGATAACAGTATCACTAGACGCCCTTCACCTGGAACACACAGGGCAAACTAAATAGAGGAAGATCTAAACCACACATTGAGGAGAACAATACGGGAAGAAAGTGGATGGAGTCGCAGGAGATAGCAAAAGATAGTGGGCTTGGGGTGCCTATGCTCCAGTTGGAGACATGGGGCAGAAAAGAATGATCTGGTTGAACGTCAAAGCGTGATTGTTATATCAGTGAAGTAGTTGTTTTTGTTGTTCGCATATCCTTTCAAAGGCTTGCGAACGCGGTTCGTGAGCCGGTTACCAGGCGTTCGAAACTCAGCTGCGACCGATTTGTGCAGCAGACCGTGTCGCGTTGTGTTATAACGTGTTGGTATGGGAGCCGGCCGTTCAGAAAGCAATGGCAAACTACTGAACGTAAAACTTGCCTAGTACATCAACAGCAGCTGAAAAATGCTGGCGTTGACTGCAACATCCTGTGAGGGATATGCAACATTTTTAAAAAATATATCATTTTTACAGGACACCGCTGTCAACATTAGCATCTTTCAGCTGATTGTTGATTTCTGGGCAAGATTACGCTCAGTAGTTTGCCATTGCTTTCTGAGTGACCGGCTCACCGGCTCATGTAAGTTACCGCTAACGGTTCTCGCGCAACATCACGTTACTTACGAGAGTATACGAGATTACGGAGAAAGTCTTGTAACCTCTAGATCAGGGAGACCGGCAGTGAAGTAGTACACCTTATAAATTATATGGAGATTGCAGGATCGAATCAATGTGTGCTCATATTCTTCTTCCTCGGGTGCCTGTCTGGAGCGGGCATTGTTATTTCATTAATATTCCCTTCCATCTGGTAATTTCTATGAAGTATTTTTTTTTTTTTTTGCACATTCTGTTTGCAGGGCATTGCAGTCAACACCAGCATTTTTCAGTTGCTGTTAATGTCTTGAGTTTTACGTTCAGTAGTTTGCCATTGCTTTTTGAACGACCGGCTCACACACCTTTCCGTAAGCAACCAACGCGATGCGATCAGCTGCCGAATCTAGCACAGCTGTGTTTCGTACGTGAGTGTACGGGATTACGAACAGCGTGATTAAGCCCTTCGCCAGGGAGACCGGCCTATGAAGTATGGGTTGTTTTTTTTTTTTTTCGTAATTATTTGTTTTACAGCTAACAACTCACACCCAAATAATGTGATATTATGCACGGATTGGTATGTGGTGAGAGATAAACAGAGTGGGTGGGGCTTCGTTGCAAAGGTTAATGGACGCTGTGTAAAAAGGAGAGTCTGGTGTGTGATATCATAACTTCCAGCACGAGAATGAAGATGAAGGTTGTAACCGTAACGTTCCGGTGGCTGGAGAATCGTACAGAACGACGTGTGTTTGTGGCAGCTCCCAAGGCGTGCTAGGTAAAATAGAAACTGATATGATCCCCTTGTAGTGGCTTGTGGTAAATTATGCTTCTCTGCTCAGGGCATGTGGGTTGGGGGGGGGGGAGAGAGGGGGGTGTAAGGAGTAAGTCAAGCTGATGTGCTGTTTGCTACCGCTCCTTTGAGCTGCGAGATTACTAGAGTGAGGTGGTGAAAGCTCTCTGTGACTGAATGGAAAGTGCAGCAAACACACTGGAGAGGACGATTCAGCGAGGAGTAAGCAGATGGTTTCGACGACACTCAATCCGTAGAGGACAATGCGGGGTTACGTTCAGTCAGACTGCCAGTCGTACACCGTCAGCACGGAGATACTACGTTGGCTACTGAAGAAAGAGACTGAGCACGCGTGGGAATGTCCCGAGTGCAATGATGTGGATTCTTGATTTCATATTCCACATTGTCCATCTATTGAAGCTCTATTCACATGCCTATCTGTTCTCCTTGGCACTTCTTACGACGTAGCATTTTCCCACATACAATTTATTTCTCATGTCTCACCCCTTTAGTTGGCATGATCCATATAATTGGGTGTGTGTGTGTGTGTGTGTGTGTGTGTTCTTGCATATGGTATTGATGAGTGACCATGTATACATACAGCTGTCAGTACGCCAGTACTCCAACGTCTGCCTTTTTTCTGTCCAAGATGTTCTCGATATTATTTTAAAAAACAAAAAAACACATCTCTACTGCCACATGTCTTCAACATTCCATTACCCACTATACAGAAGAACAAGCCATGTCAATCTAAAACCATCCTTTTCATGTTTGCTTAGTTTTAGCCACCTATCGTTTTCCGTGTCACCCAGATGAACGTGACATCCAGATGGACGTGACACCCACCTAGAAGATAGACTTAGTAATGATGTCTTGTAAATGGGGGGGGGGGGGGAATAACTGGTAGTGCACTGAAGCACAATTGTCCCTACAAGTGAGGCTCTGCTACCCATATGATGTCAGATTTGAACCCTGCTGTGCTCATAAATAAATATTGCATGTCCTTTTACAGGACATTGCAATCAACACCAGCCTTTATTGAATCTTCGTGATTTACTAGGCAATATTAAGTTCATTAGTTTATCACTGCTATAATGAGAAGTCAACGTTTCATTTCAAATGACTGCTGTGTGAAATGAACTCACTATGCTTCTGCTATCAGAGAAAGTTTAATAGCCTTCAGTTTTTTGTCATCCTGCATGATGCTGCCCATCTGAGGGTAAAGCTACTTTATGATAAAGGTGATGAACTGAAGGTTCTCCAGGATTGGATGGTGAGTGCAACGTAACATTCCTGGAATAACTCAGAACAGAGTGAGTAGAGCCTGGATGATACACAAATCGTAGAGGAAAAGCTAAGAGGACCAACAACCAAATTGCTACTGGAATAACCAGTATGGGAACCTTTCGACTGCATCTGAAGAGAAGACTAGAGCATGCGTGGGATTGTACCAAATATTCATTATGGACTCAAGGAGTATGCTTAGTAAGGTGGAGAAAGAAATGTTTCGTGTGGAATGGCTCACCTTGCTTCAGAGGTCACAGACTGTGAGAATTGTATGGATATTTTGCCCTGGCCATGCCGGAGTGCAGGGGGAATGAACAAGCTGATAGGCTGGCAGGGAATGCACCTCTTGGTGCTAGATTACCTATGGACAAGGGAGAGGTGGTTGTGCGCCTGTGGGACCAGGTGGAGAAGGCGGGGGAACAGATTGATAACCCGTATGTGGAAAAAATGGGGTGGGGGGGGGGGGGGGAGAGAGAGAGAGAGAGAGAAATCAGCTGGAGTTCTGGAAGAATCTTTAATCTGAGAGGGAAGACCAGGAGAACTTTCAATCAGACAGCGGTGGGAACGATTAATAGTGTGACTCTTCGCTGGCTGTTGCACGAAAGGATGAAGCGCGTATGGGAATGTCATGAGTGAAGTGATGATGGTTCTTAGATCAACTCAACAACTTGCCTCAAATGCAGTGATGTCAATTCTTAAATAAAGTATTAAGTATTTGATTTCCCCACTCCAAAAGCTGTTATAAAGATTCACCAAGAGACCTGTCATCATGCATCAAGCTGTCATTTGTAGACCTCTGCATGTCCCCTATGTCAAAATAGTGGACAGCTTAATTTGTAGTCTTGTTAGTATTTTACCAAATAATTTAGCAAGTTTGCTCTAATATTTTCCAACTGGTCCTCTTAGAACACAAGAAATTTAACATAATCAAACATCAACAGAAATTATTTTATATGACAGATATCTTTATTTGTGAAATAGAATATATGTAGAAACTGAGTTTTTAAAAATTCCAATTACTGAATGATATAAGAATGACAGACACAAATCTGCTGTTAATGAAAAATACAGAAATAAAACACATATCATCACATAACTCAAACTATGTAGGGTGTATAAACTTACCCATAACAACAGCAGACGAGGGCAGTTTCATTGTATCCATGTAAAAGAAAGATCATTCCATCTCAATTGGCAGGGTAATTTACATGACACTTGACACTGCTACATATCAATAATTAGATTATATCAAATTTAATGAAAACTGCTGTTGGTGTCCCATCATCATCATCATTGGCCCTGTCAACTGGTATAGGTGTACATGTAACTCCATAGATCTTGGTCTTTGGTGTTGTTAGTGTCTGTGAAGCAAACTTTCTTGGAGAATAGACATTCAGTAGCAGTCACAGCTGGCAAAGACTGGCTTCATTTTCATGCCAGCGCATGTGGGTATACAAGGAAATGAGAAGGCTGACAGGCTTGCGGGTAAGGCTACTGTGGAGGGTGGGCGAGCCATGGACCAGACTGATATACTGAATGCTCTATAAGTAAAACTTTTGTGAGAACCAAGTAATGACTGTGAATCTACAACCATGGTCAGACTGTGAGAACAGCAAGTTAAAAGAGGTGTGGCCAGACAAGAACACAATGCAAGAAGCCAAAGAAAATTAATAAACCAACACAGAACTGGTGTCATGAGCTGTTACATGCTGTGGGATTTACTGAGGAGGGGATCCGAGGACTTATGGACTGAATGGTTCGATGTGCAATGAGGATGATCTGTCGACTAATTAAATAACTAACATTCAAGTAGGGATAAAAGTGGAAAGATGTCACTGAAGAGACCAGTAATCAGAAAAGAAATCTGTTTGCACAGTATGACCTTTAAATACAGGAAGATCAGGCAAGCTGAAAAGTATCTGGAACATTCAAGCTGGAGAACATCTGGAACATAAATTGATGGAGAAAAAAGAAACAAAGGATAAAAAGAGAGTGAAAGCATAAGCTTGGGAACATTGCATATACAATTCTGATATTGTATTTATCAAGAAAAATGAGAGCTTATGTTTCATGTAAACACAAATGTGTCCAAATATGTATGCCTATCACAAATCTCAAAATAGCCAAGGAAAACAGAAGACAATCAAATGAGAATAATAATGTGTATAAATATAAATAGTACACACTATAAAATAAACGTACCCAATCTCATGCCTGGGTATACATGTATGAAAAAAGGCACTTTAAAAATCTGATAATGAAAAATTGTAGGACTAGAGGCACTGCTAAAAAGCATAGTAAACAAAAAAAAACACATACTCAGAAATAATTTTATTATTTGTGCATAAAAAAAATATATGAATTCTTGAACAATCCACAAGGTCAAATTAAAAAATATCTTTGGTGAAAAACAGAAAATTAAGAGAGTCAAAATCAGACAATCATTTGAATAAAATAATAAGGAATTAAAAAGTATAAAGCACAAATTAAAAGCCCTCTTAACGTCTGCATACAATATGCAACATGAAGTAAAACTAAAAATGAAACAAAATAATGAAATACTCAACCTTTGCAAAACATGCAACCCTGTTACTTTCATGTCTTAAAGTGACATTATGACAAACAATAAAATGAGAAGAGATACAAGTAAAAATATAACTGGTAAAGGAAGTTGTACTCAAAATAATAATCACAGCAACTATACTCAATAAACACTGGATAGTCAAGCGAGAATTATATAGTAGATTATACAGTAAAGACAACTGCTAATTAAATAAACGAAAAAACAACAACAATATATTCAAAAATGATTCTTTGCTCCAGATTTAGAAAATGAAACATTACTATTCATACTGTCCTTTCAGGAAGTCTGAAAATTACTGTGCAAATTGTAAATAAAATTATTTGTTTGTCCATCCAAGAATTAATTTAAAGCAATTCTTTACAATGGCCATGATACGAACATCAAATTCTAACATAATTCTTGGGATGAAGTGACAATAAATTATTACTATTCATCATGCAAGTTTTGGAACAGTTGTAAGAATCTGTTTTCATCAAGAATGAAGCCATAAATAAATTCTTTACATTTGCCATTAACCGTACAAGCAAAGTGGTTTCAAAACAGAGTAACAAATAATAAAAATTTCTTTAGCAGCAGATACGTACATTAGGATATCTGTAGAGTAACATAAACATAGCTGAATGCATAAACACTGAAGTAATAATTGGTGTTTGGCACCACTTGAGGATCTAAATATTGTTGCTGTAGTTTTATTCTTTCTTTCATATTTGTAAAAGCAGACGACCATCACCAGAAGTATTTTGGTATGTGTATTCCTGCCCATGAGAGTGACTGTGTGTTTATATGTGCGTGTGCATTAGAGTTACTCTGTGTGTGTGTATGTAATTTATGTTAATAAACAGTTAGTTCTCAGTGAGTCCAAACCGCTGCTACATTTTAGACATTCAAAGAAAGCAGTGCACTTTTCATAGATGCAACTTGAGATTCTAGTGTATCATGACATGCTTTCTCTAATATAATGTTAATTATCAAGATATAATACAATTTTGTAAATATATTTACCATCACCTATTTGCAGGAAAACATGGCAAGATGTTTCTCTGACTATGAGAGATCAGTGACCGTCACATAACATGCGTATAGGAGAATTCTAGCCCACTTAGTTGCACTGAATTAAACAATAATTTTATGAAGTTTTGTATGTGAACCCGATGGCAAGGATAGGAACTTCCCCATAATAATCGCTAAGATTTATTTTATTGTGACTGAATAGGTCAGAATTCTCTGACACATACAAAAACCTGTGTTTCCTTTTCTTTCAGTAAGAAAATGCTCTCATTCACACAAGTTAGATGACAGTGCTTCTACATGTAAAAGTTTCAAAACTAAAAACTAGTTACACAAATATGCAATTTATGACAGATTGTTTTAACATATCTTGCATAAAATAAATGCCAGTTAACCCGGTCAACAAACAACCACGGATGTTGGATGTGACGGTCAAAGGGCACAAATAAACTTGGCAACAACATAATTACATCTGAAAAAAATACTCCGGATGAACGAAGAAGAAGAAGAAGAAGAAGAAGAAGAAGAAAAAGAAGAAGAAGAAGAAGAAGAAGAAGAAGAAGAAGAAGAAGAAGAAGAAGAAGAAGAAGAAGAAGAAGAAGAAGAAGAAGAAGAAGAAGAAGAAGAAGAAATAAGTGCCAGGAAAAAAATCGGGATCTCTGTTAACACAGTAGATACTATTCAACCTGGTGAGTTTATTCTCGCAATTGGGTTCATTCCTTAACATAACAGATACTTCTTTTATGGCTGACACAGCTTTGTAAACTGGGCACCAGATATTTTTCTGGAATCTAATACACATCAAGTGCTATTATTTCACATCCCATTAGTAGTGTCTGCCATGGGACTTACTCTTTCAATCAAATATGTAAATGCCAGAATTCTAGTCATTTATGTTTTATTTCCCACATAAATTACAAGACAAAATATCTCTGCGGGCAGTTTTGCTTAATTCTTACAGTCCCAGAAGGCAACAATAACCACCCAATAGGAAAAATTATAACAATAAAATCAAATGTGTACTACTTTCACATGGGCCAACTATACACATCTTGTAAAAACATATCTCGCATTTCATTAGAATACTCTGGCAAAACACAAGAAGTACAATTACACAGGAGATATTAATTGTAAAGTTCAGAGAATCCACTTCATTGCACTGGATAGTAGGTCAGCATGGCTGAATGGATAAGAACGCATGTTCTTAAACATCCTGTGTGTTGATGCCGAGGTAAGTGGTTCAACCACTACACCGGACAGTTGGGTAAAAATGCTGACCTATCGTCCTTGACTTGGGGACATAAATTACAAGTACCTCTGAAGTCAGAATGGGTTCACCTGATGGCGAGGGACACTGTTAATAAGGAAAGCTAATCCACATGCACAATTCAGTCCAGCACTACTAGAAGTAGTGTGTACGGACTACGCATGAGTTCAAATCGAGCGAGCACACACACACACACAAATTGCACTGGATTTGGCTCAGTTCCTCTCTGCAGTACAGCAAGCTACATGTCAAGAGCATCGCACAAAGCATGAACTTGTAGATCTAGCGGTGCCCAATACAAAATATCTTTAGCATGTCTGATTCCAGAATACACACATTTGAATCCTCACCAGTGATAAGGAGTTAACGCACTGTGTTGAGATTCCCCTTGGTGTGATTTATGAGCAGAGACTGGAGCACTTATGGAGTTGTCAATATGCAATGAAACAATATCCTTAACCAAACCAAACATAACTTGTCTGGTCCAGATGTTAGTAATCTCATGTCTTTGTCAAGTGGTCTTTTGCAAGTATTGGAATATTGATCTTCTTTGCCATTCATGGAATCCTAAACATTCTATGGAGAAACCACATTTCTACATATAACAACAGCAGGCTAAATAAGTAAGTTGTACTGTGGGAATGAGAATAAATTGTTCATATTCAAGCAAGCAATGGAATGTTAACTGGCCAGCCTGGATTTATTAACTAATGAAAGACACTGTGATAACAATAATATCAAAATATTTCAAAGCATCCTTTGATAACTTCCCTAGCTAGCATGGCTATGTGCTGTTTCTAAGTAATTGTACATGTGATGAATTGTTTTAACATGTTTCTAAGTATTTATTATTACTGTGTTTCTTGCTGTAGTATATTCTAAACTCCGTGTGGTTGAGTAATTTTACATTTATTGTTAAATATATGCTAGAATGTGTTGTTGTATGGCGTTTTTAAGTAGTATATTACTGTAATGTTTACTATAGTATATCCTAAAATCTGTACAATTAAATGGTTTTTCTAAGTAGTTTTATCTCTGAAAGTCATAATAATGACACTACAAAATTTCAAGCTGCAGTGTACAACAGAAACATGTGCGATATTTGTTGGGGGTTAAGTTAACTATGTATAGAACTATAGGCTAACCTGTCATGGGCTGTGATACATAAAAACAAACAAACTGAACTTGACTGCTAAAACCACTTCAAGTGATTAATTTAAATAAGGCATCTTCTATATAATAGTGATATCTTTCTCTATAATAATGACCTTACTGTCCACAGCAGTGACCTTATTCTCTACAACAGTGACCTCAGAGTCTGACTGCATTCAAACTGCTGTCCAGCCTCCAAAGTAACTGGGTTCCAGACTTTTCCAGGCTCCACACAAATCATTTCTTTGTAACCTTCATCATCAAAGTCACCCATCTCCTTGGCCTTTTCCTCCCATGGATTCCACAAAACTGTTGATGTCAATATAAGAAAAATAAAATGCATATGCTTCAATTCCCAAAAATGTAGCAATTTTGAAAATGCTCTATTCTAGAAGGTCACGAGCTGTGATACACCTAAAGAGGAGTCTCTACCTGAGTGTGAGATGATGGCAGTAGCAAATAAAAAAGGGTTAAGTAGGTAAGAAACCTATGACAGGTCTAGCAAACTGGTAGGGAATTGACTTGATCCTAGAAAAATACTACAGATGAATCATGGAGGAAATTGTACGTGAGGCGCTAGTCACGTGCACTGGAACTTTAATTACTCCTCCCCACGACGACTAACGGCATAAATGGAAGACAAGAAAAACAACAACAACAGGTATAAAAAGCAACCATGTCAATAGTTTTCAACATCTAGGCTAACCAATGACATCTGACAGAAGATGTGGCAAAGAGATAAAGAATAGAATCACTGTATCCAAAGATTCTTTTACACAAATAAGCAATGCTATTAACAACAGAGATATGACAATAAGTACAAAAATCTGTTTTATGATAAGTTGTGTATGGCTGTCCTGCATGCATGCGAATTCTAGACATAGAGCAATGAAATGGTGAAGAAACTGAAGGAAGTGGAGAAAAATGTTGAGAATATCACGGACACATATGAAAAAGGCAAATACAATTTTGGGGTATATGTATTTAAATGTAAGAGGCATATCAACAGGAGAGGTAGAATAGAGAAACTGACCTGATGTGGAAAATACTAAGCAAAACATGCACAGGAAGACATGCTGACAATGCACACTGGCAATGAAGAGCTGCTTGTTTAAGTACTCACTTCATTATTGCAAAACTTATATTCTTACAAGTAATTAATGCAGTAAAATACCATTCTTACATCAAGAATGTTGAACGTCAATATTTTTTAAAAGCAGCTATAAATTATAAGATGAATTCACACACAGAAGACGAACACTCTTTGCTCACCAATTTCTGGAAAGTTAAAAGTATTGATTTCAACTCTTCTTGCTGGTTCAGGACCGCTCGTGACGTACAAGGTCTTCGGTGCATCTTTGTAAACTCTGGAAGCAAAAGAAATGATATACTCACTGTGTAGATAGCAACTCTTACACTGCAACAGTGTTATTGACAGTGCTGACTATAACATCCCTGAGCACTATTATGTACATTTTACACTCTATTTGATATAGTTTTTTCTATCAAAATAATCATCTTCCAGTGACCTGGGGCATATGCCTCTGTAAGAGTCTATTGAAATTTCTTTTTATCATAAATAAGCTAGATGTCCTGTCTCTGTTACTGTCATGTTTAAATTATTTATCACACCTTGAATCTATTTCTAAACTTCCCTGGTACACTTTCTTCCACAGATTTCTTTTCCAGACAATCATATCTTTGTTCATGCCCAAAGTATTTTGTTTTCCTCAATTCTGTTTGTCTTATTAACCAATCTACTTCAATAACGAGGGGATCTGGCCGACGCTCGGTGCTCGGAGGAAAGGCGAGACGGACACATAATCAGATTGCTACTGGAACTATTAGTGTTGGAACTCTTCGCTGGCTGCTGAGGATGGGCACGGAGCGCTTATGGGAATGTCCCGAATGCTGTGATGTCGGTTCCTAAATCAATCAATCAATCTACTTCAATAATGAATTCTTTGTGAGCGGATCTGTTTGTTCTCTTTTTAGTCCATTCAATATCTAGCACTCATATGTACCACTAAATTCAAAGGTGCAAATGTGTTTTTCATCTGATTTGTAACATGTCCAAGATTGACGTCATTATATTGTCACAGGAAACATGCAAGCTTTCAGCACCATCCACATTTCCACTGCCAGTCAGAAATGAACCTAAACATTCAAAACTGCTCACTTTCTGTAATTTATCTCCTTTTTAAAATATATCTGTTCATATATGTTTTATCAGCTGTCATTATTTTTGTTTTTGTTGCATTGAGATATGCATTTTGTTTTTCACTTGACTCTTGTACTGACTGTATTAGTTTCTTAATTCCCAATTGTGTTGTTGATAGTAATACTGTAACCTCAGCATATCAAAGGTTTCTTTCTCTGATTACAAAGACATAATATTGTTTCTTGTCAGTATTTTATCTAACATTCCTCATGATGTTTTCAGTACACAAGTTAAACAGATAAAGAGACTACACAACCTTGTCCAACTCCAAGTTCTATATCAAACCAATCTGTTGTATCACATAAAGTGCTTTTTAAGAATGTGTATTATTTCATTCTAAAACATACACATGATAAACAGTAAAATGTTAATTCACATGTAATCCACTTTTTAATCAGAGGATAGACAAAATATGATTGAGCAAATTGATCAAATGCTGTCCCTACAATAACAATCGGCTACAATGGATTTTCAACACTTCTCTCTTTCTCTCTGTTTGGTGTTACATTCTGACAGACTGCTGGTAATCCACCGTGATGTTATCTTCTCACTTGTATCAATGCCTAGCTGTTGCTCACTTGCACATGCCTTTTCCCTCCATTGTGATTTGTCTAAGAATGTCAAATCTTTTACTGTTGCCAAAATATTTGTTATTTATTTCTTCCAATAGTTTTCTTCCCACTGAACAAAACAAAACACACAAAAACATGTAAATAATAGTTACATTCTAAAAATAACTAAAGCCCAGTTAGATTTTGGATTCAAGAAATCCTTCACTGAAGTGATATTTACCTGACAAACCAAATAGAACTGACAGACAACAGCAGCAATGTAATTAGCTATATTAAGCATGTTGAGTTACAAGTTAAAGATCCTGTGCCCTTCTGTTTCTTGCTTGCTAGTGTTCCAGTGATGCCTAAACAAGAAGTCGGTTTTTTTTTATGTTTCCATGTTTCCAAGCACATTAGGCATTTTGTGAAAGTACAAAACTAAAGGACTCTTTTTCATGCCTCAAGGCTAATTGGGCATATGGTGCTATTTTTATAGACCAATCGGCACTTGGTGGGTAATGTGGTCAGTAGTCCTGTACCTTCCAAGACATTTCCTGGTTCCTATTTTAGGCTGTATGACCTGAGAGCCCCGGGCAATTAACAAATTGGAAATTTACTCTGATGTGGATCGAACTCATAGCCAACAGGCTGGCAGTCGAGTATCTAGCCACTTTGCTACCGCTGCTCCCTCAGCATTTGATGCTAGGCCCATATTTTTTTAGACCAATCAACAAAAAAGTTGCTTAAAAGTCAACAAGGTTGACTTCAGTGCACCAGGTTTTATCCCATATGGCTCAGTCTCTTTCCGCAGTGTGGAAAGTGTTACACAAAGCATGAACTCCGTATTCCCAGCGACGACCCTCCGGAGTCTCAGGAAAAAATGCACTCATGAACGACGGATGCGGCCTGGAATCGAACCCACAAACTTCTGAGCCTGAGTCAGACAGCTTGACCACTTCACCATGGAGACTCCCCAAAGACCAATCAGAAGTCAATAAGTGGTGTGGCCAGTATCATGGCGACTAGCTTTAACTTTCCAGAAAATGTTCTGCCTTGAGTTCTGTTTCAAATTATTCCAATAACTACATTCATCTGTCCCTTAGGTTGTCTCTTAACCCTACCAGACCTGAGGCCCTGAACCTAACTGTCCCTATTACCTGGGCTCCTGAGCATTAAAGAGGAAAAAACCAACATGATATAGAAAAATGTTAGTTACATGCAAACAAGTTTTTAAAATAAGATGTAACTTGGAGACACTGTAGAAAATAGGTCAGCCTTTCATCTAGCGCCAATATTCCACATTTGTGTGCCAATCCAGTCTGAATAAACCAAAGTATCGATCACCTGTTGGACTGTGAAAAGCCTAGGCCTACTTCGCTTTCTTGTTGAAGTGCTTGGTTTATCAGCCGCTCATTTCATTGTGAATTTTCAGAATTTTTTCGCGTTAAACCACACAAAGTCAATTCAAACATATGGTAGCAGAAATGAAAAAGACATTAGACTTATACAAAACATATATTGGAAACAACAAGCTGCAATAAGGATTGATAATGAAGAGGGACAGTATCAGCCAATTAAGAGAGGTGTTAGGCAGGGATGTGTGATGTCTCCAGATCTTTTTTCCCTATACAGTGAAAATATTTTCAGAAATGTAGAGGATATAAATGGAATCAGCATTGGAGGACGAAACATCAATAACATTAGATATGCAGATGATACAGTATTAATTGCAAACAATGCGCAGGACCTGCAACAATTAGTAGATGCGGTTGTTGTACACAGTGAGCAACTGGGGTTAGAATTAAATTGTAAAAAGACTCAGGTTATGGTCGTCACTAGGAAGGAAGAAGTGCCACAATGTAATTTACTTGTATATTCTTCAACAAGTGAATCGGTACAATTATCTTGGAACAGTCATAACATCTGATGGGAGATGCCTTGAAGAGATTAGAACAAGAATCGCCATGGCGAAAGTAGCCTTTAGCAAGATGAAAAACATTCTGACCAATAAAAAGATGTCAATTGAAACGAGAAAAAGAGTGTTGAGGGGATACATACAGCCTGTTCTTTTGTATGGATGTGAAACTTGGACAATGAGCAGTCAAGCTGAAAAGCATCTGATGGCTGCAGAAATGTGGTTTCTGAGGAAAATGCAAAGAATACCATAGACAGAAAAACCAATGACCAAGTACTACAGGAGACAAATGAACATCGTAAACTGATTAGAGAAATTAGACAGTCAAAATTTTTTGGACATGTTATGAGAAGAAATGGATTGGAGAACTTAGTGACAACTGGCAAGATCGAAGGGAACAGACCAAGAGGAAGACCGAGAGGAAAATACCTGGATGGCTTGGCCACATGGCATGGACGAGACAGGAACACTGAGCTGATCCACGACACTGGTGATCGAGTGAAATGGCGAGTCATGACCGCCCACGCTTTCCGGCATGGCACATGATTGATTGTAGCAGACATTTGCAATGGCTAACCATGAGGTTTGACCACGATTGGTTGGTTATTTTTAGTTTGTGACGCATTTTTTTCACGTTCTAGGCAAAATAACCGAAAATTAGGTTCAGCGGTATAGCGGCAGATTAGGAAATTACCGAAAATTGGTACAGCGGTCTGGTAGGGTTAAGTTTATGCAATTTACATCAATTAACGTCTATGTTTAGTTTCTGGGACTCAACCACAAAGATAAATTAATGTGAAAACATGCTTGCCTGTCATAGGCCTCATCAACTGTAACTTGTTCCCGACTCTCTCTGCTCTGCTTGCCACCTTTCAACTGCAGAATAAATATGAAATTTCCATATGTTTAGCTAGTTATTCATGCTAACATTGTACAGTCTCAACAATCTAAGGTTCTGCTAGGATTAAAAAACTAGATAGCACCCAATTATATCTGGGGAGCTACGTAATAGAAATAAAAAAGTAAAGGACTCTTTTACCTGACTTAAGGCATATTGGAAATATGATGGAAAGACCCATATGTTTAAAGACCTGCAGTCAGTATCAAACAAGCCACCTTTACCACCAAAAACATTTCCTGGTACTCACTTTAGGCTGGGTCAAACTGGGAGCTCAGGTCAATACACAGTTGATGTTTATAGGTCTGGTTGTGTAAAAAAACTGGATTGGCATTCCTCTAATTCATGCTGAAACACTAAGAGAATAACTGCCAGACATTTTCTTGACTGAGAAGTAACCAAATTAATGAAAGTTGATAACAAAAGCCTCCGCGACAGCCTCTTGATATATGTAAAGGACTGCATTTTTAAAGGTCATATATTTGTACCTGATGATGATCACAGACATTTCACTGAAATGTCATTAACAGTTTGTTTAACTCATTGTGACTGAATGAATAAGTCCAGGCTTCCTATGTATATTTACAACTTCAGCATTGTGGCTAAATATAAACAAGAATAATCCAATGCTATTTTAATACTTGCCTTGTCACTATACACTAAGCCTTGCAGCCCTGTCACAGCCATAGTTTTGACGTCAGCCACTCGAAGGTAAGTGTGCAGGAGGCATGTAAATCCCAAGGCTTTTGTATCTGAGACAGAAAAAAACATAACATGTAGTTTTCAAGCCGATCCAATATATGATAGGGAAGGTGTTGCTGAGAGGTTACAGTGTATGCCCCAGGCTCAGAGGTAATCTGGTTCAAATCCCAGCATAGAGCTAGGCTGTTTTTACAAGAACCTTCGATTTCTAATGATATTATACGTCCCCCTTATCTCTTGGGCAGTGAGGTTGAAAACCAAGACTTCCTGGAGAGGACAAACAACAGGCAGTTCATGTGTGAAAGTTGTGCATTCAGAGCAGTGGGAAACTGCAAAGAGTAGGCCAGAAAGCCATGACCATGGCAAAATTTTTAGGAAATACAACTTGTTCATTGGTAGATGGTGCCCGCAACCTTGGATGGATTTTGTCTAGCAGAAGTAAACCTTGCACAAATGACAAATGCATACTAAGGTTGGATATACTTAACTCTTCAGTGCATAACCAGGTTTGAAGTTCCCCCTCGAAAGAGAAATGAGGAAGAAGAAGAGAACAATACATGATACAGATTTATTAATAATCGGTGTCAACTTTTCTAAAGAGGTTCATACTCATGGGTATCTATAGGCAGATACAAACAACTTGCACATTTCTTGATCTCTTATCTCCAGATAAATACAGTGAGATAGATGCAGACTAACAGTGCATTATACAACTGATATGTTTTACTCTAGTATGATTTACAATTGCAGTACCACAATAATGCTCTTGAAATTTATTTAGTTGATCAATATTTATGTATTACAAAATGTGCAAGTACATTTCTCTGTGCCAATAAAAATACTACAAGAAAACAGTTCAATAAGATTA
Source organism: Cepaea hortensis (assembly GCA_963921405.1). Lineage (NCBI taxonomy): Eukaryota > Metazoa > Mollusca > Gastropoda > Stylommatophora > Helicidae > Cepaea > Cepaea hortensis. The sequence goes on from OY992877.1 coordinate 176,142,427, forward strand.
AACTTTCCTTTACCAAAAATTTTTCTTATGGTAAAGTCTAGGAAACAAACACAAACAGAAGAAAAGAAATCAGGAATGCTATTTTGATTATAAAAATAAATGTAGGCTTTTTGTTTAAACTACATAAAACATCACATTAGCTCCATTACCAGTGGAAGGCTAAGGGAGTCCACTACTGTACATTCATAGTACGTTATAATTCAATAACATACAATTTCAGGAAAATGGGTGCTCTACAGGAAATGCCTTGCTTCATAAGGAAAATCATGTGCAACAGATGACTCCAGACCACTATCAGCAGGTAACTTATTGCAGAAGAGTCACAATGCTGAAAGTAGGCATATAGAATGTCTGCACCATGAGGACAGATGGAGAACATTGAGTAAAGTCGCAATGCTGAAAGTAGGCATATAGAACGACCGCACCATGAAGATAGATGGAGGACATCAAACAGGAGATGAAAAGACAGAAAATTAACATCTTAGCAATGTGTAAGACCAGATTGGAAAGATCAGGAATGGTGTCTAACAGTTATTCCTTCTGGGCAAAAGAACCACCAAAGAGGTATAGCCATTATTATGGGTCTGGAAAATTTAAAATCTAATGTAAAAGATCATCATGCAAATCAATTAAGCCAGCCGCTGGTGTCACTGTTATATATCATTGAGACATCTGAGGTATTTCTGTTGTTGCTGAGAGAATTTCTGAAAGGCTGAGGATTAAAAGTGGCCAGCCCTAGGGCAGTTGCCAGGAAGCACACAGATTTGTATATCACCTCATCACCATGTACCGTACAAAGTGCAGCAGATGATCATGTGTCTACACAGATCTTCGTGTTATGCACCAATTCTATTAATATTTCTCTATGCCATCGTCCCTGATCATTTCTTTTGGTCTGCTCTACCTGTTCTATTGCTGATCTTTCCAGTTTCTACCTTCATTAGCCTCTTCCAGGCAATCACTGTTAGTTACTCTGGCTGTCCAAGGTATTTACAACATTCATATCACCTCAGCCGGCTCCGTGGCGAAGGGTTACAGCGCAGTTCACAATCCCGCATACCCGCGTTCGAAACACAGCTGTGGGTGATTTGGCAGCAGACCGTCTTGCGTTGGTTTTTTACAAAATGTAATGGGTGCTGGTTGTTCAGAAAGCAATAGCAAACTACTAAACGTAAACTTGCCAAGAGATCACAACAGCAAAATATACTGGTGTTGACTGTGACGTCCAGTAAAGGATACGCAAACTAACTTGTTAACATATCACCTCAGACAGATAAAAACCCTTTGTTTTATCAGAGATTAGAACCCTGGTCTCCTGATTGAGAGACCAGTATCCTAAACTGTTGACCACAGCAATATCCAAATCAATCTTACCTGTATTGTGGACAACCAGGGTTGCAGACAATGATGTTGCTGTCAGTGTGACTGTGTAAACCAGCTTGAACCTTTAGAGAGTGATCCAGAAAGTTCATTCAGAGACACCGGCTGTCACGTGTCTAGCATGGTTACATCTATATGCAAATTAACAGAACATGTGACCCTTTTCACACGCCTTAAAGCACATTGGGCATATGATACTAGTCCCATATTGTCAGACCAATCAGCACTCGGTGAATGACATGGTCAGTATCAGGCTGGCAGTCTTTACCTGCCAAAAATTTTCCTGATATCTCTTTTGGGCTGGATCGACCAGGGAGAGAAGTCAAGTTTTAAAATCTGCCCTGATGCGGATTCAAACCCACAACACTGGGCTGGCAGGTGAGTGTCCAGCCAATTTCTTACTGCTCATACTATATGTGACAGGACAGCTTGACAGAACTGAGGCAAGACACATTAAAGAACTTTCCAACTGAAATCTTAATCAGCCATAGATCCTTGAAGTCAAGAATACGTATTTTCTTTTTTTGCACTCACTCGCTTTGAACTCAAGCGTAGTACATACACACTACTTCTAGTAGTGCTGGACTGAATTGTGCATGTGGATTAGCTTTCCCTATTAATAGTGTCCCTCGAATATGATGATGATCATCATGAGATTTGCCAAACACATGTGTCATGTCTCTCCATAAATCTCAGTCCTTCATGTTCTGGATCAATTCTATGGATGATATTCCTCCATGCCACTTACACCATCTTGCATTCTTAGACCGTCTATTCTTGGTTTGCCTCTGCTTCTTCTACCACTGATCTTTCAAGTTGTTACAATGCTTCTGATAATATGACCAAATACACTGTTTGTCCCTTTCTTATAGTGGTGTATAATGTTCTACTTCCATTACCCTCTTTCAGGCAATCGTTAGATACTCTGTCAGTCCAAAACATTCTTAGAAGCAACATTTCAGTTGCCTCCAAGCTCTACCTAAATTGTTTGCTTACATTTCAAGATCCCCAATAGAACAGGTTTTGATATAACTATTCAGTACTCGGTACAGGTCAATGAAAGTGACTTGTTACATAAGATACTTTTCATCTTCTGAAAAAGCATCTCTTGCTTGGTCTATTTTGTTCTCATTCTATGTCAAGCATCTTCCAATTGATGTTATGATTATGAAATTGATACAATTAATATACAATTAATGAGTGCTGATATTGTTGTTGATGTTCACATGCTTGATCTGGAGCAGACATCCATGATATTTACTCTCCAAACCTCTCTATCACCTGATGATATTTTGCTAAAGTTGCTGCTTCTTATATTATTATTTCTTGCCCAGCTGTTTAAGCATTCCACATATAACTGTCTCTGTCTTCCTCTGCCTCTCTCTGTATTTTTATACATAAGATTAGTTTCCTTATTCCATCCATTCTGTTAATATGTCTCGGTATGTTTTTGTTTGTGTTTTCTGTCTGTTTTTGGTGAGTCATCTTATAACAAATAATTGTTACATGAGTATTATATGATAAGTCAAAACATATAATCAAGAAGCACAAGTGTGGAGATCACAGAAAAGAAACCATAAGAATAACTATAACAACAATAAACTACATATGAAATAATCAAATATATGGTAGTTATCTTCAAATACACAGTGTAAAGATTGTTTTCCCTAGATCATCAGATCAATACCATATTCAATATCATGTTTTCCAGTCACTTCAAAACAGCTTTTAGCAGGTGACAGGAACCAGGGTGCATTTTCACCTCCAAGAGATACCAATACTTTGTCTTACTGTGGATTACAGCACTGCCTCTAGATATGAAAGACCAGTATCATAACCACTCAGATACCCCATTCTACCAAACATTTTTACCTCCAAGAGATACCAATACTTTGTCTTACTGTGGATTACAGCACTGCCTCTAGATATGAAAGACCAGTATCATAACCACTCAGATACCCCATTCTACCAAACATTTTTACCTCCAAGAGATACCAATACTTTGTCTTACTGTGGATTACAGCACTGCCTCTAGATATGAAAGACCAGTATCATAACCACTCAGATACCCCATTCTACCAAACATTTTTACCTCCAAGAGATACCAATACTTTGTCTTACTGTGGATTACAGCACTGCCTCTAGATATGAAAGACCAGTATCATAACCACTCAGATACCCCATTCTACCAAACATTTTTACCTCCAAGAGATACCAATACTTTGTCTTACTGTGGATTACAGCACTGCCTCTAGATATGAAAGACCAGTATCATAACCACTCAGATACCCCATTCTACCAAACATTTTTACCTCCAAGAGATACCAATACTTTGTCTTACTGTGGATTACAGCACTGCCTCTAGATATGAAAGACCAGTATCATAACCACTCAGATACCCCATTCTACCAAACATTTTTACCTCCAAGAGATACCAATACTTTGTCTTACTGTGGATTACAGCACTGCCTCTAGATATGAAAGACCAGTATCATAACCACTCAGATACCCCATTCTACCAAACATTTTTACCTCCAAGAGATACCAATACTTTGTCTTACTGTGGATTACAGCACTGCCTCTAGATATGAAAGACCAGTATCATAACCACTCAGATACCCCATTCTACCAAACATTTTTACCTCCAAGAGATACCAATACTTTGTCTTACTGTGGATTACAGCACTGCCTCTAGATATGAAAGACCAGTATCATAACCACTCAGATACCCCATTCTACCAAACATTTTTACCTCCAAGAGATACCAATACTTTGTCTTACTGTGGATTACAGCACTGCCTCTAGATATGAAAGACCAGTATCATAACCACTCAGATACCCCATTCTACCAAACATTTTTACCTCCAAGAGATACCAATACTTTGTCTTACTGTGGATTACAGCACTGTCTCTAGATATGAAAGACCAGTATCATAACCACTCAGATACCCCATTCTACCAAACATTTTTACCTCCAAGAGATACCAATACTTTGTCTTACTGTGGATTACAGCACTGCCTCTAGATATGAAAGACCAGTATCATAACCACTCAGATACCCCATTCTACCAAACATTTTTACCTCCAAGAGATACCAATACTTTGTCTTACTGTGGATTACAGCACTGCCTCTAGATATGAAAGACCAGTATCATAACCACTCAGATACCCCATTCTACCAAACATTTTTACCTCCAAGAGATACCAATACTTTGTCTTACTGTGGATTACAGCACTGCCTCTAGATATGAAAGACCAGTATCATAACCACTCAGATACCCCATTCTACCAAACATTTTTACCTCCAAGAGATACCAATACTTTGTCTTACTGTGGATTACAGCACTGCCTCTAGATATGAAAGACCAGTATCATAACCACTCAGATACCCCATTCTACCAAACATTTTTACCTCCAAGAGATACCAATACTTTGTCTTACTGTGGATTACAGCACTGCCTCTAGATATGAAAGACCAGTATCATAACCACTCAGATACCCCATTCTACCAAACATTTTTACCTCCAAGAGATACCAATACTTTGTCTTACTGTGGATTACAGCACTGTCTCTAGATATGAAAGACCAGTATCATAACCACTCAGATACCCCATTCTACCAAACATTTTTACCTCCAAGAGATACCAATACTTTGTCTTACTGTGGATTACAGCACTGCCTCTAGATATGAAAGACCAGTATCATAACCACTCAGATACCCCATTCTACCAAACATTTTTACCTCCAAGAGATACCAATACTTTGTCTTACTGTGGATTACAGCACTGCCTCTAGATATGAAAGACCAGTATCATAACCACTCAGATACCCCATTCTACCAAACATTTTTACCTCCAAGAGATACCAATACTTTGTCTTACTGTGGATTACAGCACTGTCTCTAGATATGAAAGACCAGTATCATAACCACTCAGATACCCCATTCTACCAAACATTTTTTGATACACATAGAACAAGGGGTACTAACCCTAAAAATATAGTGTGGCAGTTGAAGTGGCTAAACAATTGCCCTAATTTCCTAAACTCTATTTTCAATGAAAGAATCACCAAAAAACAAGAAGCAAACGGTAAGCTGTACTAGAACATGATCACAAGCAATAAATGGACATTGAGGCTAAAGACTTCATCAGCACACAAACAACAAACACATACCGATATAACTACATAAAAACACTACATGAAAAAATAAATATACAAGTTACTGATCTGTATCCTTGTTGTGAATGGGACATGTGTTGCATGAAATCTGTTGTGTATGATTTTAAAAAGTGACTGAACTGGAAATTTTAGGATTAAACTCTACTTAAAGTGGCTCCAGTAGCCAAGACGAGTCCAAATCAAATAAGATATATGGCTCATATTGCATCCCAGTAGTTCTGGTAATGTGTGTGTTGACATGTGGTGGTATACGTCAGTTTGAAGCAATGAGATTCAAATTACTATTACCAGTCATGACTCAAAATGTACTCCTACAAATGGGCTTGTAAAATGGTAGGCAGCACCCTGGCTTGTCTACACAGTCATGTAAGGGAAAATTCTGTCTAAAAGAACGGGCACAGGTAAAAATAAAGGTAGCTGGTATAATATACAGAATAATATCCCTTGTGTGCAACCTGTTCAAAGAAAATATGGACTTAACAACACATTCTTCTATATACCTTTGCAGTGAGGAAACAGGTATTTCACCATTGTGTCATAAAAACACATCTGCTGAAATGAGATATCAGAAACAATTTAAAATACCTGTAATTCCACATGGCCCTTGTTTCTTCATCATCTTGCAGAACCAGAAGTGCAATAACATCTCCATTGTGGTCCTGGTGTAGGACAACGAAGGATAAAAAACAAAAAAGACATAAGTATGAAAATGTGAAGGTGTATTTGCACACATTAACATAAAAACAGTGAGAAAGTCATGCGGTTTACTATTTACTTATGACACTCAACTTCATAAAAATTGTTTTTATATTCTTTAGATAATGCCAAGTGTAGAGAGTAATAACTAGCAAACATGTTATGTTAAAATCTAGAAGAAACTATTACCTTAGTGGGTGGTATAGCTGAAGTCCATCTTTTGATTCTTGCAAACCCATGCTGAGGACCCAGGGGCCATGGACCAAAATTTGCTGTTAATTGAAAAGAGAAACAAATCTTTAGTTGTGTAGCGAAACGCCAGTGGTCCATGTCCTTATGCATTCTTTTATTTTGGGTAGACAGGGGGGAACGGCTTTCGGAAGCTCTCAGTTCTCTTGTTCTCTCAAATCTCCATGAAAGATGGTTCTTTGGGTTATCTTCCTATCACAATCTTTACATGGAGCAAGTAGCCAATGTCTTTCACATCGGGTAAACCCGATGGAGCGCCTTGCGCCAAATGAGCGCTGGTGCGGCTGCTAAGCAATTCATGGCCGTGTACACACCTACCGTTGGATAGTGGCATCTTGTCAAGTCGATTTGAAGATTGGGACAGAGATGCAACCTCCTACTGAAGTGGTAAAGAAAGGTAGGGCTTGGGTTGTGGGTACTCCAGCCAAACATGGAGTTATAAATATACCATGGGTTGAAGGGGAAGATGAATTGGCGAAAGGCCAATCATAACCAATGACGAGTTGGGTGACCGTTAGCCGATTTGGCTGCACGTCTTGTCCTTGGCATAGCCGGGGAAGTGAATCTGAACCATATATCTCACAAGAGGATTTCATTTGTTCTTGGCGTCAGATGAGCTGTTGCTGTCTTTCTATCTACGGCTTGAATTGGACAGATTGTCATCTTTCTGTTGTATATACTCAGTGGGTATTTTGGGAATGGGGTACACCAATCTCTGATCTATCTTCTTGAGCCAGAAGAGACTATTCACAGGACTATCTCTTTCATCTGTTACTAGATGGGATGATGTAGGGAAGTTAATGGACTTCTGTATCTCATTTAGAGAACCTGCATTCCGCTGAATCTATGTGTTCTGTGGGGCACTGCTGGTACATTGCGGCGACCGCTCAGACAAGAGCGGAGCCGGGAGGGGGTAGGATCTTCTTTCCTATTCTTGCAGGGAGTGGGGAACTACAAAGCGTGCCATACAACCCCATTACTATACTATGAGTTAATGAGATGTAACACACGGATTACTGGGCGCACCACACCACAAGATCTTGCGGGTGAGAAAGGCATGGTTGCAAGTGAGAGGGAAGCATGGGAATGAATGTGCCCAATCATAATAAAGGCTTGGTATGAGTGTGGAGGGTGTGTCGTGTGGCCAAAAAGACAACCGGACTTCGTCCAGCTGGAGGTCTACTCAAACCCGGACGTGGCCAATCCAGGGGCTACCTGACAGGTCAGGCCTGGTCAATCAGGTATTAAATATAGTGTATTTGTGTGATACATGAGTCAGCCCAGTCGCTCAGGTTTTATTTATCATCTCCAGGGTCCTCTTCTATGGGAAGTGACTATGTCTTCGAAGGGACATTATCACCGGTGCTTCTAGGCTAACGTAAATATGTCCAACGAGGCCAACTCAAGGCAAGGTGCAGGTCTTGAAGCAAGGACATTTTGTATGACTGGTGCATTGCCGGTTTTGTTTTAACAACATACGCCTGAGAGCAGTTGTTGTCCGGAGGGAGCCTAAGAGTGATTTTCTGGCATACCCATTTTATCCCGGACATTAAAAGGACCCAACCATTATCCTTCACAAACACCTCACCTTATCGGCAACACTAAAGCTTTTCATAGGTCAGTGAAGACCTAGTGCCGAACTAATTCAGATGACAATGAACAGAAGTCCTCAACACACCAGTCGCTTGGATTCTACAAAAGCCGGTTGAACCTACACCCAGTTGTTGGAGAAGGAAGGAGATTCGGACATCTTTGGTGAGAAGTGTGTGGACAGATCAGACAGTATCTGAAGCTGGATCTGTGACTGTGGCGACTTGAGGCTCTGTGTTAGAATTTACCAGTGTAGTGTCTGTGTAGATCTATCTGTTTATCTGCCTTTATGTGTTCCTGTGCTGTTCTTGATTAGGTTAATAAAATTACTTCCAAGTTGTTCTGACGACTGCCATGTTATTTATGCGTCAGCCAGAAGAACACTGCAGGAAATAGGTCCCTAGGTCGAAAGGAAGCGTGACAGTGTGTCCAGGGAAAACGGAGGAGGGTTGGCAGGAAAAGACCTATCTAAGCCAGGGCTATAGAAGATATTTGAAATATTGTGACCGGGCTATTTGGGACCCTCCACGTAGCTTGTTACAATTTCTGGGGGCTCGTCCCGGGATATTTGTAATCCTGGTGAAGTTCTGGCTGATTTAGTGATAGGGGACAGATATCCTTGTTTTCTATTAATAGGTTCTGCCTACCGTGCCTGGCTATTGTCTATACTCTTCCTGACACAGACTGACCGACATACGACGTGTTGTGGTCGTGTAATGTAACTTGTTGTGTAATTGTGAGAAAAATTTTATTAGACAATTACCTCTTCCCTTACCCTCTGAGTTTAAGATGGCATCAGCTGGGTTTAATGTCGCTGACGTACAGGCTACAGGGCGTGAGATGGGATATGATGGAGCGGAGTTACAGAAATATGTGCGGGAAGTGGAAAGAGACTACAGACAGGATGTGCGCGAAGCCAAGAGGATTGAGGCGGAGGCTGAGGCTAAGAGGATGGAGGCTGAGGCCAAGAGGATTGAGGCGGAGGCTGAGGCTAAGAGGATGGAGGCTGAGGCCAAGAGGATTGAGATGGAGGCTGAGGCTAGGAAGATGGAGGCCGAGCAGGCAGTCAGAGACCATGAGTTCCGTATGAGAGAGTTGGAGCTGAAAGCTCAAACTGCCAAGGAAAGAGACGGTGCAGTGGGAGACGCAGTTCTCCCTGACTCAACAACTTCTGGTGGCGGTCCATGCCAGGCAATGAAGTTCCCTTTGCTCCCGTTCGATGAACACAAAGATAAGATCGACCAGTATCTTCACAGATTTCGGTCGATGGCTTTGGCTATGGGATTGGAGCGAGGGAAATGGAACTTGAAACTCTCACAGGGCCTGAGGGGGACCGCATACGAGGTCTATTCTAGGTTGCCACCTGGTATGGAGAATGACTATGAAGCTCTGGAGAAAGCACTGTTGAAAAGGTTTCAGATGACAGCTCATACTTATCGACAACAGTTCAGAAAGTCGAAGAGAGAGCCAGGAGAGATGTTCGCAGCCTACAGTGTCAGATTGAAGTCTTACCTTTTGAAGTGGATGTCTTTAGCTGGATTTGCTAACGACTATGAAAGTTTGGAAGAATTGGTGGTCGTGGACCAAATGAAGAGAATGATGCCTAAGCCTTTGCAAACCTTTTTGCTTGAAAATGGGGCAGAAAGGTTAGAGCTAGTCAACACGTTGGCTGAAAGGTATGTGCTAGCTCATGGGGATAATGGGGAATTGTCACAACACAATCCCCGACCACCAGACACATGGTCTGGAAAGAAGAAGAACCCTAAAACCGCTCACACCAGGAAGGAGGATCCTTTCGATAAAGTTCCTAGTAAGAAACCCTCTGGTAAGAGTCCACCTGGATCTCCTAAAAGAAAGTGGAGTGAAAAGTGGTGCGCCTATTGCAAATCTCCCACACACAATACGGTAGATTGCCGGCGTAAACAGAAAGACTCTCACTATGCTGCTTGTCTTGTAGAAACCGGGGAAGGGTCTCACAAGGAGGTAGAAGGGAGGGATCTTGGGACCAAAGATTTAGAAAAACCACCAGTAGTAGAAACGGTACTTGTGAACGGTCAACCAGTTGAGTGTCTCTACGACACAGGTCTGCAGTTTGAGGCTGTAATTTCATCACATTTAGTGAGCCCAGAGCAGCTAACCGGGGAATCTATTGAGATTCAAACGGCGACAAAGAGTGCGGTAGCGATGTCTCTTCCAATTGCGAAGGTGGACATCAAATCAAAATATGTTACCGGCACTATACAGGCAGCCGTTCTGCTAGATCCTATCTTCCCAATGATCTTGGGTTGTCGCTACGTCTTTCTAGGGATTCCAACCGAACCCATGTACGTAGGGGCAATGCAAACCAGATCTCAATTGGAGGATGAGCAGACGCCGGCCTTGATTGTGAATCCCTTGCCTGGGGAGTTACGAGCTGCTCAAAGCCAGGATGCTACTTTGCAACCTTGCTTCAACCAGTTGCCAAAAGGTTCTGACCCACCAAGACGGGGTCAGTATTATATGAAGAATCGGTTACTGTACCGGAGAGCCGGAATGGAGGATCACCAGCATGGACAGCTGGTGGTTCCTAAGGCTTATCGGGAACAGCTTCTTCATATGGGACACACCATTTCTTTCAGTGGACATATGGGTGTCGGGGCAACTCTCCAGCGCATTTCCTGCCATTACTACTGGCCAGGGATGACTGGAGACGTGCGTAGGTACGTCAAGTCGTGCCCAGAGTGCCAGCGTGTGGCACCAAAACACTGGACAGCTCCGGTAGTCCTGGGAGACATGCCTATTATGAACTCTCCTTTCGAGAGAGTTGCCATCGATCTTGTTGGTCCTCTTCCTAGGACTAGGAAGAGGAATAAGTACATTCTCACGATGGTGGATTGCTGTTCCATGTGGGGCGAGGCGATACCTTTGGCCACAATCGACTCTAAGCGAGTGGCTGATGCACTGATGGAGACCTTTACTAGGTTGGGATTTCCCAACCAGATCCTAACGGACAATGGGTCTCAGTTCTGTGGTAAACTGATGGAAGAAGTCTTTCGTATCTTCCAGACCAACCACATTCACACAAGCCCGTATCACCCTCAGTCTAATGGGCAAGTAGAGAGGTTTAATGGTACCTTGATGACCATGCTTCGGAAGCTGGCACAAGAGAAACCAGACAGATGGGATGAGTATATCTCAGCCGCCTTGTTCGCCTATCGGGAGGTTCCCCATGGGTCGACCGGGTTGCCACCAGCCACTCTACTATTCGGGAGGCCAATCAAGGGTCCCTTAGAAGCCTTATTGAGATGTTGGACAGAGGAAGAAACTTCCGAAGAAGTGGTATCCTCTTATAAATACGTCGAAGAGTTAAAGAAAAAACTCCAGACGGGTTGGGCTTTGGCAGCTCAGAATCTGAGAGCGGCCAGGAAGAGACACGCGGCCTACTACAATAGAAGGACGAAAGATAGGTCTCTTAAGGTGGGGGATCGGGTTCTGTTGTTACTTCCAGTAGGTTCCAATAAACTCGAGATTGGTTGGCAGGGGCCTTTCCCGGTAGAAAGGGTTGTCTCCCGCACCAACTATGCCATCCGGATCAGGGGGAAATCTAAAATCTTCCACATTAACCTTCTCAAAAAGTATGAAGAACGATCTGATGGTACTTCTCTCCCACTCATGACTATGGCGGTCGCGATGGAAACTGAATCGGGCGAAGAAACGGATAGGGGGTATCCATTACACCCTGGGGAAACCTATAGGGATGTACATATAAATCCTGATCTGTCGGCTGAAGAAACAGACCGTGTCATCCGTTTGTTGGAGTCCCATCAGCAGATTCTTACCGATCGGCCAGGGCGGACAGGGTTGGTCGAGTTTGATATGACTCTGACTACCCAAGACCCCGTTCGCCAGAAAATATATCCAGTGCCATTTTCGAAAGAGAAGGCCCTGGAAACTGAAATCCAGAAGCTTCTGGACGACGACATCATCACTCCTTCGACTTCTCCTTATAATGCCGGGGTTGTCTTGTTGAGGAAGCCAAGCGGGGAACACCGCTTATGTATTGATTACAGGCATTTAAATAGTTGTACGACATTCCAAGTTGAGCCGTTGCCAAACACAAATCAATTGTTTGCCAGATTAAATAGGGCAAAGTACTTCTCAAAAATTGATTTAAGCCGGGGATATTATCAGATCCCTGTGAAGCCTGAGGTTCGGCCCATGCTCGCTTTCAGTACTCCGAGTGGCCATTACGAATTTAAGGTGATGCCTTTTGGGCTGAGCAATGCGCCCAGTGTGTTCACTCGCATGATGAGAAAGTTATTAGACCCTTTAAGGGATCCCTCTGTCGTCTCGTTTATGGATGATATTCTCATCGCGTCTGACAATCTGAAGGATCACCTGAAATCCTTGGAAAAGATCTTCATAAGATTGAAAGAGGAGGGGTTAACCGCCCGTCCAGCCAAATGTATGATTGGATATCAATCCTTGGAATTTCTGGGACACACTATTACCCCAGGGGGACTGGTACCGGAAGAAAAAAATATTGAGAAGGTCCGTCTCGCACCCCGTCCTAAATCCAAAAAGGATGTTAGGTCTTTCTTGTCTCTGTGTGGGTTTTACCAGAAATTCATTCCAAAGTTCAACGAAATTGGAGCGCCGTTAACCGAAACCCTGAAGAAAGGATCGCCAGATCCTATAGTCTGGACCCCGAGCTGTGAAGAGGCTTATGGGAAGCTGAAACAGGCGTTGGTGGATAGGCCAGTCCTGCAACTCCCGAATTTGGAGAAAACGTTTGTTCTGAGAACCGACGCGAGTAACATAGGGATTGGAGCAACTCTGTTGCAGGAAGGGCGAGATAATCCTTCGGTGTTGTGTCCGGTGGCGTATGCCAGTAGAAAACTGTTACCCGCCGAACGGAATTATTCCACCGTCGAACGGGAATGTCTAGCTCTAGTGTGGGCGGTACAGAAATTTCAACCTTATCTGTATGGAGTCCAGTTCAAAGTGCAGTCCGACCATCAACCTCTGACGTTCTTGGCAACTTCTAAGAAACTGAACGCGAGGTTGATGAGATGGTCATTGCTCCTACAACCGTATCAGTTCACGGTCGAATACATCCCCGGAAGGGAGAATGTGGGAGCAGATTTTTTATCACGGCATCCTATGGTTGAATGTGAGGGTGGGGTCATTCGAACAGAACCACTGACAGTAGAAAGTTCGTAGGGTTCGACTTTCTTAAGAGGGGGCCTATGTAGCGAAACGCCAGTGGTCCATGTCCTTATGCATTCTTTTATTTTGGGTAGACAGGGGGGAACGGCTTTCGGAAGCTCTCAGTTCTCTTGTTCTCTCAAATCTCCATGAAAGATGGTTCTTTGGGTTATCTTCCTATCACAATCTTTACATGGAGCAAGTAGCCAATGTCTTTCACATCGGGTAAACCCGATGGAGCGCCTTGCGCCAAATGAGCGCTGGTGCGGCTGCTAAGCAATTCATGGCCGTGTACACACCTACCGTTGGATAGTGGCATCTTGTCAAGTCGATTTGAAGATTGGGACAGAGATGCAACCTCCTACTGAAGTGGTGAAGAAAGGTAGGGCTTGGGTTGTGGGTACTCCAGCCAAACATGGAGTTATAAATATACCATGGGTTGAAGGGGAAGATGAATTGGCGAAAGGCCAATCATAACCAATGACGAGTTGGGTGACCGTTAGCCGATTTGGCTGCACGTCTTGTCCTTGGCATAGCCGGGGAAGTGAATCTGAACCATATATCTCACAAGAGGATTTCATTTGTTCTTGGCGTCAGATGAGCTGTTGCTGTCTTTCTATCTACGGCTTGAATTGGACAGATTGTCATCTTTCTGTTGTATATACTCAGTGGGTATTTTGGGAATGGGGTACACCAATCTCTGATCTATCTTCTTGAGCCAGAAGAGACTATTCACAGGACTATCTCTTTCATCTGTTACTAGATGGGATGATGTAGGGAAGTTAATGGACTTCTGTATCTCATTTAGAGAACCTGCATTCCGCTGAATCTATGTGTTCTGTGGGGCACTGCTGGTACATTGCGGCGACCGCTCAGACAAGAGCGGAGCCGGGAGGGGGTAGGATCTTCTTTCCTATTCTTGCAGGGAGTGGGGAACTACAAAGCGTGCCATACAACCCCATTACTATACTATGAGTTAATGAGATGTAACACACGGATTACTGGGCGCACCACACCACAAGATCTTGCGGGTGAGAAAGGCATGGTTGCAAGTGAGAGGGAAGCATGGGAATGAATGTGCCCAATCATAATAAAGGCTTGGTATGAGTGTGGAGGGTGTGTCGTGTGGCCAAAAAGACAACCGGACTTCGTCCAGCTGGAGGTCTACTCAAACCCGGACGTGGCCAATCCAGGGGCTACCTGACAGGTCAGGCCTGGTCAATCAGGTATTAAATATAGTGTATTTGTGTGATACATGAGTCAGCCCAGTCGCTCAGGTTTTATTTATCATCTCCAGGGTCCTCTTCTATGGGAAGTGACTATGTCTTCGAAGGGACATTATCACCGGTGCTTCTAGGCTAACGTAAATATGTCCAACGAGGCCAACTCAAGGCAAGGTGCAGGTCTTGAAGCAAGGACATTTTGTATGACTGGTGCATTGCCGGTTTTGTTTTAACAACATACGCCTGAGAGCAGTTGTTGTCCGGAGGGAGCCTAAGAGTGATTTTCTGGCATACCCATTTTATCCCGGACATTAAAAGGACCCAACCATTATCCTTCACAAACACCTCACCTTATCGGCAACACTAAAGCTTTTCATAGGTCAGTGAAGACCTAGTGCCGAACTAATTCAGATGACAATGAACAGAAGTCCTCAACACACCAGTCGCTTGGATTCTACAAAAGCCGGTTGAACCTACACCCAGTTGTTGGAGAAGGAAGGAGATTCGGACATCTTTGGTGAGAAGTGTGTGGACAGATCAGACAGTATCTGAAGCTGGATCTGTGACTGTGGCGACTTGAGGCTCTGTGTTAGAATTTACCAGTGTAGTGTCTGTGTAGATCTATCTGTTTATCTGCCTTTATGTGTTCCTGTGCTGTTCTTGATTAGGTTAATAAAATTACTTCCAAGTTGTTCTGACGACTGCCATGTTATTTATGCGTCAGCCAGAAGAACACTGCAGGAAATAGGTCCCTAGGTCGAAAGGAAGCGTGACAGTGTGTCCAGGGAAAACGGAGGAGGGTTGGCAGGAAAAGACCTATCTAAGCCAGGGCTATAGAAGATATTTGAAATATTGTGACCGGGCTATTTGGGACCCTCCACGTAGCTTGTTACAAGTTGCAATTTTGAACTGAATATAATTTAAAAACATGTAGCAGCATGATTGATGTGGAAGCCATGGTAGCAAAATGGATTGTTGGCCCAGGTGGTCACATGTTCAAATCCCCACAGAAGCAGGGATTGTTTTCTAACTGACCTGGTCTTCCAGGATGATCTAGCCTAAAATGGGTACAAGGAAATGTTCTGGGAATTTTTGTTTTCTGCGCTCGTTCGCTCTGAACTCAAGCGTAGTCGATGCATTATACTTCTAGGGCACTGGACTGAGTTTTGTATGTGGATTAGATTTCTCTATTACCAGTGCCTCTCGCCACCAGGCGAACCCACTCCAACTTCTGAGGTACTTGTAATTTATGTCCCAAAATCAAGGTTGAGAAGTCAACATTTTAGTCCAAATGATCGGTGTAGGGATTGAGCCTGCTACCTCAGCATCAGCACATCGTATGTTTCTCTAATCCATTCAGCAATGCTGACCTCCGTTCTGGGAAATAAAGCTGGACAGTGTGATATTCATCTCACCCATCAAGTGCCTATTGGTCTATACAAAAATGGGGCTTGCACTATGTACCCAATACACCTCAAGGCATGAAAAAGGCTTCTTTGCTTTATATTTACATTAATCTTCAAATAATATTTAGCTAACTATTGACAGATCACATAATACAATATGCTAACTTTATAATACAATTGCAAAAACTAAGTGTATTAACCCTACCAGACCGCTGTACCGATTTTTCGGTAATTTCCAAATCTGCCGCTATACCGCTGTACCTAATTTTCGGTATTTTGCCTAGTACATGAAAAAATTGCGTCATAAACTAAAAATAATCAACCAATCGTTGTCAAACCTCATGGTTAGCCATTGCAAATGTCTTCCCCCATGTGTTTGAATTGACTTTATGTGGTTTAACGTGAAAAAATTTTGAAAATTCACAATGAAATGAGCGGCTGATGAACCAAGCATTTCAACAAGAAAGCGAAGTAGGTCTAGGCTTTTCACAGTCCAACAGGTGATTGATACTTTGGTTGATTCACTCTCAGGAGTCAGAATTTCATCAATACGTTTCCAGTTTAAGTGACACAGGCAGTGAGAGCTCGAGTGATGACGAGAATCTTGAACCTTATATATATACCCATGCAAGAAGATGAAGAGCAACATCTGGTGCTCACTTTGCAAGAAGTACCTCTGTGTGAAACAAGGCTCATCCTGCTGGGTGGATTGGCACACAAAGGTGGAATATTGGCGCTAGATGACAGGTAGACCTATTTTCTACAGTGTCTCCAAGTTACATCTTATTCTAACCACTTGTTTGCATGTAACTAACATTTTTCTATATCATGCTGGTTTTTTCTCTTTAATGCTCAGGAGCCCAGGTATAGGGGACAGTTAGGTTCAGGGCCTCAGGTCTGGCAGGGTTAAGTTAGGATGTAATATTTTGAAGAAAAACATCATACTTACGAAACACCACAGGAACTCCTCCACGAATAGCTTTCTTGTTGTCAAACACTGCAGTTGGGCTAAACCAAAAAAAGCAAGATTAAAAATGCTGTAAGAAAATAATAATTTAATAAATGCTGCAATATGAAATCAACTATGTTATACAGAATATTTCTTGATTTCTCACAAACAAATTATTTAACATTGCTTTACAGCTGCAGAATTATATTAAATATGTAAATTTTCTGCACAATTTTGGTCACATCTGTTTTATGCTAAAACAGTAACAACACAATATAACTTTATGGCTAGAGATAAATAAAATCAATAAAAACTAAAACATCCATTTTACCCAATCATTTTGGCTTGTAACAGTTAAAAGGCAGTGTACAAGCAAGAGCCTTTTACATTCCTTAACTGATCGCCTGCCAAACAAAAAAGCGGTCCTGACCAAACATAAATTCAAGGCAGAAAATTTGAAGTAGGGGTGTGTCACAATAATGCTTTTAAAATGGTAGCAGATGTATTGTATTACATATCAAATTAAAGAGGATTGCACAGGGAACATGACAGTGTTAATAATTAATTGATAGGTTACAAATATTATGACAATAATGAGAGGTTTAGTAATAACAATTGAAATTAAAGTGTTAAAAATTATGAAAAAAATTCACTTACCAAGGTGTTATTTTCTATCCGTCGCAGCTAATCCAGTTAAATTTAGTGAATAATGGTACACACACCACTTGTGTTCAAGAATTTCACAAGAACTGCTCCATAACATGAATAAAACACAATGAAATCATAAAATTATGAAGCACATAATTTTCAAACAAAATGGAAAATGTCAGGAACACATCAGGCAGATTACTGAGGAGTAGAGTACTGAGAAACAATATAACACTATTTTCTATTTAGTTATTATTATAATTATTATTCTAAATTTAATTATTTATATACTCCTTAAATACTTTGTGACAGGCAAAGCAAATTTAGTGGCACAAATGTGGCCCATTAGCGCAAGCATAAGTCGGCATGTGCCATCATATTCTGAGGAACTGTCACCGTTAGATTTCTTTTTATATTATGACCGTCTTCTAAATAATTAACTGACTACTGCACATGGTTAGTTTTAGAATCTTTCACAAAGTCCTTTACATCACAATAACTATAATATAAAATTGTTTAAAACGGTAATTTTATTAAAATATATGAGGTCCAGAACCAGAAGGTATTGTCACTTCGAATTTCGAATCACAACAATCATTTGGAATGTCATGCCATGCGCGTTTTCAAGTGTTAATCTTGTTGGCCATGCGTGTTTTTGCACACGAGCGGAAGGGAAATCTTTCATTGTAAAGTTTAACCCTTTACAGGGCAGACGCTTGTCCGTTTTGCAGCCCTGAACGGGCAAGATTTTTTCAGGTTCGGTAAAATTTTGGGTCGCGTTAGTAAAAACATCACAAATAAGGTGTTAGTCAACCGATTTTAGTTAAATAAACAACACAATGAAGGGAAAAGCATGCAGAATATGTTACTCACGTGATTGTTGTCGGTAATCCATATATGAACACAAATATTTACGAAATATGGCATGTTGTTTGTGATTTTCCGTCATCTATATGGCAATTTACAAACATTTTCAGAATCATAATCACTTTCTTTAAAGTCCGACTCAGACTGCTAATGCAAAGTAACGCTTTGCACTGATATCTAGCTCCGATTAATAGTCAACTTCGTGCCCTTTAATGTCATTTAAATTGAACCTAGCGAAATCTCGGCTATCACTTGAAGAATCGCCGAAATCCATTTTGAAAAACAGCGTAAAAATCCCGAAAACTATCAAAAAAAAGTCCGTAAAAGTCCGTTCAAATTCATGATAGCGCGTTTACAAATGGCGGCCACGTTGTCAAGCTATCGGCGAAAGTGAAAGTAGCCGTCGGAAGTGTCGGAAAGCCGAGAGATCGCGTTATTACAATGCATAATAGTATCGGACGCAATCGGCCGCTACGCTCGTTTAAGCGATCGGCCGGTAATGGCCACTATGCCCTGTAAAGGGTTAATTCAATGGGACACTAAAAATTGTGGACTAAAATTGAGAAATGGATCAATTAAAGCACTATATATACGGAACCGATGGGTCGGTTTTTGGGTACCAAAATGGCCACTATGCCCTGTAAAGGGTTAATTCAATGGGACACTAAAAATTGTGGACTAAAATGGAGAAATTGATCAATTAAAGCACTATATATACGGAACCGATGGGTCGGTTTTTGGGTACCAAATTCGTGCCATAAAACCGACCAATCGGTCTACGGCAGGCAATCAGTTAAGGTGCATGCAGCACACAGTGCTAGACCCATATTTTTATAGACCAATCAGGAGTCGGTGGGTGACGTGGTCAGTATCACGCCCGCTTTTTTGGGTGCCATATAAGAAGGAATTGGAATGTGAACATTCATGAATCTGCAGGACTGCAAACACAATAGAGAAATAATGTTATTGTCAGTTACTCAGAAAATAATAAACAGGATCATTCTAGAGAGATTAAGAGATGCCACTGACAAACAACTAAGGAATGGACAGGCAGGCTTCTGATGAAACAGATCCCAAGTGGATCAGATGACCAAATTATGCATACTAATGCTGTAAAGCACTGAACTGAGCTCCCCATTTTATGTTGAATTTGTAGACAATGAAAAGGCCTTTGAAAGCTTTGATAAGGAATCCCTTTGGAAATTGATGAGGTACTGTGAAATCACATACAATAATTAACTTAATAAGGGCAACATATAAAGATGTAAAATGCAGAGTTCTCCATGAGGGATGGAGTTCTCAGACACGGATGCCTTTTGTCACCTTTATTATTCTTACTGACTATAGACTGGATTATGAAGACAATCTTTAACAATCACCAGAAAGGCCATTCAATGGACTCTGACAGAGAAGTCTGACGATCTGAATTTTGCTGATGACAATGCCCTCTAGTCCCAAACTTGAAATCAGATGAAAGTTAAACTAAACACACTTAAAGGAAGGTTACATCAATGAGGTCTAAAAAGTCACAGGAAAAAGGTAAAGATACTGAGAATAAATCAAACAAATGATAACCTAATCTCCCTTGGTGAAACCTTGGAATTATATAGTTTAGGTAACAACACAGAGAAAGATGGCGATACAGAAAGAGATATTTAAACAAGAATACAAAATGCTAGAGGAGCTTTCCAATTGAAACCTGTGAAAGTCAAAAGAAATGAAACCTAGTAGCAAACTTAAAATAATAAACTACAATTTTAAATCAGTACTGCTGTGTGGATCAGAAACATGGAGAATGACTAAAATAGTTACTAATAAACTCCAAACATTACTTATGTTTGGTATCATGTGTTTACATCCCCACTGAGGCAGATGTTTACAAAATAACTGGAGCTCCAAGGTTGACACAGTCTCAAATTGAAAAAAATCTTGGGAAGTAAAAGTGACCATTGCGATCACATAACCCATTGAGTGCTAACTGGTCTAGACAAATATGGGGTTAGCACCATATACCCATTATGCCTCAATGTATGTAAACAGGTCTTTTACTTTTACTGACTTACCTGAGATACAGATGCTCAACGCCTCTACATTTCCATGAGAGTAAAGTTGCTCCTAAACAGAAAATGTTTCTGATAAATTACTGAATGTTTAACACAACACCTGGTAAAGAACAAAGTAAATAAAGCTGCAAATGCTTTTGTACTCAACACATGTTGTAAATCATCAACCCTTTCAGCCCCAGAATATTACAAAAGGTTACAAAGGCAAGAGGACTGACTTCATTGCACTGGGTTTACCCCATATGGCTTAGTCTCCATCTGCAGAACAGCCAGTCACGTTCCGAGGGTATCACACAAAGTACGAAGTCCCTAGCTCCCAGAATGACCCCCCAGGGGTCTCCAGACAAATTGCACTCATGCTCCGAATGATATAGTCTCGAAAAATAAATCAGTAAAGAACCCTTTTACAAAGTCTTAAGGCACATTGGGCATATGGTGACCTATATTTGTACAGACCAATCAACACTCCAGAAAGTCGTGGCGTGCTGATGAGCGTAATCTAGCCTAGGAATCAACATACAGCTGAAAGATGCTGGTGTTGACCGCAATATCCTGAAACAGGATGGAAACGCGGGGAAAAAAAAAAAAAAAAAAAAAAAAAAATCAGCACTCAATGGGTGACGTTGTCAGTATCATACCGGCCTCTTCCACTTCCCATAACATGTCTAGACCGGATCGACCTGGAATCCCAGGTTGCTTCTAAAACTTCTGCTTCAGAAGGATTCCAACACATTATTGTGTTAACAGCCAAGTGTACTAGCCACTGCAATAATGTAGCTCTCGTAACTTGTTGTTGCTGATCCATCATTGCCACAGTGGATCCTATTATCATGACTCAGTCATAGAGTTAGGTTTTCATGTGGCTCATTAGACTAATATGAAGTCAGAAATGTCTGTGACAATCGATAAATGTCTAGTGTCAGTCAGATGGCAGTAACTTTACTTTTGATGTTCATATAGCACACCTAGGTATATATTCCTCAATGTCTAACTCTTGTGTTTGACCACCCTGTTATTTAACTGCCTCTCTGTTCTGCCGATGTAGGTAGACTGGCACCTGCATGTAAATTAATAAATACAATTGGATTTGGCATACAGAGGGACAGGTTCTTTTACTGCTGGGGTGGAAATAGGTGTGGTTCAGTATCTAATAACTGGAGTTGTAGCACAGAACGTTTGGCCGACTACTATAATAAGCTGGTCCTGCAGACATTGTATTACGTCATCCCATCGAAAAGTTAGTTGGATAAATACCTTGAATTTGGGGACTGATGTTACGTTGGATTTTGGTTTCAGCTGTTGGTAGTGACGCTTTATCAGTCCTGTAGTAGAGTACCCATTAAGGTGTAAGATATTCTTTAGAGTTTCAATTTCCTTTGTCAGTGTGCCCTGTGTGCATATCTTCCTGGCTCGGCCAAAGAGAGTCCGCAGTAAGCCACATTTGTACTGGATGGGTACGAAGCTGTAAAAATTTAAGTATTGGCCTGTCCACGTTTCTTTGAGGTACACTGATCTTAGAATTGTGCCATCTGCTCTACGTCTCATTAATGAGTTTCATTCTAATGAAATTAATTATTAATGGCAGGTTTTGCCACGGCAAGCAAATCATTTAGAAAGTTACACGCCCATAAATAATTTCTATAATAATATTAATTAATTGCAAAGACTAAAAATATTAAGAATTATTACTTTATTAGTATTAGTAATTAATAATAGGTTAGTTTAAAACTATAACTATATAATTAGTATAATTAGTGGATAATTATTAAATCAAAGTGACTATTCATAATCCAACTATGAATAAATTCTCCCTTTATTCATACTTCAACTATGTATAAAGACTCCCTTTATTCATAGTTGAACTGTCCCGGCTGGTCACGCGAATTGCCAAGTCACGTGACTTAACGTACAAATGACGTCATCGGGACATGCATGTAGCTATATTATACATTTTCGTTGATTCAAAATCGTGTCCTTAGTAGCAAAGTGGTAAGTGTCTCCGCCTTTTACGCGGGAGCTGAAGGTTCGATTTCATACAGTACAATTTTTTTTTTTTAATTGGTCAGCAATTAATTGGGTGAAAGAGACTTTTTAACAAAAAATATTAGGAACTAAAATATAGAACTGAGAAACTCGAAGCTTGTTAATAAAGTGTGATCTATGGATCTGGGAGTGATCAAGCAAGGCCTCAGCAATAGCAGTGCCCTGTATGTTCTCTCCCGACCTGTCCCACTCTTTGGAGCGTGCACTGAAGTAACCACATATCAGATACCTGGTAAATGAAGAACAAATAAGTTGGTATCAACCAATGCTGGTCTGATGATCTTGCTTTAGGCAACAAACAGTCTTTCCTAGGGTTTTTGTGTATTAGGTGTTGGTTACCTGTGTCTTTACCTTGCTGTACAAGAACCTGCACACTTATCTTTCTGTTCTTATCTGTCCTCTATTTTTGTTGTCTTGGGAAAGGCACTTAGCCACCCGAACATGAGTTCTTCACTCTCTCTCTCTCCTTTTCTATCTCCCTCCCCCTCTCTTTCTTGTCTTTATCACTTTTTAATGTCTTTCAACACATCTTTCTCATATCTCTGTCTCTCACACTATCTTCGTTATCTATTTCTCTCCTCTCTATTTTTAACCTGCTTCACATATATTAGGTTTTCCTGCACTTTATATGAGTAGCATTTCCTTGTTTATCTGTTAATTCATGAGGCCAGTCACTCGAAAGCCTGGTGTTTGTATTGCCTAATCATGTCTCTCTGAGGTGACGCATATTACTGTCAGCTTGGACCAGAATTATCAGGACATAAATAGTAGGAAATAGTAGGTCGGTAACGTAAACAAAGATGGATGCCTGTAAACAGTAAGTGAACAGAAACGCAAGTTAACAATTCTTGAACTCGCCTGTGGACACACAAAATTATTCACAATAGAATTGCGAATAGAAAAAAATTATATTCGCAGAAGAAGTAGGTCATGTGATTGTTCCTATACGTGTAGCTATATTATAAATTTTTGTTGATGTGTTAACGTGTCCTCAGTAGCGTAGTGATAAGTGTCCCCGCCTGTCACGCGGGAGCTCGAGGTTCGATTCCTCGTTGGTGAAGTAAATTTTTTTTTTTTCATTTTCAGCAAATACGTACAAATTAGGAACTAATGTATAGAACTGAGAAACTCGAAGCATGTGAATAAAGTGTGATGATCGAGGCATATTACTGTCAGCTTGGACCAGAATTATCAGGACATACAAAGTAGGATGGTAACGTAAACAAACATGGATGCCTGGTAACAGTAAGTGTACAGAAACGAAAGTTGACAATTCTTGAACTCGCATGGGGACTCAATTATTTGTAGGGATCGTTATTTGTATTGGGGACACCAGTTCTAGAAAATTATTCTTGATATTTAAACAAGACTAATGTAATGTAAAAATAAAACGGGATGCCAGAAGAACGGACAGAAGTAAGAAGAAGGGTGATTAATTAAAAATATGGAAAATTCGGCAGAATTAAACTCGCAACAGTGAACATTCCTATATTTAAATTAACCACCTTCTTAGACTTCTTAATGGCTCAAACTAAAATTGACTAGTGAACAGACGCTGTGACATGTTTGTTACTTCCCGCAGTTCTATTGCGAATATAATTTTTCTCTATTCGCAATTCTATTGGGAATATAATTTTTCTCTATTCGCAATTCTATTGCGAATAGAGCCTCCCAAAAAATTATTCTTGATATTTAAACAACCAGTAAGGACTAACGTAATTCATACTTCAACTATGTATAAAGTATCCCTTTATTCATACTTCAACTATGTATAAAGTCTCCTTTATTATTAAATTTTTTGTACTAATTTAGAACTGAATGAATGACGCCGCGGACTAACCATAAAGATGGACTAGTGCTGTATTTCCTTCTCCCCGGTCTAGGAATAGAATATCTCCTGGGGCGTGACGATTAGCTTCTTGATTTGTCATAGTTACTGTCCAGTCCTGAAATGCACCCTTGCAGACAGCAGCAGGTTAAATTCTGATCCACCTTGCGCTGTGCACGACACACAAGTTCTCTACCTCTACCTAATGTCAACAAGGTCCTGATGTAATCTTTTCACTTTCCGATACTTGAACTTGCGATTCTAATACATTGTTTGATACAAGATGCGTAATGGAGATATTTGTAATCGATACTGAATCAACCTGAGTGATCCTAATTGCGATACCAAGTAAGTCACCGAACAAGGGGGAAAAGTTAGTTAGTCGACAGATCATCCTCATTGCACATCGAACCATTCAGTCCATAAGTGCTCGGATCCCCTCCTCAGCAAATCCCGCAGCCTGTAGCGGCTAACGACGCCAGTTCTGTGTTGGTTTATCAATCTTCTTTGGCTTCCCGCGTAGTGTTCTTGTTTGGCCACCCCTCTTTTAATTTGCTGCTCTCGCAGTCTGGCCATGGTTGTAGATTCACAGTCATCACTTGGTTCACGCAAAAGTCTTACTTCTCGTAGAGCATTCAGAATGTCAGCCTGGTCCATGGCGCGTCCGCCCTCCACAGTAGCCTCACTTGCGAGCTTGTCAGCCCGCTCATTTCCTTGTACTCCCGCATGCCCTGGCATGAAGATGAAACTAATCTTTGCCAGCCGAGACCGCTCCAGAGGTAGCAACCATTCTCTTCGGATCGACCCCTCCTCTATCCTCTTGATCATGTTCATTGAGTCGCTAAGGAAACATGCCCTAGTGTCTGTGTCTCGAGCCATGTTATTGCTTTACTTACTGCCATGACTTCCATGGTCAGGCTACTTGTGGTTTCAGTGAAAGCACCAGAGTCCTCCTTCACAATTCTCCCTCCGGCCCGAGCCGTAAAGGCCCATGAGCTTCTCACATGTCGGACCCATCTGTGTAGATGACAGCATCACCGTCTAGCGAATTCTCGAAAATCAACGCTTGTACTTCAGCCTCCACAGCAGCCGGATTTTCTTGTCTGCATTTTCTATCTAGTTGGATGCAAACTGGAAAGGATGTGCAGAAATCTGTTGCACTTGTACCCACTCCTCGCCAGGTTCTAAGTCCTCAAGTGAACACACCTGTTGAAGAATGTCTTCGGCTTGACCCATCCACGACCGTCCTCTTTTTAACCTGCTGCCCTTCACCTTCATAATTTCACTATGCAGTGGATGTTGTGTGTTTGCGTTAACTCTGAGGTAGGCGCGTGCTCTGCAAACTTGTATTCTGTCTTCAATGGTTGGAAAATCAAGAAGGTAGCGCATCGCCCTGCATGCTGTATCTCTTGTACATCCAAGAATAATGCGCATAGCTTCATTCTGTATCCTTTCCATCCTTTCTATCTGCTTACGGCTGAGAGTCTGGATTGCCATTGCATACTCAAAAACAGACATGGCCAGCCCCTCGTACAGAAGACATAGATGGCGCTGCTCACAGTTTGCTGCCGCCATCACCCACATCGCAGCCAAACCCCGCTTGGCCTTTGTTATTACCTGGTCTATGTGCTCATTATAAGCAAGGCTTCGATCAAACCGTATCCCCAGGTAATTCATTGCCTGCGTTTTTTCCACCGTCTCTGAACACAGCTTTACAGTTGGTGTTGGGGTGTTGACAATATGATTATTCAACGAGAACCAAGTCACTGTTGCCTTTGTTGGGTTGACCATTGCCCCAGCTTCATCACACCAAGTACTTATGCGACTGAGTTCGGTTTGTAGTTCCACAGCAACCTGCTTTCTATCCTTACCCTGGCGATACACTAAAACATCATCGGCATATGACAATGTCCTGCCAGGTCCAGTGATTTGCTCACTGGTGATTCTCACTGTGTAGGCGTTGAACAGTACCGGAGATAATGGTGATCCCTGTGGTAGGCCAGGATATATTATTGTTGGTTCCGAGGTCCAACTGCCACATCTAAAAACTACTTTCCGTTGGAAGAGGGCTGCAGCGATCCAACTAAGGAGGAATGGACTTACTTTTAGCTCAAGAAGCTGAAACATTAAACAAATCCAATGGTACTCTGTTGTACGCGTCCAATAGCTGCAGCAAAGGTTTCAATGCCTGAGTGGAAACCTTCATAGACATCATGGGCAAAAACTGCTGCATTGGTCCAGGTTTCTCTTTTTGGGCGGTACCCACCCAGGGTAGGTGGGAAAACACCTTGCCTCTCTAGCTGGCTTGATATTTTCCTGGCAATTACCTTCTCAAGCAGCTTGCCTATTGTATTCTGCATGGTTATAATTCGATATCCCTGATTTTTTTTTTTGTGTGGTCTTTGTCTGGCTTCGGCAAGGGAATCAGATAGCTGTGTAACCATTCCTCCTTGATGCTAGCACTCCCTATACTGTTGTTGTACATGTCTGCTAGTTTCTCTAGCTCGTTGTCGGTACACCTATTTATGTCGTCGTATCTTATGCCATCAGGCCCTGGAGCGCTGTTTTTTTTATCGTCGAAGCACAACCTTGATTTCTTTCACTGTCACTGTGTCTTCATCCGAAGTGTTCTGGGCCTTGCACCTGTCTGAGGTGACCTCCTTGGCCAGATTTCGGCCTCCCATGTCTGTCTGGTTGCTCTGCTCTAGATAGCGTTCAAAGAGGGCTTTGCCCTTGTCCTCGTCAGTCCTCTACCGGATGAGGTCAGCACCTTGGAAGTCAAAAATGCTTTTATTCTTGACTACACCACTCATGCTTTTATGTAGTCGCCAGAACAATTTCAGTGACTTGTCTGTGCTTACTCTTTGACACACCTCTGCCCATTTTTCGCTTTTAACGACATTGACCGGGTTTTTGAAATAGCTTACTTTTGTGTGCATCTCTCTTTCTAAGTGCATGCAGGGACTAGGATGACCAGCTCTGTTCTTCTTAGCATTCTGCCATCTCCTTACAGCACTACGCTTATCCACCCAAGCCTTCTCCACCTCGAAATTCCACCAAGGTGGCTGCTCCCAGCTTATTTTCCTGCCCTAAAGCTTCCTGCGCTTGTCACGTTTTATTTTACTCACCACATCTTGCCCTGTACTGTCATACTGGAAAGTCTTTACCTTTAGCTTGTGCTGCCTGGTTCTGCCGTTCTCCACCAATATGCTGCAAGGGTGGTGGTCGCTGCCGTGGTGTCCTAGGACACCCCATCTACACACTGTAGTGAGTGAAGGTGAAACCAGCGCCAGATAAATAGCACTGTCCTCATCGCCTGGACGGCTTGCTGTCCTGGTGACACAGCCATTGTTTATACAAACCAGGTCAATGGTTTCAAGTGCAGTCTCGAGCTCCTCCCCCTGTGTGTTGGAGCAAATGTTTCCCCATGGTCTGCCTTTAGCGTTGAAATCGCCACAGAAAATAAAATTTCTCTCGTGACCTAATATGCCACTTAAGCACTGCCACTTCTGGGAATCCATCAGGGGAAAGACGCCAGGTCGGTGTCATGACCTGGACGGACCCGTCCCTATTCCCTTTCGATTCGATGTCACCATACGGCACACGGGTGTATAGTTTAGTTAGTTTAGTCGATGGATCAACATCACGGCGCACGGGTGTAACCTATAAGAGCTCCGTTCTACTCCTAACTCAAGCCTGAGTCTGCAGAATCTCAGCTCAATGCACGAACTCCGTAGCACCGGCGAGGATCCTGAAACACTTTGGGTAGATTTTTAACTCGAAATTTTGCCCGGGCAGCGCCGTTAGGCTACTCTTTTTCGATTCCCAACTCAATCAATCAATCAGTCATGTGCTATGTCGGAAAGCGTGAGCAATCATGACTCGCCATTTCACTCGATCACTAGAGTCGTGGATCAGCTCAATGTTCCTGTCTCAATCATGCCATGTGGCCAAGCCATCCAGGTATTTACTTCTCGGTCTTCCCCTTGGTCTGTTAGCTTCGATCTTGCCAGCTGTCACTTAGTTCTCCAATCCATTTCTTCTCATGACATGTCCAAAGAATTTTGACTGTCTACGTCTAATTTCTCTAATCAATTTCGATTTTCATTTTTCTCCTGTAGCACTTGGTCATTGTTTTTTTTTTTTTTTTGTTTGTCCATGGTATTCTTTGCATTTTCCTCAGAAACCACATTTCTGCAGCCATCAGATGTTTTTCAGCTTGACTGCTCATTATCCAAGTTTCACATCCATACACAAGAACAGGCTCTAGTAGCACCTAAACACTCCCTTTCTCGTTTCAATTGACATGCCTCTATTGGTCAGTATATTTTTCATATTGCCAAATGCTACTTTCGCCATGGCGATTCTTGTTCTAATCTCTTCAAGGCATCTCCCATCAGATGCCATGACTGTTCCGAGACAATTGCACCGACTCACTTGTTAAAGAATATTCCCATTTACTTGTACATTACAATGTGGCATTTCGTTCTTTCCAGTGACGACCATAATCTGTCTGTTTACAACCCGATTCTAACCCCAGTTGTTCACTGTGTGCAACAACCGCATCTACCAATTGTTGCAGATCCCGCTCATATCTAATGCCACTGATGTTTCGTCCTCCAATGCTGATTCCATTTATATCTTCTACATTTCTGAAAATATTATCACTGTATAGGGAAAAAAGATCTGGAAACATTCCACATCCCTGTCTAACACCTCTCTTAATTGGCTGATATTGTCCCACTTCATTATCAATCCTTATGGCAGCTTGTTGTTTTCAATATATGTTTTTTTTTATAAGTCTAATGCCCCTCCCATCAACCTGCAGATCTGCAAGCATATCTACCATGTTGACATGTCGTACTTCATCGAAAGCCCTAGTGTAGTCAATAAAGCAAAGATATATGTCTTTGTTTACTTCTATGGAACGTTCAATAACTGATCGTAGTACCTGCCAATCTTGGGTAAAGAAAAGAACAAATGCATCCATACTTCAAGAACTGAATATTGAAGAAGGTTGGCTATTAATGACGATAAAACAAAAAAAAAATTGAAATATTTTGGTCACTTGAAACGCCACGAAAGTTTGGAGAAAACAATAATGGAGGGGTATATGACTGGGAAGAGAGGAAGAGGAAGGCCAAAGAGAAGATGGGTGCAGGATGTGGCGGATGATCTCCAGATGGGCATATTGGACGCGGGACATCTTGCTTATGATCGAGAGGTTTTCCGGAAGGTTGTTATGGAAGCGAGGTTCTACAAAGGACATGCTACTGAATGAATGAATGAATGAATGAGTACCTGCCAAGGGATTTTTTACATGCGCAACAATACACACGGGCGTCCCATCTCACTACCCAGAGATCAGGAGAAAATTTTTGTTACTTTCGTTATTTTCGTTTTTACCATTACCCCTACCCCGTTCAACTTCAAGGAGAAGTTATAGTTGGGGTCCATCACCGTATCAGAATGATGGTCCTACGAATGAGTCAGCCAAAAGCAGCTGCTCACGGTTTTACCCTCACAGTATATATTAATCCGTAGGTGACTTTTGAATTTTTGTTGTCTATATGGGGTAATGGACCGTAATAGAGAATGTTAAAGTGGTCAAGCTGTATGATTCGGGCTCCGAAGGTTGTGGGTTCGATTCCGGGCCGCATCCTTCGGTTCACAAGTTCATTTTTTCGGAGACTCGTGGGGGTCGTCGCTGGAGCTACGGAGTTCGCGCTTTGTGCGACGCTTTCCGTGCTGCGGAAAGAGACTGCGCTACATTACGTGGGATAAAATCAATGCAATGAAGTCGACCCTGTTGACATTTAAGCAACATTTAAGAAGGTAAACGGGCCGAAACATTCGGGGTGAGGGACACATCTGAAGATCAGAAGCCCCTTGTCGTATTTGCTCCGCGGCGGAGTTTTTATCACTGATTTATGTAAAGTACGTTTGCCGTGATCTCTTTAACTACCATATTTTCTAAATGGTTTCGCGGTCTACACCACGGGGAGGTGGGGTTGACTTGTGCAGTATGCGGGTCATCGGCAGGCTACTAATGTTCACTTTTCATATCTTCTAGGAGAGGCTAGCCGATCTTGCTGGCTGCAGGGCCAAGCGCTGTTCACGCCTCGAAGAGAAATATCGAAAAACTTCTACGGGAGAAACTTTCTGCACAGGACAAGCTGCTGGATGGTGATGCAATTACAGTGCTGCCCGAAGCAGTCACAGTGAAAAAAGTAAACTGCAGTAACGTCTTAGAAACCCTTGTTTTCTCGTTCAAATCTCTCTCTCTCTCTCTCTCTCTCTCTCTCTCTCTCTCTCTCTCTCTCTCTCTCTCTCTCTCTCTCTCTCTTTCTCGCAAATACAGGTATAAACTAGGAACATGATAAAACTTGAAACAAAGAGGTTTCTGAAAACAACGTTAGATAGTGATTACTAAAGCCAGGTTTGGGCATTACGTATGTAAAGTAAAAAACTAATTATCCCGTTTTGAGACGAATTGGGCTTGACCCATATTTGTATCGACCAACCAGCACTCCGTGGGTGACGTACGTGGTCGTTATCACCCCAGCTGCCTTTACTGTCCAAGACAGCCAAAAAAAAAATTGCTCGGGTTGACTGCGACGTCTTTTAAAGGATACGCAATTAACATTTTTTTCGTGAACAGGGATATAGCTTTGCCCTTTAGACGTGTGGCCTCAACCTCCTTTGTAGTTCAGAGGAATGAGGTCCAGCATAATCTGGGATCCAATGTCCTTCTAGACATCCCCAGCAGCTCCTCAATCGTATATTCTATACGAGCATCCTACCCACATCCAAGCCCTCACGCCCTGGGAAGATATCTATGTGTGTTTATGAAATCTGGCTTCCACTGTCTTGCTTCGCTTCCGAAGTCACGGGTGACAAGCATCGTCTGGATCTTTTCTCCGGGGCAAGCTAGTGTGCTGGGGAATGAACAGGCGGACAGACTGGCTGGCTCTGCAAAACTTGGTGGAGTATTAATGCATGATAAGGCAGACATGGTTGCGGCCTTGTGGGAGCACATGTATACCTCAGAGGAGCAAATGGATCACCATGGTCTAGCAAGAATGCAACAGCGAGGGGTGACGAGGGGATCTGGCCGACGATCGACGCTCAGAGGAAAGGCGAGATGGACATATAATCAAATTGCTATTTGCAATATTAGTGTTAGAACTCTTCGCTGGCTGCTGGGAATGGGGACGGAGCACTTATGGGAATGCCCCGAATGCTGTGATGTCAGTTCCTAAATCAATCAATCAATCGTGGTGACTTTCTCATTTTCAGTTTTGATATGGCTAGCTCCAGTTTGCTGATTGTGATAGGTGCCTCCAGAACTTCATGTGCTATGTCCTTCTGTCCTGTATGTCGCCATTTCTCTCGAGTCTCTTGTTGTTTCTCTGGACTAATTTTGATATTGTTATCTTGTGCGAATGAGTCCACAAAACGGTCAGCTGCTTGCTTTCCTGTTACTTACTGGAGAAATTTTAAATATTGTGTTTGATTTTAAATCCATCCATCCATCCATCATGTGCCATGCCGGTAAGCGTGGGCGGTCATGTTCTGCCATCTCACTCGATCAACAGAGTCGTGGATCAGTTCCGTGTTTCTGTCTCGACCATGCCACAAGGCCAAGCCATCCAGATACTTGTTTCTAGGTCTTCCCCTTGGTCTGTTCCCCTCGATCTTACCAGTTGTCACCAAGTTCTCCAAATCATTTCTTCTCATAACATGCCCAAAAAATTGTGACTGTCTACGTCTAATGTCTCTGATCAGTTTACGATCTTCATTTGTTTCTTGAAGGACTTGTTCATTGGTCTTTCTGGCTGTCCATGGTATTCTTTGCATTTTCCTCAGAAACCACATTTCTACAGCCATCAGATGTTTTTCAGCCTGGCTGCTCATTGTCCAAGCTTCACATCCATATAAAAGTACAGGTTCTATGTAGCATCTCAACACTCTTTTTCTCGTTTCAATTGACATCTTTTTATTGGTCAGTATGTTTTTCATCTTGCTAAAGGCTACTTTTGCCATGGCGATTCTTGTTCTAATCTCTTCAAGGCATCTCCCATCAGATGTTATTACTGTTCCGAGATAAATGTACCTGCTCACTTGTTGAAGAATATTCCCATTTACTTGTATATTACATTGTGGTATTTCGTCCTTCCTAGTGACGACCATAATCTGTGTCTTTTTACAATTTAATTCTAACCCTAGTTGTTCACTGTGTGTAACAATCGCATCTACTAAATGTTGCAGGTCCTGTTCATTGTCTGCAATCAAGACTGTATCATCTGCATATCTAATGTTATTGATGCATCGTCCCCCAATGTTGATTCCTTCCATATCTTCAATATTTCTGAAAATACTTTCACTGTACAGGGAAAACAGATCTGGAGACATTACACATCCCTGTCTCACACCCCTTTTAATAGGCTGATATTGGCTTACTTCATTATCAACTCTTATGGCAGCTTGTTGTTTCCAATATATGTTTTTTACAAGTCTAAGATCTTTTCCATCAATTTGTAGATCTTCAAGCATCCTTATCATGTTGACATGTCTCACTTTATCAAAAGCCTTTGTGTAGTCAATAAAGCAAAGGTGTAGATCTTTGTTTACTTCTATAGAACGTTCGATTATGTTTCTCAGTATATACACAGCATTTACTGTACCCTTGCCTTCCACAAACCCACATTGTTCTTCTCCTATTTCAGGTTGTATTTTCCTCCTAACTCTTTGCATGATAATTCTTAGCAAAATCTTCGTGATGTGACTCATTATACTAATTGTTCGATGTTGATCACATTCCAAGGCTCCTGATTTCTTTGGGATTGCAATAAATACAGTTAGTTAGTTAGTTAGTTAGTCGACAGATCATCCTCGTTGCACATCGGACCATTCAGTCCATAAGTGCTCGGATCCCCTCCTCAGCAAATCCCGCAGCGTGTAGCGGCTAACGACGCCAGTTCTGTGTTGGTTTATCAATCTTCTTTGGCTTCCTGCGTAGTGTTCTTGTTTGGCCACCCCTCTTTTAATTTGCTGCTCTCGCAGTCTGGCCATTGTTGTAGATTCACAGTCATCACTTGGTTCTTGCAAAAGTCTCACTTCTCGTAGAGCATTCAGAATGTCAGCCTGGTCCATGGCGCGTCCGCCCTCCACAGTAGCCTCACCTGCGAGCTTGTCAGCCCGCTCATTTCCTTGTACTCCCGCATGCCCTGGCACGAAGATGAAACTAATCTTTGCCAGCCGAGACCGCTTCAGAGGCAGCAACCATTCTCTTCGGATCGACCCCTCCTCTATCCTCTTGATCATGTTCATTGAGTCGCTAAGGAAACAAGCCCTAGTGAATGTCTGTGTCTCGAGCCATGTTATTGCTTTACTTACTGCCATGACTTCCATGGTCAGGCTACTTGTGGTTTCAGTGAAAGCACCAGAGTCCTCCTTCACAATTCTCCCCCCGGCCCGAGCTGTAAAGGCCCATGAGCTTCTCACATGTCGGACGACCGACCCATCTGTGTAGATGACCGCGTCACTGTCTAGCGAATTCTCGAAAATCAACGCTTGTACTTCAGCCTCCACAGCAGCCGGATTTTCTTGTCTGCATTTTCTATCTAGTTGGATGCAAACTGAAAAGGATGTGCAGAAGTCTGTTGGCACTTGCACCCACTCCTCGCCAGGTTCTAAGTCCTCAAGTGAACACACCTGTTGAAGAATGTCTTCGGCTTGACCCATCCACGACCGTCCTCTTTTTAACCTGCTGCCCTTCACCTTCCTAATTTCACTATGCAGTGGATGCTGTGTGTTTGCGTTAATTCTGAGGTAGGCGCGTGCCCTGCAAACTTGCATTCTCTCTTCAATGGTTGGAAAATCAAGAAGGTAGCGCATCGCCCTGCATGCTGTATCTCTTGTACATCCAAGAATAATGCGCATAGCTTCATTCTGTATCCTTTCCATCCTTTCTATCTGCTTATGGCTGAGAGTAAGGATTGCCATTGCATACTCCAAAACAGAATGACCAGCCCCTCGTACAGAAGACAGATGGCGCTGCTCACAGTTTGCTGCCGCCATCACCCGCATCGCTGCCAAACCCCGCTTGGCCTTTGTTATCACCTGGTCTATGTGCACATTATAAGCAAGGCTTCGATCAAACCGTATCCCCAGGTAATTCATTGCCTGCGTTCTTTCCACCGTCTCTGAACACAGCATTACAGTTGGTGTTGGATTGTTGACAATATGATTATTCAACGAGAACCAAGTCACTGTTGCCTTTGTTGGGTTGACCATTGCCCCAGCTTCATCACACCAAGTACTTATGCGATTGAGTTCGGTTTGTAGTTCCACAGCAACCTCCTCTCTATCCTTACCCTGACGATACACTAAAACATCATCGGCATATGACAATGTCCTGCCAGGTCCAGTGATCTGCTCACTGGTGATTCTCACTGTGTAGGCGTTGAACAGTACCGGAGATAATGGTGATCCCTGTGGTAGGCCAGGATATATTGTTGTTGGTTCCGAAGTCCAACTGCCACATCTAAAAACTACTTCCGTTGGAAGAGGGCTGCAGCGATCCAACTAAGGAGGAATGGACTTACGTTTAGTTCAAGAAGCTGAAACATTAAAAAATCCAGTGGTACTCTGTTGTATGCGTCCTCAAGATCAATCGCTGCAGCAACGGTTTCAGTGCCTGAGTGGAAACCTTCATAGACATCGTGGGCAAAGACTGCTGCATTGGTCCAGGTTTATCTTTTTGGACGGTACCCACCCAGGGTAGGTGGGAAAACACCTTGCCACTCTAGTTGGCTTGATATTTTCCTGGCAATTACCTTCTCCAGCAGCTTGCCTATTGTATTCTGCATGGTTATAATTCGATATCCCTGAATTTTTTTGTGGTCTTTGTCAGGCTTCGGCAAGGGAATCAGATAGCTGTGTAACCATTCCTCCTTGATGCTAGCACTCCCTATACTGTTGTTGTACATGTCTGCTAGTTTCTCTAGCTCATTGTCGGTACACCTATTTATGTCGTCGTATCTTATGCCATCAGGACCTGGAGCACTGTTTTTTGATCGTCGAAGCACAGCCTTGATTTCTTTCACTGTCACTGTGTCTTCATCCGAAGTGTTCTGGGCCTTGCATCTGTCTGAGGTGACCTCCTTGGCCAGATTCCGGCCTCCCATGTCTGTCTGGTTGCTCTGCTCAAGGTAGCGTTCAAAGAGGGCTTTGCCCTTGTCCTCGTCAGTCCTCTGCCAGATGAGGTCAGCACCTTGGAAGTCAGAAATGCTCTTATTCTTGACTACACCACTCATGCTTTTATGTAGTCGCCAGAACAATTTCAGTGACTTGTCTGTGCTTACTCTTTGACACACCTCTGCCCATTTTTAGCTTTTAACCACCTTGACCAGTTTTTTGAAATAGCTTACTTTTGTGTGCATCTCTCTTTCTAAGTGCAAGCAGGGACTAGGATGACCAGCTCTGTTCTTCTTGGCATTTTGCCATCTCCTTACAGCACTACGCTTATCCACCCAAGCCTTCTCCACCTCGAAACTCCACCACGGTGGCTGCTCCCAGCTTTTTTTCCTGCCCTGAAACGTTCTGCGCTTGTCACGTCTTATTTTACTCACCACATCTTGCCCTGTACTGTCATACTGGAACGTCTTTACCTTTAGCTTGTGCTGCCTGGTTCTGCCTTTCTCCACCAATATGCTGCATGGGTGGTGGTCGCTGCCATGGTGTCCTAGGACACCCCATCTACACACTGTAGTGAGTGAAGGTGAAACTAGCGCCAGATCAATAGCACTGTCCTCATCGCCTGGACGGCTTGCTGTCCTGGTGACACAGCCGCTGTTGATACAAACCAGGTCGATGGTTTCCAGTGCAGTCTCGAGCTCCTCCCCTTGTGTATTGGAGGAAGTGTTTCCCCATGATATGCCTTTAGCGTTGAAGTCACCACAGAAAATAACATTTCTCTCGTGGCCTAATATGCCACTTAAGCACTGCCACTTCTGGGCGTCCACACTTGCATTGCGGGCATAAACATTAACCAACACGAATGGTATACTGGAATGAACTCTCAACGCCTGTATTTGCATATCGTCACTGTTCCAACTGGACATGTCTAGCTCTGACGCCACCATGCTATCGCGAACGAGAATCGCCGTTCCCAGATGTCGTCTGTTGTAGAAACATTTGAAGCCGGCAATTCGGAGTAGCTGATCGCCCAGTCTCGTCTCCTGGAGTGCTACAATGTCGTTCCTGTAAACTAGGGTTTCTAAAATAGAGCCTCGTTGTTTTACACTGGCACAGTTCCAATATAGAATACGGATGTTCCTGAGTCCTAGACGGTGACACTTGAGTCTAAAACGTCTCAAGCCACCGCGCTTACCTGGCTTCTTTTTCCCTGCGCGGCTACCACGCCGCTTCGGTATGTTGACTGCTGATCGTTGACTGCTGATCGGACTTCCGGTTTCAAGATGGCGACGGACGGTCGTGTTGTTTTGTGTTCGTTAACTTTTTCGCGTAGGGGATGGATTTATTCATTTCTTGCGTGTAATTGGTGTGCCAGGATGTAAAACCAGGAGTTTCTACTCAAGATCTGCGCGGGTGCTACGGAGTTCGTGCATCGAGCGAAGCCATCCTTGAGTGAATTTTCAGCAGCGTGTGTGGTTCTCAAAAGTCTGTGTTTACGTTTTTTCAACATGGCGGAACAACGTGTGTGTTCCGAGCGATCTGCAATAAATACAGAATTACATAACTCATGAGGTATATTTCCAGTATCATATATTGTATTAAGCAGACTGGTAACTTTATCTATTCCATATTCTTCTAAAGCATTAATCATTTCTGTTGTGACGCTGTCTGGACCGGGGTTTTTGCCAGATTTCATATGATTAAGAGCATTCTGAACCTCCATCTTCAAAATTGCTGGCCCTTCATTGTTATTTTGAACAATATATTGTTCGTCTCTGCTATCGTCATAAAGGTTTTTCACGTAATCTGACCATACATGTAAAATCTGATCTTTTTCTATTATGACTCTTCCATCTTTTGTCTTTAGGCAGCCTGCTGATGTACGTGTTCTTTGATTAGTAATCTCCTGAATTCTTTTGTGCATTAGTTTCGCATTTTTACTGTTGTGTTGTTTTTCAATTTCTCTGCAATTTTTCTCAAGCCATGTTTCTTTAGCCTCCTTACATAAGGTTCTGACTTTTCTGTGAATTTCTTCATATTTGGCAGGATTATTTTTGTTCTGTCTTCTTGTTTCCATTAGTTGTAAAATTTCTTCAGTCATCCATGTCTTACGGCCAACTTTCTTTACTTTTGGAATAGTTTTTTCTGCTGCACAACTGATTGAATTCTTCAGCATTTCCCATTGATCATCTACATCTTGAAATAGGATCTCTAGATCAGACAATAAATCAAATTTGTTCTTTACTTCTATGTTAAAATTATCTTGTATTTCTTTGTCAGTTTTCAATTTGCACAAGTCATATTTAGGGTTTCCTGCTGTATACTTGACTTTCTTTAACTTTACCCTCAATGTGCCAGTAATTAATCTGTGATCACTGTAACAGTCTGCATTTGGAACTGTTTTTACAACTGTTAATGCATTTCGAAACCTTTTGCTTATCAGGATGTAATCTATCTGGTTTTTAATCCTGCTGTCTGGACTCCTCCATGTCCATAATCTTCTAGGATGTTGTTTAAACCAGGTGTTTCCTACAACCAATTCTTGTTCTTTTGCCCATTCTACAAGTCTGTAACCTCTTTCATTTCTCTCTCCCAAACCATGGTTGCCTACACTGTATCCATCGCTTTGCTTTCCTATTTTTGCGTTGAAATCACCCATTATGATATTTATTTCTGATTTTTTACAGTTCTTTAAAGCAGACTCCATGTCATTATAAAATTCCTCTATACTTTCTTCACTGCTTTCACTTGTTGGGGCATATACTTGAATTACATTTATTTTAAAAGGTTTTAAATAGGGTTTAAAAGGTTTTTAAATTTAAATGATTTTAAATACGAAATAAAAATTAAGTACCGGATTGCTCCACATTCGACAGTATCAGTGGCTATGTATGTTATGTATTTCAGCCAACATATGATTCATTGTTTCACTTTATATATTAAAAAAAAAGTTTTAAAGGCAAGATTACGGGCATTGTTGCACCA
Source organism: Cepaea hortensis (assembly GCA_963921405.1). NCBI lineage: Eukaryota > Metazoa > Mollusca > Gastropoda > Stylommatophora > Helicidae > Cepaea > Cepaea hortensis. The sequence continues at coordinate 176,180,922 of OY992877.1, forward strand.
GTTTGTATCCTGTGGGGCTTTGTCTATTTCCTCAGAGCAGTGTGCTGAAAGCCTCACACAAAGCACGACGCATTCACAAGATTTACAACTCTGCAGTGTGCACCTGACAAGATATACACATCTGCAGTGTGACCTGACAAGATGCAGCGAAATATGCCAGGAAACAAATTATGCATCCTATTGTTTATGGTTTCTTTATTTAAATTTACTGAACGTAAACTTGCCAAGAGGTCACAACAGGAAACATTGCTGGTGTTGACTGCGTCGTTCCGTAAAGGATATGCAACTAACTTTTTAAACTTGTAAACTGTATCTATCTTCCTTGTGTTTCGATTTTTAACACAAAATCTAAACAATACATGTAAAGGTGTAAAATTATGTGGTATGTGTCATGATGCCGTTTTTATTTATTCGTTTGCCCTAACTTTTCGGCTACACCCCTGATCATGGAGACACGTCTATAGATGTTCAGCAACAAATGCTAATACATTTTAAGAATTGAGGTGCAGGAGTCTATATCTCATATCTTGACAGGTACTGAGAGACAAGGTTTATTCTCGCTGGCAAATTCTGTTCCAACTATGCAGCTGAGGCTGTCTAGCAAACTGGATTAATCATTTATGATTGCAACTCTGATTGCCATCAGGCGGACATTTGAGGTCTGCACTACAGGCTATTCTGGGTGGTCGACTCCTATACTGTGAAAAGTGCTAGGCAAGTAGATGCCATGATATCCCACTGTGGAGTGGCTAGATATAAGAAAGCAGTTTGGCTTGCAAGATAGGGAGGAGAATGTGAACTAGTGGTTAGTGAAATCTCATACTTTAAGAGAAGGAGAGCAGTCTACGCTATTGAAGAGACACATGGTCAGCCAAGCGTCACCTGCCACACTCTTGGCTGGCAGGAATGGGTCACCTTTCTTGCCTCAGAACACAACATAAAATACTGAGTGGGGGAAATTAATTGGTTTCGCCTCTCAGATTGACCAAAATGTAACTAGGCAAACAAATTGCTGAATACGTTTTGTAGGACTATCCTCTGTACAGTGAGTTAAGAATGATATACTGGCCCCCCTGAATCAACACTATACTCCAAACTGTATGGAACTACCTACACAAAAAGTCTAGCACATCACAAGAGGGAGCCGTGATGGTGCAGTGACCGGCATGCTTGCCAATCAACCCAGTGGTCATAGTTTCCAGTTTGCACTTAGGCAGAATTCTAAAAACATTATCCTGGATGATGATAATGAGACATTTAGGACCAGGTTTATTTTTAAATTTGTGATGCAGTAGTCTTGAAGTAACAACATGAAACAAACTAAAGTAATTGATAGTAATAATTCTCATCTGTGGATGATAATTAGTTACTTCTTTAGTTATCACCAATCAATGAGGTGCACTGAAGATAGATACTGGGCATATGCTGCCAGGAATAAATAATAGCTTGATGCATGGGGGACATACCTGAACGAATCCTCTCCATTAGTTGTTGGAGTGGAGAATTGAGTTGGAACTGATTGCAACGAATGCAAGTGAGGACGGTTTGGTTTCTATATGTAGCTAAGCAACTTGCAATAGGGACAATTAGCATCTAGACCGAGCATTTATTGGTCTGACTCAAGTACAAAGACGTGGATTCTGAATCACAATTCCCCTTCTAGGCACTGGGTTGGAGTCTGCTGACAATAACATATCTAAAACTCGTAAGAGGAAACATCACCAATGTAAGTCTAATCTCAGCCAGTCCGTATGCTTGCTGTGCTGAATCATGACCTGGGTACATACTAATATGCCTCTCTGCAGACCTTACTGATTACTGAACTTTGGGGCAGAAAAAGAAAGCTCTGCAACAGTTCCTGCAGAGATGCTACTCTGATGGAAGAAAAGTTTCTACACCAGTCTCACTCTGATAGAACCTTTTTAAGGCTCACATGATCTAATTACCAACAATGTATCAGATACCTGCGTTAGAATTGAGTCTTCTAGAGGATCTGAGCTAAACCAAGTCTATTTATTTAACAATGTTTCTTTTGAAGGACCACCATTAGTTGAACACTGATGACATACAGGCAGTTCTCAATGCAGACGAGAAAATCCGGCTGCTGTTGGAGGCGGAAGTACAAGCGTTGATTTTCGAGAATTCGTTAGACGGTGATGCCATCATCTACACAGATGGGTCGGTCGTCCGACGTGTGAGAAGCTCATGGGCCTTTACGGCTCAGGTCGGAGTGAGAATTGTGAAGGAGGTTGCTGTGGAGCGGTCTCAGCTGGCAAAGATTAGTTTAATCTTCGTGCCAGGGCATGCAGTTAGTTAGTTTGTTAGTCGACAGATCATCCTCGTTGCACATCGAACCATTCAGTCCATAAGTGCTCGGATCCCCTCCTCAGCAAATCCCGCAACGTGTAGCGGCTAACGACGCCAGTTCTGTGTTGGTTTATCAATCTTCTTTGGCTTCCAGCGTAGTGTTCTTGTTTGGCCACCCCTCTTTTAATTTGCTGCTCTCGCAGTCTGGCCATTGTTGTAGATTCACAGTCATCACTTGGTTCTCGCAAAAGTCTCACTTCACGTAGAGCATTCAGAATGTCAGCCTGGTCCATGGCGCGTCGGCCCTCCACAGTAGCCTCACCTGCGAGCTTGTCAGCCCTCTCATTTCCTTGTAATCCCGCATGCCCTGGCACGAAGATGAAACTAATCTTTGCCAGCCGAGACCGCTTCAGAGGCAGCAACCATTCTCTTCGGATCGACCCCTCCTCTATCCTCTTGATCATGTTCATTGAGTCGCTAAGGAAACAAGCCCTAGTGAATGTCTGTGTCTCGAGCCATGTTATTGCTTTACTTACTGCCATGACTTCCATGGTCAGGCTACTTGTGGTTTCAGTGAAAGCACCAGAGTCCTCCTTCACAATTCTCCCTCTGGCCCGAGCTGTAAAGGCCCATGAGCTTCTCACATGTCGGACGACCGACCCATCTGTGTAGATGACAGCATCACCGTCTAGCGAATTCTCGAAAATCAACGCTTGTACTTCAGCCTCCACAGCAGCCGGATTTTCTTGTCTGCAGTTTCTATCTAGTTGGATGCAAACTGAAAAGGATGTGCAGAAGTCTGTTGGCACTTGTACCCACTCCTCGCCAGGTTCTAAGTCCTCAAGTGAACACACCTGTTGAAGAATGTCTTCGGCTTGACCCATCCACGACCGTCCTCTTTTTAACCTGCTGCCCTTCACCTTCCTAATTTCACTGTGCAGTGGATGTTGTGTGTTTGCGTTAATTCTGAGGTAGGCGCGTGCCCTGCAAACTTGTATTCTCTCTTCAATGGTTGGAAAATCAAGAAGGTAGCGCATCGCCCTGCATGCTGTATCTCTTGTACATCCAAGAATAATGCGCATAGCTTCATTCTGTATCCTTTCCATCCTTTCTATCTGCTTATGGCTGAGAGTCAAGATTGCCATTGCATACTCCAAAACAGACATGACCAGCCCCTCGTACAGAAGACATAGATGGCGCTGCTCACAGTTTGCTGCCGCCATCACCCGCATCGCTGCCAAACCCCGCTTGGCCTTTGTTATCACCTGGTCTATGTGCACATTATAAGCAAGGCTTCGATCAAACCGTATCCCCAGGTAATTCATTGCCTGCGTTCTTTCCACCGTCTCTGAACACAGCATTACAGTTGGTGTTGGATTGTTGACAATATGATTATTCAACGAGAACCAAGTCACTGTTGCCTTTGTTGGGTTGACCATTGCCCCAGCTTCATCACACCAAGTACTTATGCGATTGAGTTCGGTTTGTAGTTCCACAGCAACCTGCTCTCTATCCTTACCCTGACGATACACTAAAACATCATCGGCATATGACAATGTCCTGCCAGGTCCAGTGATCTGCTCACTGGTGATTCTCACTGTGTAGGCGTTGAATAGTACCGGAGATAATGGTGATCCCTGTGGTAGGCCAGGATATATTGTTGTTGGTTCCGAAGTCCAACTGCCACATCTAAAAACTACTTTCCGTTGGAAGAGGGCTGCAGTGATCCAACTAAGGAGGAATGGACTTACGTTTAGTTCAAGAAGCTGAAACATTAAAAAATCCAGTGGTACTCTGTTGTATGCGTCCTCAAGATCAATCGCTGCAGCAACGGTTTCAGTGCCTGAGTGGAAACCTTCATAGACATCATGGGCAAAGACTGCTGCATTGGTCCAGGTTTATCTTTTTGGACGGTACCCACCCAGGGTAGGTGGGAAAACACCTTGCCTCTCTAGTTGGCTTGATATTTTCCTGGCAATTACCTTCTCCAGCACCTTGCCTATTGTATTCTGCATGGTTATAATTCGATATCCCTGAATTTTTGTGTGGTCTTTGTCAGGCTTCGGCAAGGGAATCAGATAGCTGTGTAACCATTCCTCCTTGATGCTAGCACTCCCTATACTGTTGTTGTACATGTCTGCTAGTTTCTCTAGCTCATTGTCGGTACACCTATTTATGTCGTCGTATCTTATGCCATCAGGACCTGGAGCACTGTTTTTTGATCGTCGAAGCACAGCCTTTATTTCTTTCACTGTCACTGTGTCTTCATCCGAAGTGTTCTGGGCCTTGCATCTGTCTGAGGTGACCTCCTTGGCCAGATTTCGGCCTCCCATGTCTGTCTGGTTGCTCTGCTCAAGGTAGCGTTCAAAGAGGGCTTTGCCCTTGTCCTCTGCCAGATGAGGTCAGCACCTTGGAAGTCAGAAATGCTCTTATTCTTGACTACACCACTCATGCTTTTATGTAGTCGCCAGAACAATTTCAGTGACTTGTCTGTGCTTACTCTTTGACACACCTCTGCCCATTTTTCGCTTTTAACCACCGTGACCAGTTTTTTGAAATAGCTTACTTTTGTGTGCATCTCTCTTTCTAAGTGCAAGCAGGGACTAGGATGACCAGCTCTGTTCTTCTTGGCATTTTGCCATCTCCTTACAGCACTACGCTTATCCACCCAAGCCTTCTCCACCTCGAAACTCCACCACGGTGGCTGCTCCCAGCTTTTTTTCCTGCCCTGAAACGTTCTGCGCTTGTCACGTCTTATTTTACTCACCACATCTTGCCCTGTACTGTCATACTGGAACGTCTTTACCTTTAGCTTGTGCTGCCTGGTTCTGCCTTTCTCCACCAATATGCTGCAAGGGTGGTGGTCGCTGCCATGGTGTCCTAGGACACCCCATCTACACACTGTAGTGAGTAAAGGTGAAACTAGCGCCAGATCAATAGCACTGTCCTCATCGCCTGGACGGCTTGCTGTCCTGGTGACACAGCCACTGTTGATACAAACCAGGTCGATGGTTTCCAGTGCAGTCTCGAGCTCCTCCCCTTGTGTATTGGAGGAAGTGTTTCCCCATGATCTGCCTTTAGCGTTGAAGATACCACAGAAAATAACATTTCTCTCGTGGCCTAATATGCCACTTAAGCACTGCCACTTCTGGGCGTCCACACTCGCATTGCGGGCATAAACATTAACCAACACGAATGGTATACTGGAATGAACTCTCAACGCCTGTATTTGTATATCGTCACTGTCCCAACTGGACATGTCTAGCTCTGACGCCACCATGCTGTCGCGAACGAGAATCACCGTTCCCAGATGTCGTCTGTTGTAGAAACATTTGAAGCCGGCAATTCGGAGTGGCTGATCGCCCAGTCTCGTCTCCTGGAGTGCTACAATGTCGTTCCTGTAAACTAGGGTTTCTAAAATAGAGCCCCGTTGTTTTACACTGGCACAGTTCCAATATAGAATACGGATGTTCCTGAGTCCTAGACGGTGACACTTGAGTCTAAAACGTCTCAAACCACCGCGCTTACCTTGCTTCTTCCTCCCTGCGCGGCTACCCCGCCGCTTCGTTATGTTGACTGCTGACCGCTCGGAAAACACACGTTGTTCCGCCATGTTGAAAAAACGTAAACACAGACTGCTGAGAACCACACACGCTGCTGAAAATTCACTCAAGGAAGGCTTCGCTCGATGCACGAACTCCGTAGCACCCGCGCAGATCTTGAGTAGAAACTCCTGGTTTTACATCCTGGCACACCAATTACGCGCAAGAGATGAATAAATCCATCCCCTACGCGAAAAAGTTAACGAACACAAAACAACACGACCGTCCGTCGCCATCTTGAAACCGGAAGTGAAACCTTGAAAATCCAAATCTTGAAACCAAGTGATGACTGTGAATCTACAACCAGGGCATGCAGGAGTACAAGGAAATGAGCGGGCTGACAAGCTCGCAGGTAAGGCTACTGTGGAGGGCGGACACGCCATGGACCAGGCTGACATTCTGAATGCTCTACGAAAAGTAAGACTTGTGCGAGAACCAAGTGATGACTGTGAATCTACAACCATGGTCAGACTGCGAGAACAGCAAATTAAAAGAGGTGTGGCCAAACAAGAACACTACACAGGAAGCCAAAGAAGATTGATAAACCAACACAGAAGTGGTGTCATTCACCGCTACATGCTGCAGGATTTGCTGAGGGGGATCCGAGCACTTATGGACTGAATGGTTCGATGGGCAATGAGGATGATCTGTTGAATCAACTAACTAACCAGGCAGTTCTCAAGCTTAGCGTCGTGTTAAATTTAATTAAAGAAAATGGCAAAAATATGGTCGATAAGGGGTGAAAAGTGTCAAAACATTGCATATATTATGGTATAGTATCAATGTGATCAGCACTTTTAATGTATTATCTTACCTTCCCAGAAAAACCTACACTGTCCTTTTTACAAGGTTCAGTTGATCTCACAGCTGTGCTATATAATACAAAATCCAGTCCTGATACTTCTATGGGTCAAAACCCAGATCACCGCGTTAAAGGTAAAAGGAAACTTTTACTCACCATTAGATGCATTGGGCATATGGTGCTAACCCCGTATTGTTATAGACCAATCGGCATTCAGTAGGTCATGTGGTCAATATCATACTGGTCACCTTTACTTCCTGTTACCCATTTTGACTGGACTGACCTGGAAGCCTCGATGCAAATTTGAATCCATGATCTGCTAGCCACTACATCAGCATGGCTCCATTGCATTCGATAATGAAGAATCCACTGCATAGCAGTCTGGGCACACTCAAATAGGCTCTGTTCCCTCAGCAAATTTAATAGTTATCATCATTTCAGATTCCTCCTCTCACTGCTGGAACCATACTTAAATCCACACTCATCTTTAAACAGATCACTGTATTGGTAAGAACATATATCAACGACTACACTATCACATGACCACTGTACTAAAATAAAGACTTTTAAACACACTTGTTGATACACAGAACAATGTATTTATTACACAGCAGCACATAATATCTCCCCATTGCACTGACAGAGCAATACAGAATATCTCCAAGTGCACTCACAGAGCAACAAAGAATAATTCCAAGTGCACTCACATAGCAACAAAGAGTATCTCCCATTGCACTGACAGAGCAATAAAGAATAACTCCCATTGCACTGACAGAGCAACAAAGAATAACTCCAAGTGCACTCATATAGCAACAAAGAATATCTCCCATTGCACTGAAAGAGTAACAGAGTATCTCCCATTGCACTCACAGAGCAATAAAGAATATCTTCCATTGCACTGACAGAGCAACAAAGAGTATCTTCCATTGCACTCACAGAGCAAAACAAGAATATCTCTCACTTAGCTGTGATCCACAGCTTTCAGTTAATGATTCTATACATGTACCATGAAATCTTAATTAAGATCTGAAATTGACTACACAGTGGTGATAAATATGCATGTGAAAGTGTGTGTACACATATAGGGTCCACTATATATAAAACATGAGAACATGTACATACCAATACCTTACTAATAGAAATACAGAATATTTTCCTGAAGGTTCATACAATTATTCACTCTCACACGGAGGGAGGTAGGTATTTGGGGGCCAATATTTTTATTCATTCCTGAATAAAGGCCAGAATTTGTAGCCTGTTACGTCAACGAAACATTTTGTTTAGTTCAATTCTGTTATATCTTTAAATAGTATCTTTATAACTAGGAGCAGTAGTAGCGCAGTGACTAGCACACTTGCCTGCCAGCTCAGTGGTCATGTGTTCGAATCTCCATTACTATTTTACATGTGACTGGGCGCCCTTGCTGACCTAGCCTAATATATGTACCAGAAAATGTCTTGAGAAATAAAGCTGGCCAGTGTGAAATTAACATCACCCCTGAAGTACAGATTAATGTCTACAAATATAGGGCCAGCACCACATACTCTACAGACGGCTACTAAAGACGATACAATAAAGACAACTGAAATATTTTGATCACTTGAAACGTCATGAAGGTTTAGAGAGAACAATAATGGAAAGATATATGCAAAGAGAAGATGGCTGCAGGATGTGGCAGATGATATCCAGATAGCTGTATCAGACGCTGTACATCTTGCTTATGACAGAGAGGTTTTCTGAAAGGTTTCTATGGGAGCTAGGTTCTGCAAAGGACATGCTATTAAAGGAATGAATGATCATATACTCAAAAAAATGCCTCAAGGCATAGAAATGGGGTCCTTAATGTAAATGTAGTTTTATAGCAGATATTGCTATAAGTTTCATAACTTCTAGACCACAACATAAGAGGTGTGGTGGCCAGTTCTCTTTCTCGCTGCAGACATTTCCCAGAAAATTATGAAAATGTTATGGTACCCACTGTTATTATATCTGGGTCGACCAAAGATCCGTCATGGTTGTAAAAATAATCCTGCACCTACTGGAAATTGAGCCCGAACCACTGCCATGGCAGGCAAAGACATGATCCATTATGTCACTACAGCTCCTTACTGACTTTTACTTACCTTTACAATTGTGTATTGGGGATGGAGTGGCTTACAGGTAAGTCATGGTACCATGCATGGTGTGGATGTTATGGATTTTTACGAACAAGGAAAGGATGGTATACTTCCCTGTGATCCTGGGTTAGTGAACTGGTTGTCTACTCTTGGAAGGATGAAAAATAGGAGAGCCTGTCAGTATGTTCTGTACACTGAAAATATCTATAGGAAGTAATTCTGGTATGCAAATACTTGAGTTCTCACTAGTGCTATAGAGTTTGTGCACTGCGTCGAGGTGCTCTATGAGTGATCTTTGAAGCGATTATAGAGGTATCCATGTGTAATGAAAGTGATTCTTTAAAAAGCAAACCAAACCAAACCTTGTAGGATGATAGAAACAAAAGACAAATAACTGACCCTTACACTGTAACAGTATACAGTTAGTTGTAAATCAATAACTGACACTTACATATTTCATTAACTGACCCTGACACTGTAACAGTATACAGTTGTATGTCATTAACTGACCCTTACACTGTAACAGTATACAATTAGTTGTATGTCATTAACTGACCCTTACACTGCAACACTATATAGTTGTATGTCATTAATTGACTCTTACACTATAACAGTATACAGTTGTATGTAATTAACTGACCCTTACACTGTAACAGTATACAGCTGTATGTCATTAACTGACCCTTACACTGTAACAGTATACAGCTGTATGTCATTAACTGACCCTTACACTGTAACAGTATACAGCTGTATGTCATTAACTGACCCTGACACTGTAACAGTATACAGTTAGTTGTATGTCATTAATTGACCCTGACACTGTAACAGTATACAGTTAGTTGTATGTCATTAACTGACCCTGACACTGTAACAGTATACAGTTGTATGTCATTAACTGACCCTGACACTGTAACAGTATACAATTAGTTGTATGTCATTAATTGACCCTTACACTGTAACAGTATACAGTTGTATGTCATTAACTGACCCTTACACTGTAACAGTAAGTTGTATGTCATTAACTGACCCTTACACTGTAACAGTATACAGCTGTATGTCATTAACTGACCCTTACACTGTAACAGTATACAGTTGTATGTCATTAACTGACCCTTACACTGTAACAGTATACAGCTGTATGTCATTAACTGACCCTTACACTGTAACAGTATACAGTTAGTTGTATGTCATTAATTGACCCTGACACTGTAACAGTATACAGTTAGTTGTATGTCATTAACTGACCCTGACACTGTAACAGTATACAGTTAGTTGTATGTCATTAATTGACCCTTACACTGTAACAGTATACAGTTGTATGTCATTAACTGACCCTTACACTGTAACAGTAAGTTGTATGTCATTAACTGACCCTTACACTGTAACAGTATACAGTTGTATGTCATTAACTGACTCTTACACTGTAACAGTATACAGTTGTATGTCATTAACTGACCCTTACACTGTAACAGTATACAGCTGTATGTCATTAACTGACCCTTACACTGTAACAGTATACAGTTAGTTGTATGTCATTAATTGACCCTGACACTGTAACAGTATACAGTTAGTTGTATGTCATTAACTGACCCTGACACTGTAACAGTATACAGTTGTATGTCATTAACTGACCCTGACACTGTAACAGTATACAGTTAGTTGTATGTCATTAATTGACCCTTACACTGTAATAGTATACAGTTGTATGTCATTAACTGACCCTTACACTGTAACAGTAAGTTGTATGTCATTAACTGACCCTTACACTGTAACAGTATACAGTTGTATGCCATTAACTGACTCTTACACTGTAACAGTATACAGTTGTATGTCATTAACTGACCCTTACATTGTAACAGTATACAGTTGTATGTCATTAACTGACCCTTACACTATAACAGTATACAGTTGTATGTCATTAACTGACTCTTACACTGTAACAGTATACAGTTGTATGTCATTAACTGACCCTTACACTATAACAGTATACAGTTAGTTGAATGTCATTAACTGACCCTGAAACTGTAACAGTATACAGTTGTATGTCATTAACTGACCCTTACACTATAACAGTATACAGTTAGTTGAATGTCATTAATTGACCCTGACACTGTAACAGTATACAGTTGTATGTCATTAACTGACCCTTACACTGTAACAGTATACAGTTGTATGTCATTAATTGACCCTTACACTGTAACAGTATACAGTTGTATGTCATTAACTGACCCTTACACTATAACAGTATACAGTTAGTTGTATGTCATTAATTGACCCTGACACTGTAACAGTATACAGTTAGTTGTATGTCATTAACTGACCCTGACACTGTAACAGTATACAGTTGTATGTCATTAACTGACCCTTACACTATAACAGTATACAGTTAGTTGTATGTCATAATTGACCCTGACACTGTAACAGTATACAGTTAGTTGTATGTCATTAACTGACCCTGACACTGTAACAGTATACAGTTGTATGTCAATAACTGACCCTTACACTGTAACAGTATACAGTTGTATGTCATTAATTGACCCTTACACTATAACAGTATACAGTTAGTTGTATGTCATTAATTGACCCTGACACTGTAACAGTATACAGTTGTATGTCATTAACTGACCCTTACACTGTAATAGTATACAGTTAGTTGTATGTTATTAACTGACCCTTACACTATAACAGTATACAGTTAGTTGAATGTCATTAACTGACCCTGACACTGTAACAGTATACAGTTGTATGTCATTAACTAACCCTTACACTGTAATAGTATACAGTTAGTTGTATGTCATTAAGTGACCCTTACACTGTAACAGTATACAGTTAGTTGTATGTCATTAACAGGATTGAGGGGGCTGGGTGGTCACGTGGTATGGTGTCTGCTTTGAGTGCTGGAGGTCCTGGTGAGGGCCGGGATTTATTTCACGTGGACTTCTAGTAACAAAAAATTCCCCTGGTCTCTGGGTAGTGAGATTGGATGCCCGTGTGTATTCTTGAGCACGTAAAAAATCCCTTGGCAGTTGGAAATCAAAAAAGAGTAGCCTAACAGCGCTGCCCGGGCAAAATTTCGAGTTAAAAATCTACCCAAAGTATTTTAGGATCCTCACTGGTGCTATAGAGTTTGTACACTGAGCTGAGATTCTCTGGACTCAGGCTTGAGTTAGGAGTAGAACGGAGCACTTATGGGTTTCTAGGAAATATTATGTTCAGTAGTTTGCCATTGCTTTCTAAAAGGCCAATATTCATACCATTGTGACAATCAAAGCAAAGCAGCCTGCTTCCAAATCGTCTGCAGCTGACTTCAGACCAGGAATGTTGACATTGCACAACTGCGTTCACTACCTCTAAGCCACAAATCAGTTCTCTGTAACAGTATACAATAACTAAAAAGAGAGGAAAAAAAATCAGGCACCAAACAATAAGAGAGAAAAAAAAATCAGGCACCAAACAAAAAGAGAGAAAAAAAAATCAGGCACCAAACATAGAAACCCCTTAAGAGTTCACAACTCTTGCAGTCTAACACAGTGGTTCCAAAGCAATGAAGTGTTCCACATTGGAATGGTGTGAGAGGTTGGCTGGTGCGTTGGAAAGATTTAAAGACAATCAAGGATTTCAAAACAATTAAAACAGAAGTTAAATGTGAAAAATCATGGTTTACTGTGTTTATCTTTCATGGACTATAATATGGGTTTGTCTCATATTCTGTCTTGTCTTTTCATCTGGTGAACTAAAGACAAATGCAGAGGTTATCTTCTGGTCTTTGTCTGCAGATGGTTGGTGAATCTTTTGGAAGATTGAGTTTTAAATCTTAAAGTCAATGCATTGGCGTTAAGATTGCCTGAGCTCAGAACAGTTCGCAGCTATCAGGGCCAGGTGAGTGTAGAGAATTTCTTCATGTGCCAGTACCAGAGTGAGGTTAGTGTAGAGACTTTCTTCCTGTGCCAGTACCAGAGTGAGGTTAGTGTAGAGAATTTCTTCATGTGCCAGTACCAGAGTGAGGCTAGTGTAGAAACTTTCTTCCTGTGCCAGTACCAGAGTGAGGTTAGTGTAGAGAATTTCTTCATGTGCCAGTACCAGAGTGAGGTTAGTGTAGAGAATTTCTTCATGTGCCAGTACCAGAGTGAGGTTAGTGTAGAAACTTTCTTCCTGCGCCAGTACCAGAGTGAGGTTAGTGTAGAGAATTTCTTCATGTGCCAGTACCAGAGTGAGGTTAGTGTAGAAACTTTCTTCTTGTGCCAGTACCAGAGTGAGGTTAGTGTAGAGAATTTCTTCATGTGCCAGTACCAGAGTGAGGTTAGTGTAGAGACTTTCTTCCTGTGCCAGTACCAGAGTGAGGTTAGTGTAGAGACTTTCTTCCTGTGCCAGTACCAGAGTGAGGTTAGTGTAGAGACTTTCTTCCTGTGCCAGTACCAGAGCGAGGTTAGTGTAGAGACTTTCTTCCTGTGCCAGTACCAAAGTGAGGTTAGTGTAGAGACTTTCTTCCTGTGCCAGTACCAGAGTGAGGTTAGTGTAGAGAATTTCTTCCTGTGCCAATACCAAAGTGAGGTTAGTGTAGAAACTTTCTTCCTGTGCCAATACCAAAGTGAGGTTAGTGTAGAGACTTTCTTCCTGTGCCAATACCAAAGTGAGGTTAGTGTAGAGACTTTCTTCCTGTGCCAGTACCAGAGTGAGGTTAGTGTAGAGACTTTCTTCCTGTGCCAGTACCAAAGTGAGGTTAGTGTAGAGACTTTCTTCCTGTGCCAGTACCAAAGTGAGGTTAGTGTAGAAACTTTCTTCCTGTGCCAGTATCAGAGTGAGGTTAGTGTAGAGACTTTCTTCCTGTGCCAGTACCAGAGTGAGGTTAGTGTAGAGACTTTCTTCCTGTGCCAGTACCAAAGTGAGGTTAGTGTAGAGACTTTCTTCCTGTGCCAGTACCAGAGTGAGGTTAGTGTAGAGACTTTCTTCCTGTGCCAGTACCAGAGTGAGGTTAGTGTAGAGACTTTCTTCCTGTGCCAGTACCAAAGAGAGGTTAGTGTAGAGACTTTCTTCCTGTGCCAGTACCAGAGTGAGGTTAGTGTAGAGACTTTCTTCCTGTGCCAGTACCAAAGTGAGGTTAGTGTAGAGACTTTCTTCCTGTGCCAGTACCAAAGTGAGGTTAGTGTAGAGACTTTCTTCCTGTGCTAGTACCAGAGTGAGGTTAGTGTAGAGAATTTCTTCCTGTGCTAGTACCAGAGTGAGGTTAGTGTAGAGACTTTCTTCCTGTGCCAATACCAAAGTGAGGTTAGTGTAGAGACTTTCTTCCTGTGCCAGTACCAAAGTGAGGTTAGTGTAGAGACTTTCTTCCTGTGCTAGTACCAGAGTGAGGTTAGTGTAGAGAATTTCTTCCTGTGCTAGTACCAGAGTGAGGTTAGTGTAGAGACTTTCTTCCTGTGCCAGTACCAAAGTGAGGTTAGTGTAGAGACTTTCTTCCTGTGCCAGTACCAAAGTGAGGTTAGTGTAGAAACTTTCTTCTTGTGCCAGTATCAGAGTGAGGTTAGTGTAGAGACTTTCTTCCTGTGCCAGTACCAAAGTGAGGTTAGTGTAGAGACTTTCTTCCTGTGCCAGTACCAGAGTGAGGTTAGTGTAGAGACTTTCTTCCTGTGCCAGTACCAGAGTAAGGTTAGTGTAGAGACTTTCTTCCTGTGCCAGTACCAGAGTGAGGTTAGTGTAGAGACTTTCTTCCTGTGCCAGTACCAGAGTGAGGTTAGTGTAGAGACTTTCTTCCTGTGCCAGTATAAGAGTGAGGTTAGTGTAGAGACTTTCTTCCTGTGCCAGTACCAGAGTGAGGTTAGTGTAGAGACTTTCTTCCTGTGCCAGTACCAAAGTGAGGTTAGTGTAGAGATGTTCTTCCTGTGCCAGTACCAGAGTACATCTCCTTGGGGACTGTATTGCTGAGCTTTTCTTGCTCTCCAAATTGAGAAGCCAGCGGAGTATGCAAGACTAGTACTGGAGCGTGACATCTATGGAGAGGCATATTGATATGTAACCAGGTCAACATTTAGCACAGCATAACAGATTGTCTGGGAATAGGCCTAAGTAAGTCATGTTTGCTGGTCTCCATGGCAATGACGTTGTGAACATGATTTGCCGCTTGCCCGCTTACAAAACACAGCGGTGACCGATTTAGCAGCAGGTCATGTCGCACTAGTTTTATCATGCTGGTATGGGAGCCGGTCGTTCAAAAAGCAATAGCAAACTACTGAACGTGAAAACTTGCCAAGACATCAACAACGGCAGTAAAATGCTGGTGTTGACTGCAACGTCCTGTAAGGAATATGCAACTTTAAAAAAAAAAGTAATGTCTCCTTGACAAATTGTAGGTATTCATTGGCAACAGACTCCAAAACAATTCTCAGAGGAAGCCTGCCATTAAGCATTGTGGGGAGTTTTCTGTTTTGTGCCAGGCATGTTGCTCTGGTCAGCAAGATGAGTTATCATTGAGGAATATCTCAGATGTTATCTGTTCATCTGCATGCCGGTTTTCATTGCTCTGTAAAATTAAATATTTTATTTAAGCAAGAATTGATGGTCTCTGGCAAAGCATAGTGTGGTTTATTTCATGGGTCTGGTATGGTAATTATGAAGGCTGGCTTGGGACAACTTGAAAACCCTGATTAATGGGGCAAGGCCACCACTTCAACTGGCCTAAGCAAGATGTGTATAGCATTACCAAGAAAAATAACACCATAAAAGGACTATCTCATGGCATAATATAAAATGTTCTATTTTATGAACAACATAATAAATAAAACAATGGGAATAAAACACACATGGGGGATGGTGGTGTTTGGTTAATTTATGAAGTACTTCATTATGATGGTGCATTATGAGTAAATGTCTGATTCAAAGTGTGGTAACTCTGGGCTAACATCACAAGTACAAAGTATACATTTATCCATAGACATCAAATAATTTATTCCAATAAATGCACTTAATGTGAAAAACACTCCAGCTTCTATTAACACCGAAACAAGACAAACTGTGATTTTTTGTGATTGCCACTACTTACACAACACACTGATGTTTTAATGTTTTGTTTCAAGGCAATATCTAAATGACATACTCATGTTTTACCTCGTAAAGAATGCTGCCATGTTTAATGGAGGGTTTTCTCTTCTTTTGATTTTTCACATACTGTTAATAATTAAGGATCAATTATTTTACCGTGGAAGCTGAAAGCACACTTGATTGCTGATCTGATGGTCATGCATTTAAATCTCCAAAGCAGGGATTTTTTTTCAGTGACCTGTGTTTTCAGGTTGACTCAGCCTAAAATATGAACCAGGACATTTGTGACTACTTCACTCAACGAGTGCCAACAGGTCTAAAAATACAGAGTTAGCACCATAAACCCAATATGCCTCTTGGCATGAAATGGAGTCCTGTATTTTATGTTTGCTTTATTTCCTAGTATTT
The DNA here is from genome assembly GCA_963921405.1 of Cepaea hortensis. Lineage (NCBI taxonomy): Eukaryota > Metazoa > Mollusca > Gastropoda > Stylommatophora > Helicidae > Cepaea > Cepaea hortensis. The sequence goes on from OY992877.1 coordinate 176,197,190, forward strand.
AAAAACTGTACCGAGGCTATGACTGGAATAATTAAAAACATAATTAGGATGAAATGATTAAAAAAAAAACATATAAAAGTGACCAGCCAGGACTACTGACTTCCTATCACAAATGCTTCAAAATATCACCCTTAAATAGCGGCCCTCCTATACTTTGAGAATTAACACAGATGTACTTGAGCAAAAATTATCTAATGTGTTCGTGAGCAGGATCATATAACACGAGCCATACACATTTCAGTTTTGTTGTGTGGATGTAGTTATTTCAGATTTCAATGTGCAATATAATTAGATAATAAGATATACAGGCAAATATATTTACATATTATATTTTAAATGGGTTACAATAGTACTAACCTAGTTGAATAGCATACCAATAACACTTAATCAGACATATAAATATAGAACTGTGTACAATTTTATGTGTTGTACAGAAACTGTCATCGTACACATGTAAACTTTATGAACACATGAAAAGAATATCAATAACTCATACAGGTCTACGAGCATCTCTATGGTGAAGTGGTCAAGCCGCCTGCTGTACGCGTGAATTCATTTAAAAATTCTGTCATTCATTTTATGAATGCAATTTTTTCAGAGAACCCTGGGGGTTGTCTGTTGATACTTTCAACAGGCCACTCTATTTAAAGAGACCGAGTCACGTGGAATAAAACCCTGTGTAATGAAGTCAATCTTCATGCCTTCAAATTTGACTAAACATAAAACTGTCACTTTGTTTACAGCAATAAATATTATAAACTTCTATACCAAAGCCAGTGTCTGTGGCTTAAAGGCAGTGATAAGTGTCATAATACCCAACATACTGAGTTTAGGGTTCATAATCAGCCACAGGCAATTTGGAAGCAGATCTCAATGGTATGAGTGTTGGTCATTCAGAAAGCAATGGCAAACTAATGAACATAAAAAATGTGATGTCCTGCAACTAACTTTTTTTTTTCTGTACAAAACCTACTTACCAATGGTAAGTCCATAAACTATATAGTTTTATTCTGTCCCTGATGGTATCTATACTGGCCTACTCTATTGGAACTGCTGCTTTAACTTCTTTTGTTTAATTGTTATTATTTAATGTCCTTCAAACCCAACCATCTATTAGTTCAAGGGCAACCCAAGGGGTTGAAAAAGTTACAGTAAAATCTGCCTGAAGATTGAATATCTCATGCATTGAAATGTTCAAACACAACATCAATTGTTCTTTAATGAAAGCAAAGAGGTAAAGACAAAATGAGAGACAAGAGTTATTATTGTGAAAATTAGTCAAGTAAAAAAAAATCTGTTCAATGGCATTAAGGCATGTTTTGGATTTTGTGTTAGGTTTATTATTTTAGTGACCAAATGGCACATGATAGGTAGTCTCCGTGGTGAAGTGGTCAAGCTGTTTGACTCGGGCTTCAGAGGTTGTGGGTTCGATTTCATCCTTCGGTTCACGGGTGAAATTTTTCGGAGACTCCTGTGGGTTGCCACTAGAGCTACGGAGTTCGTGCTTTCTGCAACGCGCTGAGGAAAGAGACCAAGCCATATGGGATAAACACCTGGTGCAATGAAGTCAACCCTATCGACTATTAATGGCACATGAGGGATAATATGATCTTTTCTACTGCGGCCTTTTTTTCTTTTCCAGAGAAATCCCTTGTAGCCATTATATTAGAGATCTACTGGAAGGAAAGAATTTGACTTAATTACCTTTACTGGGTATTCTGAAAGAAGACTACAGTGTAGTCTGGCAGTTAACTAACCATGAAGATGTCAGTTGTGAAAGCTGTGAGGGAGCAAAATCATAACACAAACCAGTAATTTATATCACACATTACTTTTTACGTTCACGAGCAGTTCATTAATTAAAGTTAAAGTGTTGACTCTTATGTGGCATCTGTATCTAACTAGAAAAGTACTGAATATAAATCTAATTTTAGATGATTTTTATAAAATAAATTACCCAAGCATTTCCTCCCTAATACCTTGGCAGTAAAAGCCTGGCATTCTCAGATGAGAATGAATAAGTTATTAGATCCTGTGTGCATTGTACGCATGTTAAAGATTCTTCTGCAGTTGGAAATCACAAAGAGCATGTTGTCATTGCACGCCTTTCATTGGCAAAAATCTTACAAATTATAAAAAGCCTCCCACAATAGAGTATGAAAGTCTCATATGTAGATGTGTATGGTAAAGAGTGGGCACCAGTGGTCTAATGGCATCCCACAAGGGTGACCCAGGCTCAATTCCCAGTGGACGTAATTCAATTTTGGCGTTCCCATAGCAAAGTGTTCAAGCCACCTTGTGTTATTTTGGTCCTTTGTTCAAGCCGTTCTATCCCTGTAGCTCCATCCAAGTTCTCCCCATATTATTAATCTTTGTCTTTAATTCTCTTCTCTGTGTCTTTTTGGGTCTCCCACTATTTCATTTGCCCTGTTGGTTCTAGACAAGAGTGTCCAGTTACTCAATCTTCAGGTTTTCTCACTGTGTGTACATTCAGCATGAGCATCCTTTACTGAATTTCTCCATGAGCTCCACATTGATGAATTTGTCATACCATTTTAGTCCCAGTAATCCACACAGTGTATTAGTAACTCGTTTAGTCGTTTCGTCATGTTTCTGTTCCATATAGTAGTATTGATTTAACACTAAATTACCATTACATATTCTAAGTTTACATGTTCTCTTGGATACAAATTATTACTCAAAAATATGAAATACTGTTAAATTGTGAGACCACTTGCAGTCAATTTATTTAATAATTTATTTACTGAATATTATAGGTGACAAAACAATTCACTGTTCACTTTGTAATACATTAATTTAAAAAAAAAGAAAAAAGATTTGCAGTACAAATATTTATAAGACTTATCTACTGGTTAAAAATATATCACAATGCTATTATCAAATAACAGCAACAGGGTAAAACAAATATATATAAGACAAAATAACTGGGATAAAGTAATCAACAATGGACAACATAAACGTCAGTGAACTAAAATGGAAGCATGTGCACCAACTACGCTGTTTTCTTATAATTACAATTGTCATGATGATAATGTAACAATATACAAGTTTTTGTTACTTTTTTGTATAGCATGTTGTGTGGTATTTTCATGAAGAACAAAAACAGCAGCACACACACAGTATGGTATTCTATAAAACAGTATTTCTTTTTACTTTAACTCTATCTGTTCAATGAAACATTTAAAAAAAGAAATAAAATACTGTCTGAGTCAGAGGTTAAATTAGTAATTGTCTGGGGCAGAAGGAATTAATGCAGTAACATGGACAGTGTGTGTGCAACAAACACCTAATTGAGACAAAGTGAGTTAATACAACAACATAGTGGACATTGTGTGTGAATCTAACAACTCGCTGAGATACAAGAAGTTAACACAACAGCAACTTGCTAAGCCACAAGAAGTTAATACAATAACATAGCTTTTGTGTGTGTGTGTGAATCTAACAACCCTGAGACACAAGGAGTTAATACAATAACATAGCTAGTTTTGTGTGTGTGCGTGCGTGCGTGTCCCCCCCCCCCCTCCCCCAGCGTCCAACCGTGCTCATAACATTCCCTTAAATGAATCGTCAAAGAACGAGAAGCAGACAGTAAGCTTTACTAGAACTCGATCACAAGTCACGAATTGGACGTTGCGGCCAAAAATTCTACTTCTGGTGTGTGTGTGGTGTGTGTGTGTAGGGGGGGGGGGGGGTGGAGAGAGAGAGAGAGAGTCTAACAACTGCCTGAGACACAAGGAGTTAATGAAACAAGGACGTTGTGTGTGAATCTAACAACCCTAAGACACACAGAGTTAATATAACAACAAGGAGTTAATACAATAATATAGCTATTGTGTGTGTGAATCTAACAACTGCCTGAGACACAAGAAGTTAATACAACAGCAACTAGCTAAGACACAAGGAGTTAATACAATAACAGCTATTGTGTGTGTGAATCTAACAACTCCCTGAGACACACAGAGTTAATACAATAGCAACTCGCTGAGACACAAGGAGTTAATACAACAATAAGGATGTTGTGTGTGAGAATCTAACAACTCGCTGAGACACACAGAGTTAATACAACAGTAACTTGCTGAGACACAAGGTGTTAATACAATGACATACCTATTGTGTGTGTGAATCTAACAACTCTCTGAACACAAGAATTGTATACAATAACATAGTTATTGTGTGTGTGAATCTAACAACTCTCTGAGACACAAGAAGTTTACAAAACAGCAACTTGCTGAAACATGAGGAGTTAATACAACAACCAAGACATTGTGTGTGATTCTAACAACTCCAGGAGACACAAGAAGTTACTAAAACAAGGACATTGTGTGTGAATCTAACAACTTCCGGAGACACAAGGAGTTAATAAAACAGCAACTTGCTGAGACAAAAGCAGGTAATACAACAGCAACTCGCTGAGACACAAGCAGTTAATAAAACAAGGACATTGTGTGTGAATCTAACAACTCCCGGAGACACAAGGAGTTAATAAAACAAGGACATTGTGTGTGAATCTAACAACTCCCGGAGACACAAGGAGTTAATAAAACAAGGACATTGTGTGTGAATCTTACAACTCCCAGAGACACAAGGAGTTAATAAAACAAGGACATTGTGTGTGAATCTAACAAATGCCTAAGACAAAAGGAGTTAATACAACAAGGACATTGTGTGTGAATGTAACAACTCCCTGAGACAGAAGGAGATAAAGAAAAAGTAGAACAGAATGAGTTAGTGTAACATCATGTCAGGATAGATGGATTTAATGACCACTCACTTCACCTCCAACACAGATGTTGTCTACATGTTCTCTTCTAAAGTACAAGACAGTATGAGACAGGGGACTGATTATCCACTGGAAAAGTGGATGACTCTTCATTTTAGCAGAGCTGGGTATGCGCTTGTCCTGACAGCTGCAATTCACTGTCAAAGGCAAAGGTCACAAACTATCCATTTGGGTGAATAAGGCAAGAGGAAACCATCACATTATATTCAACCGAGTAAATTTATGAGCATGTCACAAAGCTCAAATAGAGAAGTCACACATTCAGAGAATACCTACTAATCTTCAGACTAAACAACCTGATATGACACATATATTACAAAATTCTGAAGAGTAAAAAAAAATCTATTACTTCTTGACAAGTCACTTGTATCTTCAACTACTAGTAATATGGACACCGAGGCACAGTGATAGTTTACATTGTAGTTTCCAACTCTATATTCACAACCTACATAACTTCACTCTTAGAGGCTGGAGAGTTTGTATTTGGAGCATAATGGGAAGTCAGTAATCATGAATCTGTACAATCATAAGCTTTTCATTTCATTTTTATCCTGGTTATACTTTTTATTTTAACAATGGCAGACTACCTTCTTTACAGATGCCTAGAGAACCGTAGCGGTCAAAGGAATTAGAGAGAACATAAATACTTAGGGCACGTAAAAAGATATGAATGTCTATAGAAGCTATCTAGCAGGGGAAGTAGAGAAGATGAAGACCTCATTGGAAATAGATTCAAGATGTGGTAAATAATTTACACATGACAGCAACAGAGGGAGGACATCTGATATACAATAGACATAAATTTCAAAAGGCTGCTATGTGGGCACAAGACAAGCCACTGGATGTTGATAATGATGGTATACCTTTTACATTTGATCTTTATAACAATGTACAGGGTGTTTGTAAAGTTTCACTACACACTGTATGTAGAATAGCTAGCTGTTTGTTGGAGAGTATGTTTTCCATTTGCAAGACGGAAAATATACTCTCCAACAAACAGCTGTTCTACATACAAAGTGTAGCGAGACTTTATAAACACTGCATATTACATTAGTACAGTTCTGAAGAAAAAAATTGTGGAAATAATTACGTTTAAACTTAAACTATATATGAAAATTCAATGACACAGAAAATTTGGCACCTGACATAGGGAAATACTGCATCTTTTAAAAGTTAAGATTGTAACTCATTATGTAATGTTCACCATTTATATGACTTGAGACACAATGGTTCAACAACATCAACAGAAATGATTACAGTCACATTGTATAGCCACAAAAACAAAGACAGAGCAGGATAATTTCACAGAACTAAAATAATTCACTGATTACTCTCAAAAAGTATTACAATGGAAAGCATCACCCTAAACAGATATAAAGCAAATTATAAGGAAATAAGTTGTAAATATATTGTAAGAACATATATATGTCTTAATGTTGCTTGTAATTCTTTGATACAAAAGTATCAGCTATACAGAAATAACATAATGCTCATTAGTTGTCAGTTACATGCAATATTATGTTCATGCCATTTACAGTGAAAGTTTTATCGTGCTCCATCCATCCACCATGTGCCATGCCGGTAAGCGTGGGCGGTCATGATTCGCCATTTCACTCGATCACCAGAGTCGTGGATCAGCTCAATGTTCTTGTCTGGACCATGCCACATGGTCAAGCCATCTAGGCATTTACTTCTCTGTCTTCCCCTTGTTCTCTTCCCCTCAATTTTGCCAGTTGTCCCCAAGTTCTCCAATTTATTTCTTCTTATACCATGTCCAAAAAATGTTGACTGTCTACATCTAATTTTTCTAATCAATTTACAATTTTCATTTGTTTCTTGTAGTACTTGGTCATTGATTTTTCTGTCTGTCCATAGTATTCTTTGCATTCTCCTCAGAAACCACATTTCCATAGCCATAAGATGTTTTTCAGCTTGATTGCTCATTGTCCAAGCTTCAGATCCATACAGAAGTACAGGCTCTATCTATGTAGCACCTCAACACTCTTTTCCTCGTTGCAAATGACGTCTTTTTATTGGTCAATATGTTTTTCATTTAGCTAAAGGCTACTTTCACTATGGTGATTCTTGTTCTAATCTCTTCAAGGCATCTCCCATCAGAAGTTATAATTGTACCGATTAACTTGTTGAAGAACATTCCCATTTTTTTTTGAGCGCTTGTTCACTTTGAACTCAAGTGTAGTCCGTAAACTATTTATAGTAGTGATGGACCGAATTATGTGTGTGTGTTAGTTTTCCCTGTTAATAGTGTCCCTTGCCATCAGGTGAATCCACTCAGAGGTATTCCCATTTACTTGTATATTTCAATGTGGTATTTCGTTCTTCCTAGTGACGACCATAATCTGTGTCTTCTTACAATTTAATTCTAACCCTAGTTGTTCACTGTGTGCAACAACCGCATCTACTAATTGTTGCAGATCCTGTTCATAGTCTGCAATAAATACTGTATCATCTGCATATCTAATGTTGTTGATGTCTCGTCCCCATATGATAATTCCAATTATATCTTCTACATTTCTGAAAATATTTTCACTGTACAGGGAAAAAGATCTAGAGACTTTACACATCCCTGTCTCAACCTCTCTTAATAGGCTGATATTGACCCACTTCATTATCAAACGTTCGTGTTACATCTGTTAATTTTTATGTGGGTTTCTCTGGCATCCACTGAAAATATTTAACTTTGATAATTCATACTTATATATGTTCATTAGGAACAAGAACAGACTGAACTCTTGTATGGTCAGCATTTTTTAAAGAACCTCATCAACATTATGTAGGCCATGTTCAAACTGATCTTAACACCAGCATTCTAGAAAACTTGTTTATCTCTAAGCTGGGAGGTCAGCATGGCTGAATGGATAAAAACCCTTGTTCTTAGATATCCGGTGTGCTGATGCAGAGGTAGCAGGTTCAACCCCTACACCGGTCAGTTGGAACTAAAATGTTGACTTCTCGTCCTTGACTTGGGGATGTAAATTACAAGTGCCTCTGAAGTCGAAGAGGCTTCGCCTGATGGTGAGGGACACCGGTAATAAGGAAAGCAAATTCACACGTAAAAATCTGTCCAGTGCACTAGAAGTAGTGGCATGTGTATGGACAACGCTTGAGTTCAAAGCGAGCGACCACAGACAAGAAATGTCTCAGCTGTAAATGTCTTAAGTTCATTTGTAATTTGTACATCTGACAATATCCGTACTTGTCTTTTAAATATGCTAAATAGCTATGATTCACCATCCAGTAGCTTGCCCTGTATAGAACTCGGCCTCCTTTTTTTTATTTTTAGTTTCATGTCCTTCACAGGACATAGCAGTCAACGCCAGCATTTTTGCTGTTCGTGATTCCTGGGCAAGTTTTATATTTTGCCATTGCTTTCTGAACGACCGGCACCTATGCCTTGTCCAAAAAAACCAGCACCGCTGTGTTTCGAACTCGGGTATATGGGATTTCGAATCGCGTCCGTTACACCTTCGCCACGGCTCTACCATTAAGTCAGATATCCTGCCTCTGTTTTTGCCATGTGTAAATTATCGATCACATCTGGAATTCATCATGTTATCTTTGCATGTCCTTTACATGATATTACAATCAACTCCAGAATGTTTAGGTGTTTGTGATTTGATAGACAAGTTTACATTCAGTAGTTTGTCAATACTTTCTAAACGTTTGATACTCATACCACTGCTCAAACTCAACACAAGGTGGTCTGTGTCCAAATCATCTGCAGCTGATTTTCAATGCATTATGGGATTGTGAATCACGTTCGGTACCCTTCATCACTGAAGCCGGTCATGACTCTTTACATGCCCAAAATAATTCATTTTCCTCAATATTAACTAACAAAAAATGTCTTACAATGACAATTATTATTATAATCTTACATTCTTTTACTCACGACTTGGTAGCATTCTTTTCATAGGACAAAATTATAACAAATTAAAATGAATCACAATTATTAGATTGAGTTCCTTAATGGTGATTACCCAAACCATCTACACAGCTTTCCATGATTAACTCGACCTCAAGTGAATGTTATTTGAAACTAGAAAACCCTTGGATCAGAAAGAGTTAAATAAAGAATTTTTGCAACTAAAGGAATTAAAATTATGAGAGACTAACTCATAAACAGTAACAATTAGAACATAATTGTTAGTGGTAATGACTTTGGTTGAAGTTATGCAGAGAATTGTCTGTTTTAGTCATGTTTTCCGTGGCTGATCAACATATGGAGAGAAGCACGGAACAGAATGTGTTCAACCTAAATTACCTTCTCTAACCATCCATCCATCATGTGCCATGCCGGTAAGCGTGGGTGGTCATGTTTTGCCATCTCACTCGATCACCAGAGTCGTGGATCAGCTCTGTGTTTCTGTCTCGACCATGCCACTAGGCCAACTCATCCAGGTATTTGCTTCTAGGTCTTCCTCTTGGTCTGTTCCCTTCGATCTTACCAGTTGTCACCAAGTTCTCCAAATCATTTCTTCTCATAACATGCCCAAACAATTTTGACTGTCTGCGTCTAATATCTCTAATCAGTTTACGATCTTCATTTGTTTCTTGAAGGACTTGTTCATTCTCTAACACAAGAAGAAATATTTCAATGACATTTCAGTCATTTTCTGCAACATTTTATTTTATGCTGTTTTTATGCACACAAGAATGCATTCTTGTTATTGTGTTATGCACACAAGGATGCATTCTTGTCACTGTGTCTAAGTCTTTAATGTGTGAAATAAACTATCTCTCTCTCTTTCCCTCTCACACATACACACACAAGTAAAGACAGTCTCACAGCAAAATCTGCTGCTGCGGTTTGAAGTGTTAGTTACTCACATATTCTTGAATCCGGCATGTTGTGTGATGGCTAGTTCTTTTTCTCATTGCTTTTCCATTCCATACAATTCCCAGAAAATTACCTGGTGCCTATTTTTATGACGCTGAGTCGACTCCAGTGTCATAATTTAGTTGAATTCTGACTGCTGTCTTGGTTTTATCATGTACAAATTCCTTTCAGGTTTTACTAGTTTTTTATATGCAAGGAATGGTTATAATTTCTGCACCAAAACAGAAGATTCGCTTGTAATCACAGTCACAGCAATAGCATAATTATATGACTGTTGTAGTGACGTGTAAATAAGAATAAATAGGGAAATGTGTTATTTATTAATTTCATGAGTTGGAGCTACAGAGTTACACTGTGCAAAAGTAAAAGTAAGATTACTCAGTCATATGAGGCTCAAGGTGCAAAAGTAAAAGTAAAATTACTCAGTTGTATGAGGCTCATGGTGCAGAATAATTAATATAACATAATTAACTCTTTCACTACCAAACAAAAACTGGGCTGTGACCAAACAGACATTTATGGCAGAAAATTGGAACTAGGGGTGTGTTACAATAATGCTTTTAAAATGGTTAAGGTGGTAGAAGACCTATTGTATTACATATCAAATTAAAGAGGATTGCACAAGGAACATGACAGTGTTAATAATTAATTGATAGGTTACAAATATTATGACAATAATGAGAGGTTTAATAATAACAAATGAAATTAAAGAGGTAAAAATTATTTAAAAAACTGCACATATAAGGTGTTTTCTACACTCCTATACTGCTAATCATGTTTAATTTACTGAATAATCAAACAAACACCACTTGTCTTCAAGAATATAAACAGTATTGCGCATTAAAGTAACCCAAAAAGAAGTTTTGGTGCATATTCTGAACCATGTATTTTTCACAAATAATGACAAAAAATAATGGCTGAAATCTTGAAGGTGGGGTCTGTCACAGTAAAGTTATGAAAATGGTTACAATTGTAGCAGAAATGTTGTATTATATATCAAAATAAAGGGGATTGCACAAGGAATATGTTGGTAGGAGAATGTTTGCTTTAGGTTGTAAATAAAATAAAAATAATAATATAATTTGTAAAATAATTGGACAAAAGTAGGTAAAAATAATGTAAACATTGCATTTAGAATGTGTTTTCTACACTCCTATACTGCTAATCATGTTTAATTTACTGAATAATCAAACAAACACCACTTGTCTTCAAGAATATAAACAGTATTGCTCATTTAAATCACCCAAAAGGAAGTTTTGGTGCATATTCTGAACCATGTCTTTTTCACACAAATGAAAAAAACTAATGGCCGAAATCTGGAAATTGGTGTATGTCGCAATAATGTTATGAAAATGGTTAACATTGTAGCAGAAATGTTGTATTATATATCAAAATAAAGGAGATAGCACAAGGAATATGTTGGTAGGAGAATTTTTGCTGTATGTTGTAAATAAAATACAAATAATAATATAACTTCTAAAATAATTTGTTAAAAAGAGGTAAAAATAATGTAAACATTGTACTTACCGAGGGGGCGTTGTTATCCAATATCCTGATCACTGCTAATCCAATTGAATTTACTGAACAAACAACACTATTCTAAACTATAAACACCATTGCTTCCAATCAACCATCCGAAAAGAAGTTTCGCCGCAGATTCTGAATCATGTATTTTTTTTTTGTCAGACAAAAATTAGGACAACACTTGGCAGATTTACATTTAATTGTCATGTCTGTTTGTTTTTATTTACTATATGTGGCAGTCTATTTGTGATAGGCTGCAACGCAAACTTTGGCGCACAAGTCTGGTCTATTAGTGCAGCCGGAGCAAACAAAATATGATATGTGTCGTTTAGTTCGAGTGCTGCAAAAACACAGTCTCTATTGACACCGACAAATTCTATTAAATGCTTGGCTCATGTAAATCTTTCGGCATAATTTCCTGCAACAGACTGAAATTCTTCGGCAGGCAGAGTGTCAAACTTTCAGGAATACTCTGAGCTACTTCGCGATGTGCACTTTCCTTTACTTGAAATCCTTCTATAACAATTTTTTTTCCTCCTTTCTCTGTTTGCCATATGGAATGTAGGATGTGAGCATTGATCTGTGCAATTTCAAAGATCTAGTAGTAGATATTCTTCCACCACGTAATGGTTTTCCTATCATGGATATTATAATATCCAACCATTTGGTCCATTCTGTCGCAGCCATTCATCGCCGTGTTATTTTCATGGAGACCATCTTCAGCTTGCTTTGCGGTTTTCGCAATCCGCTCTCAACAGTTCTAACTACAGACTTGGTAGAGACAACAATGCATGGTTTTTTTAGCTTTGTTTAGCCCTTCCACCAAATAATCATATCATCAATGGACACATTTTCAAATGGGTAAAATGCTTCCTGGATATTCTTCAGAGTCAACAAGAGGATAAATTTTTTTTTTTTGGGGTACCCTCAGGTTGACATACATGAAACATGGTGTGATAAATATATTATAATTTTCTAATTGATTACTGGGAAACGTAGTGGCAGTGCCACATACCAAGGAGTATATAAATGTGCACTTGTACACCGGTAGTCTTTGATACATGGTCTTGGATCAAGTCCCATAGCAATAATGACAGACGTAAACTTCAGCCATTCGTGCTTCATTGTCAAACACTCAGCTGTTGACGAACATTCACTGGTTTTTCTTTATCACCACGTGCTAAAACTTTAGACACAACTAAAACTACTTTCTAAATATTCACATTCACATATTATTATAAACAATAATCTAGCTTGATCTCTAGTCATACTACGTGGACGCAAACTGGTGGGCGTTTCCATTGTGAAAAACCAAAACAAACAAATTAACACTACCTTAAAACTAAAAATTCACAAGAATCCAAAATTAGAAAAAGATTGACCGCTCAAAGATGGCGTAGAGATCTTTCGGCTGTACTACTTTTTAGTTTACTGTAACTTAAAATTCCGAAACGGAGCAGAAATATGTGAAATAAACCACTGATCATTTTGTGGGACGAAAAGGGCGGACTGCCATTACAGCAAATCCATTCTGTCCACAGATGGGCGCACGGTAGCGAAAGAGTTAATAGTCTCACTATGTGAAGACCTGTTACTGAAATCATATCTGTGACTACGAATGCTGTGCTTTATAACTATATGACAGAACGTTTAATTAACTATGATGATGGTATTAGCTTTCTTTAGAAGCAAAATACTAGAAGATATATTTTATATATTTTTAATTTATTTCATGAGTTGGAGCTACAGAGTTACACTGTGCAAAAGTAAAAGTAAGATTACTCAGTCATATGAGGCTCAAGGTGCAAAAGTAAAAGTAAAATTACTCAGTTGTATGAGGCTCATGGTGCAGAATAATTAATATAACATAATTAATAGTCTCACTATGTGAAGACCTGTTACTGAAATCATATCTGTGACTACGAATGCTGTGCTTTATAACTATATGACAGAACGTTTAATTAACTATGATGATGGTATTAGCTTTCTTTAGAAGCAAAATACTAGAAGATATATTTTAAAAAAAAAGGTTAAACAGCATGAGGATTGACTTCAATATATTGGGTTTGATCACAGCTATCTCGGTCTCTCCCAGCAAAACAGCCAACAGCTTGTCGAAAGCATCAAACAGAGCATGGACTCCGTAGCTCTGACAATGACACTCATGTGTTCCTGAAAAAATGTGCACTTGAGAAATCAATGAAACAGTCCAAAACTAACCATGACCTTCTGAGCACGAGGCAGACGACATACTCTCTTTGCCATGGAGATGTCTTAACAAGAGATATTTCATGGTTAAATTTTTTATCTATTCTTTTATGGATCATGGCTTTTGGTTCATATTTACTGATAAAAATACAAGGTTTTGACACTTTTGATCTCAAGACTGCGTTATATTTGTGAGGTAAACCTTTGAAATAATATATCTAACCAGTTCCTGGCCTACCTATAGTCCTATAGTCAAGAGTTTTCTTGGCTGTAATTCAGAGAGTTGTAATTCAGACAGAGTTGTAATTCAGACAGAGTTGTAATTCAGACAAAGTCCATGTTTGGCACATAGCTATGAGTAATAAAAAAATATGCACAACAAATCATAATTGTCTTTTCTTTATCCTCGGGGGGTTTAATACACTATTTACATGACAGTTGTCTGAATACCTGTACTCATGTTATTTACAAGACTGCTGACTCTGGTACATATTAACACTGGGGACAGCAACAAAAAACATGTTGAAAGCAGACAACACCCACTCAGATAATTTTTGACATATTTGAATGAACACAGATGTGGTGCCATTACTTTTAGGTCCACACTGAATGTCACAATGCTAATATATGTATACATACACGTGTATATTGCAGACTACCATTCAGTGGCACATACTGGATTTATACTTATGAAGTAAAATACATTTAACAGTAAATGACAAAACTATATCAATTCCCTTATTTAAAAAATTAAAATCATTTACTTCTGTTACCTCTGTGTAACAATTAAACTCAGAATGTAAATGTTACATCTGAGGGATGTATAAAATGATACAAAATGAAGGAACAATAATGTTTTCCTGCTCCATATTTTTATACATGTGACAGAAGTCTTTATTATTCTATGATCTAAGCATGAAAACACACATTTAAAAATGTAATTCTTTGACATGGTTCTTGCAGCACTGTTCCTCTAGTCTACTCTTATAAACACAGCAAGGAAGGCAGCTGGCCTATCACTTCATAAAGTTGTGATATAGTTTATGCACAGTTCTAAGCATTCCACACACTTATAGCTGTGTATGCTATATTTTTACTTTTCACATTTAGAATTTAACTAGCTATGTTACTACTAACTTTATTATAAAAAATTTACTAGGAACACAGAGGATGCAGGCAATGAACACGCTGACAAGTTGACAGAAGACTAACCAATGAGTGTGGAGAATGAGCCTCATTGGAAGCGGTCAATACATGTAAAGTGACAACAGGGTGTGGAATGCAGGAAGTGAAAGTGAGGACTGGGCCACCACACAGAATAAACAACAACAATAGAAGTCAGTCAACACAACACTGACATAATATGTCACTTTAAAATCATGGGTTTGTTAAGGTGGATACTGGAGAATCTATGAATTGTTCAGAGTGCAATGAGGATAATCTACAGATAAATACTATTTAAAATACTGAAATGCAATAAAGTGAAGAAACAATGAGTAATTTGAGAAAGAATTGCTGTTGGAATTATTACTTCGCAAGCATTCTCACTGTAGTTCTTTTTCCACCTCATAACTTCACACAATGACACAGATTAAGACAATCTACACTTCTCAAATTAACATCTTTTCAATAAGCCACAAATCATTGGTGCTGAACTATACGAGGGGAAGTCAGAAAAAGTTTCTTAATAAATTGTCACTGATCTTGAAGTTCATATCTAGACCACCAGATGGAACTACAAATTAAACCCAAGTTCTGCCATAGTTCAACAATGACTACTGTACTGTGAGTGGACACAAGAAAAGGTATGATGAGTTATTTCGTTGTTGTGAGCAATAATTAACCATGAGCCTAAAGCTGTGATAGCTGTGAGAAAATGTTGTTGTGAATTTAATGGTGATCAAATCAGTGTAATGAATGTACAAAGTAGCAGGCATCTTTCCTTGTCAGCATAAATTATTCCTGCAACTGAGGAAATTTAGTGTGCTGAATGCCACATGTCACTGACAGATGTGGAAGAACAATTTAGGATAATCTCTCACATGCCACAGATATGGTACACTGTTCATGTAGGGTACCAAACATGTGCAGCAGCTTATCTCTCGGCAACTTAAAGAAAAATGTGGGTTCACCCACACCTATCACCTCCATTTTAATGAGCATGATGAGAATTCCTTTCTAAGGATAAAATGTGGCCATTCCACTTTTTTCCACTCTGAAGAAACTCAAGAGAGCAGTTCAACACACAAGACCTTCGATGTCAGCCCAGGGAGTGCTGCTGTATGACAATGCCTGACCACATACATATCATTACACATCAATCTTTTGTAAAACTAGAACTGGCCTACAGCACTAATCTGGCATCTTCAAACTTCTATCTCTATCAATGATAAAAAGACGTGCGTGAAGAGCAATTACAATCAGATGATGATGTCAAGCATGAAGTGCAAAACTGGCAGTCGATACCCCCCAATACTGACAGTTATGATTGATGGATTTCCTACATAGACTAGTGTCCTAACAACAACAAAAAAACGACTATGTTGAAAAATAGAGTAGAGGTCTAGTTTTCTGAGACGTTTAACTATTTCAGTAGGAAAAAAATATTAAAAAGTGGTCAAGGTCGGAGTCTTATTTTCTGACTTACCCTTGTTTCTGTGTGGCATAGATAAGACATCAATTGACCTGACAACATACTGCAGATGTATATATGTATCCTAATTGTTAAGAGTAACAAGAACATAAATGGCAAACAACAGCAACAACTAAAATAAAGCTACAAGGCAGTTAACAGGGCTCAAAAAGGACCACTAGTTTCCCCCCCAGAGAATCCATGTTGACATCTGAGAATATAACATGATAATGATGAAGAAGAAGAAAGATAAGAAGAAGCAGAAAATCAAAGAAGATTAGGAAAGAAGAAGAAGCTGAAGGAGGGGGAGGGGAGGAGGAGGCGACAGTGTTGAAGAAGGAGGAGAAGATGGAGGTGGCAGTGCTGAAGAAAAAGAAGTAGATGAAGAAAAAGGTGGAGGAAAGAGAATGTGGAGGAGGAGAAAAAATATAATGTTAATTTTGTTTTACAATTTGTTTCTTCAAAATCAAAGACACAAAGGAGGTGAAAACCTCTAATACCTAATGTCATAATGACATAAATTGAGATTCTCTATTTTTAAACCATATTCTTAACCGCAGAAGTCGGATGTGTCGGCCTAACGGCGCAAGAACGCAGCTCTGCTGTAAACAGGCACAACGCAGTCACATCCGAAAAAAAAATCCGGATGAACGCAGAAGAAGAAGAAGAAACCATATGCTTCTGTTGGTTCCATATCTGGTGGTTAGCAACTTCACAGTTAAAAGCTGCCTTACTTGTTATGTGATTCTGCACGATTTCCAAGGCTCATAATTGAAAACCAACTTTGAATGGAATTTTAAAAAAAAAGAAAGAATCAAGCTGAAATACTTTAAGCATAGTGAGCTGTGGTTGTGCAGTGGCTGGCATGCTTGCCAGAGAGCCCGATGATCATGTGTTTGAATCCTCGTTGAAGTGGGGATTTAAGAAACAATAGACCTGGGTTCCCAGGTCGACCCAGCTTGAAATGGGCACCAGGAAATGTTCCAGGAAGTAAACGCACCTGGCATGATGATAGTGACCACATCAGTCGCTAAGTGCTGGTTGGTCTATAGAAATGTGGGGCTGGCAACACATACCCAATACAATTGGCCTATAAAAATATGGGATTAGCCACATATCCCAAAGAATAAAAAAATTGTTTGCATATCCTTTACAGGACATTGCTGTCAACATCAGCATCTTTCAGCTGATTGTTGATTTCTTGGCAAGATTACGCTCAGTAGTTTGCCATTGCTTTCTGAGCGGCCGGCTCACATACCCCGTAAGTTACCGACATGATTCGAACCACTGCTGATTCTCACCGTCGTCACGTTACTTACGAGAGTATGTGAGATTACGGAGAAATGTCGCTAACCTCTAGGCCAGGAAGCCGGCATCCCAAAGAATGCACAGACAAATTTCTCCTAAACATAGGTAATGAAAATAAATACAGGCAGCAGTGGCATTGTGTTAGCGTGCTTGCTGGCCAAGACCAAGGTTTGGGTTCATCTCCAGCACTGACAAGTTTCCTGTTATCTGATCAGAACAGATCTCATGTCAAACCATCTCCACCACTGACAGGTTTCCTGTTATCTGACCAGCACAGCTATCATGTCAAACCATCTCCAGCACTGACAGATTTCCTGTTATCTGACCAGCACAGCTCTCATGTCAAACCATCTCCAGTGCTGACAGGTTTCCTGTTATCTGACCAGCATAGTTCTCATGTCAAATCATCTCCAGCACTGATAGGTTTCCTGTTATCTGACCACCATAGCTCTCATGTCAAATCATCTCCAGCACTGACAGGTTTCCTTCTATCTGACCAGTACAGCTCTCATGTCAAACCAGTCTTACAGAATGGGAACCAGATAATGTTCAGAATGTTT
Organism: Cepaea hortensis; assembly: GCA_963921405.1. Taxonomy (NCBI): domain Eukaryota; kingdom Metazoa; phylum Mollusca; class Gastropoda; order Stylommatophora; family Helicidae; genus Cepaea; species Cepaea hortensis. The sequence goes on from OY992877.1 coordinate 176,215,084, forward strand.
TGGAAATTGTTCAGGAAGGTGGTGATGAAGGCAGCTGGGCCAAAACCCAGAAAATATGAGGGCCTAAGACTTAACATTCAATAGTAGTAGTGTCACGGGGCATCCTATATACCTTGTGAAAAATAGGAAACAGATCTGCCAGGACACACATCAAAGGCAAACAATTATATTATCAAATCAATTAATTGGTCCGACTGTTGATAGAGCAGGATATAAAATATCAAGGCTTTGCTCTATACATTAAAAGGTACAATATGCTACAGTTAACAATGATGACAACGACAAAATATATATCACAGTGATCCAACAACTAACGCTTATCAAAAGCTAACCATCAAAGTTACATCTTCACCGTAAAATTCATTTTCAATGATCATGCAAGTTAATTACAAAGTTAGAAGAAACTTTTACTTCACACTGAAATGTGAACATGTGAGCAAAATGAGACAATTCTTAAAATTATGTTAACTAAAATATGATGGAGCAATTATGTAAAATGATGTACACAAAGGAATGGTGGGCAATTCTGTAAAATGATATACACAAAAGAATGGCAGACAATCCTTAAAATGATGCACATAAGGGTGATGGGACAATGTTGTGAGATGATGTATACAAAAAGATGATGATATTTTACAAGGAAGTAATGAAATGTTATCACCATGTACATCATTCTTTATGGCAGTAATTGCGACATCATGACCTCTACTTCCAGAAATAACAGACGTGGCTGAGATACATAAATCTGGACTGACACATTTTTACACTATTTGTGTACAAAAATATATTTATTAAAAATCCTAATACTGTCAGTTACAAATACCTGTTGTATTAGGAAACAGTAATAACATCATGATGTTGATCATCATCATCATCATGTGCCTTGTCGACCGTCATGGACAATCATGTTCTAAGCATCTTGCAATCAACAGCATGTATTAACTCATGTACTGACAACCCTCCGTGCATGACAAAGACTCAAATATTTTCTCTTGCTGTCTTCCTCTATCTCTCATCCATAAATCTTTCTAGTTGTCACAATATGCTCTCATCTTTGTCTTCTCAAAATTTATTACTGCCTCTTTCTGATGTTTATGATATGCTGTCCTTGTTTCTTAGCCTCTTTCAATAATAACAGTTTATAAAAAAAACCTATGTGTTAAGAAATGGAAACAATAAATCTAAATTGCTATTACGATGACAGATAGTGGTGGTTTTAAGGTGTCATATTTTAACAGAAACGACACTCAACATAACTGTAAACAAAGTGTAAAATTACACTCAATAACTTTAGCTTGTGTATACATAAATATGTGTGAAATAACAAGTTCACAACACGCTGTACAATACATAAATATTATATACATAATGCATAAACTTCAGTATATCTTATAGTACAGCTATACTAGCAAATGTAGAACCTTGGTATATCTGTATAACTTGTGTCTATATGATAGTACCCCAATGCTAGAATATGTAGAATGAGTGTACATATGATTAGTACAGCTATATTAAAATGTTTAGAATTTGTTAATGTTTTATAATATAGCCTAAATGGAATATGTATAATTTCTTTCTATATGATAATACAACCACTCTTGAATATGTTTAACTTGTTTCTATATGACAGTACAGCTTTACTAGAATATTTTGACCATTTGGATATCTGATATTACAGCTGCCGGGGCCCATAAGGGTAGCAAAGAATAGCAACACTGTAGCCTACCACGCGTGTCGTAAGAGGCGACTAAGGAGGCTATGGTTCCGTCGCCCTGCTACTGAGTGAGTGCGTGGCGCGACTCTGTGAGCTGTGAGTTTCGTGTGAAATGCTTTTGAATCTGCCTGAGGTTTTTTTTTGGAACGTGACTGCATGTTCGGAGCGATGGCAGCTGGCTATGTCCCAGAGTTGACCGGTTTTTGCCTTATGCAGAAATGCATGGCTGCTGGGCTTCTGGTTGACTGCCACTGCCATCGACGATGAACTGTATTTTCGTGGACTGTGTGGGTGAACATCTAGGAAACATCCAGATGGGAAAATGACTGCCGATTCCATCAGAGATAAACTGGATGTTTCGTGGGGAACTATTGTGTTGACATTCTGGCGGCGGCATTATGCACAGTGTATCTGTGCGGGCTGTTGTTTGTCGAGACTCCTGTCTTTTCCACTTTTCACATTGGGCAGTGGGGAGCGTTTTATGTGATATTCACTGGCACAGGAACAGAGCATAATGGGGACGACCCGTTGCTGTGAAGTTGGAACCATGACTAACTAACTAACTAATTATCTCAAACATGATTATGTCTTATAATATTGCTATACTAGAATATTTAAAACGTGTGTCTATATGATAGTACAACCATGCTAGAATATATATAATTGGATATGATAGTACAACCATGCTAGAATATATATAAAAATATACAATAGTACAACCATGCTTGAAAATGTCTAAACTGTGTATGCATAATAGTACAGCTTTACTAGAATATTTAGATCTTGTGTATATATGACAGTACAGCTTTATTAGAATATTTAGAACTTGTGTCTATTTGATATTACAACCATGAAAGAATATACAAATTTGTGTGTGTATATATATATATATATATATATATATATATATATATATATATATATATATATATATATATATATATATATATATATATATAACTTATGCATATATGAAGTACAAATATGCTAGCATGTTTAATTTTAATCTACATGATAGTACAGCTTTATTAGCATAATTAGAGCTTGTATCTATATGAAAGTACAGCCACGTTAGAATATATAAATTGCAAACTTGCTGTCTGTAAGTCAAAGTATGTCCACGCCTAACGTTGAAGCTAACAAACAATCTCTCATCTAAGATCTAGAACTTTTACTGTCTTGTGTCGATCCCATAGCCATCCCTCCAAAAAAGTGCGGTGCACTTGACACTGGGACTCTGTAATGTAATCAAAATACCTTATTGTAGCAGTCACCGAAATCAAGGTAGTGTTGGCGAAAGTCCAGCACCCAGCAAAGTTGCTAATGGAAGGGTAAGTCGTCTTGCAAGAATCGTGCTCTGCAGCAGAGATGGGATTAAGGTTGGGGAGCCCAAACCCACAACCAAGTAGCCCAGAGGAAGAGCTGGCTTCTTGGGGGTCAGCAAGAGTACAACTCTGTGAGTCATGATGGGGTACGAAGAAGGCAACATGGCGGCAATGATGCGTACTGGTCATAGTGACCCGCCGATGTAGAAGCAACAACAGAGACAAATGGCTGGGGAAGAAGCTGGCTTTTCACAGCCGAAAGTGCTAGATTATGTGTGAGAACACAAAGCATTGGATGCACAGTGTTCTCCTCCACGAGAAAGCTTAGGAGCAGGCAAAATGCTTGTTCGTTGGACAAATGGGAAAAACGACTCAAATGTCTTGAAACAAAATACAAATGAACGGTAGGAGAAAGACACCTGGAGTCATGACCCAGGTGGGCCCGCCTCCGGAGAGTGTAAGGAAGGTAAAGGGCTGAAACATTCTGGGAAGGGAGACTCCTCTTGGCGATCAGAAGTCTCATGTCATGCTTACTCTGCAACAGAATTTTATCAGTGTAAACTTGTGTCCATATGATATTACAGCTTTACTTGAATGTTTAAAACTTGTGTATAGATCATATCTTATACGATTTTTGTGGACAAGTTTGATAAATTAAGGAGCATTAGAAAGTTAAACTTCCCGCTGATGCTAGAGTAGTGGATTGGATGCTCAGTTCTCAGATAAAGGCGACCAAATTGGAGGTGCATGTGCAGGTGGAAATTATAAAGTGGCAGTCACAACTGGCCGTTGCCCCAACAAAATGCCAAACACTAAAATTACTTCACTAAAATAGGTTTAAAGCATGTAAATCTCTTCTATGGTTGTGGAAGTCATGACATTTACTCTCAAGAAACAATGTATAGTTTGGCACAAAGCTGTGTTTAGGGTATAGTAACTAATTCAAAACAGTGCACATCAATGGTTGGGCTGAGTAACCAGATGTGACAGACACAAGGGGCAGGCTATAAGTCTTTACCCTGACTTTGAAGGAGTGACAGCAGTAAGTTAAAAGTTGAAACAAAGGACATCCAAGGCTATATATTTGCACTGAATTTGTGAAGTATGCATTTGTGTCTTCAATGAGTTTCCCTGCAATGGTGCAGGGTGCAACATACCCTATGAATTGGATCTGCTGCTCCAATGATTTGTCAAAACAACTGAGAAGCCAGAGGCCAGGACTGTGATGAAATTCCACATGTTACAGGGAAAAACACCTGCAGAAATACACAGGGAGAGGTGCTGTTATATGGGAAGTAAAATGTTTCCTGTTGAAAGAATAGTTGCCTAGTGGCAACACAGTTAGTGGATGATACTATGCAGATCTTACCAAATTAAAAAAAAAGACTGAATCCAGAAAATAAGGGATAGCATTCAATAAAATTCTTCCTTTGCTTCAAGACAATGTGCTCTTTCACAAAGCACAGCTTCTGCAGCAAGCAACCAAGGATTCAGATATTGAGATTCTTCCACCCTGCCTTATTCTCCTCATATGGCTTTATCAGACATTTTTTGTTCCCAAATCTTAAAAAAAAAAAACAGCTCAAAGGAAATCATTTTGACAGTGAAGAAGGTTAGACTGACAATGGCTGAGTGCAGTCAGACTAGGGTTCAGTGCCGGCTCTCAACATTTGCTAAGGGAGGAAACAACTGGGTACCATTCCTCTGTGCACTCAGGCCTACAAAATATGATGATCCCAACACTTTGTTTATCCATAGCAGCTAGCACTCAGAGGCATAGCAAGGTGTGAAAGTTGGAGGGAGTGAGCATATAAACACGGTTGTTTGAATCATTCCAGGTGAACACCCAGGATGACACTATTGCGAAACTTTTCAAAAATACAGTATACAAGGCAGAGGTCATTTCCCATGCTCTCATTCCCCCCTCCACCTTTGCTATGCTACTACTACCACTAGTCAGCTTCCTCTAGCCATGTACAAGAGTGCTGCTTTCAGCTGTGGATGGGTTGCAAAGGCAACATGATGGCTATTAGGTTATAGCCACTGTTTTGTAGGTGGCGATAGAAACAGACAGCTAGGAAAAAAGAGTTGGCTTTTCTACGGTAAAATAAAAGGTGGCATGATAATTAAGGCACGTCATGATGTACTAGGCGTGCAGTGTTAGCCTCCCTGAGGGCTGGATGGCTTGCGGGCAGGCATACATAGTGGTATTTGTTGGATAAGTGCGAAAAATGTTAAAGTGCCTGGAAGATGGAAGTGCAAATGCATGGTAGGCAAAAGATTTTCCGGGAGTAATGACACGACTGGACCAACTCCCCGAGAGTGTCGAAAAGTTAAAAGGGTAGACAGATTCAGTGAAAGGTGGCTTTTTCTGATGTTTGGAAATCTTCTTTCAACTTGCTCCATGGTGGAGTTACACTACTACAATTTTAACAATGTTCCATTACTAGAGTGGAAACAGAAAACAGTGCATGAATATTGCACTGGAGAGGGAGGGTTGTGATTGTGGAAAAACAATTTTCCCCACTCCAAGTAGTAAGGCACTTGATAATGGTGAGTAGAACTGTACTGAAAAATACATGTCTGATCTATACTTGATAATACGGCTGTACTAATGATATACATACATTTCTATATGCTGGGACATTTCTATATGTTGGTACAGCAATATTATAAAAATAAATAAAAATATAAAAAAAATAACAACACTTATCTGCTCTTACATTGAATTACAAAATTGCAAATATTTAAAACAGTTACCATAAATGACAACATTGCATGAAACAAGAAAAAAAAAAGTTCTTGGCACACTTTAGTGAGTAGGTTGTAAAAGTAAACAAAACAAACAAATTCTTCAACACTATTTACATTTAAATACAGTAAACTCTTGATTTAATGAACTCTGATATAACAGATTCAAGATTTAATGGATACATAATAAAATAACGAACTGCATTACCTAGCAATCATTTTTGTGAATGACAAACGTTAAATGTCAAGTTTTTCCATGACTGCACTGTGCACATTTCACATCTCATATGCTCTAGATAGTGTGGGTGAGACTTGTTTTGCTGGTGTCTCAGTCTGCCTCAAGCTATTATATGATCAGATTGTACAATGATCCAGCAAAATCTTAATTGAGACTTTATTAATTTCATGACTGTGCAGTCCCTACAATTTAAAATAGCTTCAAATGATAATGTATATGTTGTACAGTTCTGCATCCTGTTTTAAAACTTGCTATTAAACTAAAGTTAGTTGCATATCCTTCACAGTCAACCCCATAATTTTTCTACCTGTTTGTGATTTCTTGGCAAGTTTATGTTCAGTAGTTTGCCATTTCTTTCTGAACGACCAGCACTCATACCATTGTATGAAAACCAATACAAGGAGGTCTGCTTCCAAATTGTGTTTTGAACGTGATATTTGGGATTACACAATGAACAGAGCTGGCTATTACATTAAAAGCAGCAACAAAATTTATTTAAAAAAAAAATAACCTGTTGATTACATTCAATGCAATGAACTTATGAACTATCAGCATTAATAATCACCCCTTCCATCTCTGACTCCTGTAAATAAAGAGTTTACTGTATTTTAATGTAAAACTCTAATAACCAATGGCATAGACTAAAATACTAGGTCCATACTTCTCACTTTTGTCACAATAATCTAGCCAAGATTGGCCAACTAGTTATACTGCATACATCAGGCAAAAATGACCTGTTATCAATAACGAGCATATGGTGCTAGCCCCATATTTGTTATAAACCAACTGGTACCCAGTGGCTAATGTGGTCAATTATAAGCCAACCAGAACATTTCTGGCACCCGTTGTAAGCCGGATCAACCGGGAGCCCAGGTCAATTTAAAACAAAAATCCCCCAATCATCAGAATTTGAACACATGGCCACCAGGCCTGCAGATATGCATGCTAGCTGCTGTACTACTCCGACTATATTGCAAATGCTGCAATTATATTGCAGATGTATCAACAGATTGGCTTTTTCACTGGCTATCTAACCTCTGAAACATTTGCATAATGCTAATGGTAATTTTATCACATTAATAATGAATGGTTAGTAATACAGTCTAGTGTTTATCAATTCAGAAATCACAGTGAATGAATATCTTCATTCTTTTGTTTTTCAACATGAAACATGGACCAAAAACTCCTTGTTATCTTTCCTTAACAGAACATTAAAAAATTATCTGGTTACTTGTTTTTAATGTAGTTGTATCAGTGTCTCTCTGTTTTTGTGTGCAGATGACTGTTTTCTAACCGCGACATCCATTTTGCCACTTGTGATTGTGTTGTTAAACTGACCAATTGTTTTGTTGATTTACATGATAAAGTAATGCTGTGGAATGTTTCATACAATAATAGCAAGCAAGCTCTACTATACTGAGTACCAGCAAGGGTGAGAAATCATCACTTTAATATGAGCACTGTGTGAATTTAAGCAAGGCACAGACAATTGCAACTACTCTTCACATAAATATAACCTTCTTGATTTTCAAATCTGACCATAACTCACTTAAACACCCTGCACATATATAAATGTGATACACATATTATGTGATCTCTGCTAAAGTGAAAGTTCACATGTAATTTTCAAAATGAAAATTCGCATATGGTTTTTAAAATAACAAAAACAAAATGAAAGCTCACTTATGGTTTTTTGTACTAAAGTGAATGTAGACTTTGATGATTTTCTAACGTGAAAATTCATTTGTTACTTTTCTATTAAAATGAAAGTACAATTTGAATATTCTATACTAAAGTACACTTGTGGTTTTACAATGTGGAACTCAAGGAGCAAATGAAACATTTCAGTGAATCACGAGCTGAGGAAAGGATGCTGGTGCTAGATAGAACACACATTGAGAAACCTAGTTAAGAGTATAACTAGACAGTACTAGATAGAACACACATTGAGAAACCTAGTTAACAGTATAACTAGACATTACTAGATAGAACACACATTGAGAAACCTAGTTAAGAGTATAACTAGACAGTATTAGATAGAACACACATTGAGAAATCTAATTAACAGTATAACTAGACAGTACTAGATAGAACACACATTGAGAAACCTAGTTAACAGTATAAGTAGACAGTACTAGATAGAACACACATTGAGAAGCCTAGTTAACAGTATAACTAGACAGTACTAGATAGAACACACATTGAGAAACCTAGTTAACAGTATGACTAGACAGTAACTAGATAGAACACACATTGAGAAACCTAGTTAACAGTATAACTAGACAGTACTAGATAGAACACACATTGAGAAACCTAGTTAACAGTATAACTAGACAGTACTTTATCTGGGACTCATAGGGTAAATAAAATAGAGACCTAAAATTGCACAGAGAAGAGAAATAGAGATGGAGGTGAATAATGTGGGGAGGATGTGGAATGAGCTGCAGGAGGCAAACAAGGATAGGAGGGCTTAATATGAGCTGGTTGAGAGCCTATACTGCATTGGGAGACAAATGGCAGATGAAGGAGGCACTCTGAGAATTCTATACTAAACTGAAAGGTCACTTGTAGCTTTATACTGAAGCAAACTTTGAGGATTTTATACTAAATTGAAAGTTCACTTGTAGTTTTATACTGAAGCACACTTTGAGGATTCTAGACTCAATTTAAACTTCACTTGTAGCTTTATACTGAAGCACACTTTGAGAACTCAATACTATATTGAAAGTTCACTTGTAGCTTTATACTGAAGCACACTTTTGAGGATTTTATACTAAACTGAAAGTTCACTTATAGTTTTATACTGAAGCACACTTTCAGGATTCTACACTAAATTGAAAGTTCACTTGTAGCTTTATAGCGAAGCACACTTTGAGGATTTTATACTAAATTGAAAGTTCACTTGTGGTTTTATACTGACTGTCGCACACTTTGAGGATTTTATACTAAATTGAAAGTTCACTTGTAGCTTTATACTGAAGCACACTTTGAGGACTCATACTAAATTAAAGTTCACTTGTAGCTTTATACTGAAGCACACTTTTGAGGATTTTATACTAAACTGAAAGTTCACTTATAGTTTTATACTGAAGCACACTTTGAGGATTCTACACTAAATTGAAAGTTCACTTGTAGCTATATAGCGAAGCACACTTTGAGGATTTTATACTAAATTGAAAGTTCACTTGTGGTTTTATACTGACTGTCGCACACTTTGAGGATTTTATACTAAATTTAAAGTTCACTTGCAGTTTTATACTGAAGCACACTTTGAGGATTCCATACTAAATTTAAATTTCACTTGTTGTTTTATACTGAAGCACACTTTGAGGATTCTATACTAAATTTAAAGTTCACTTGTTGTTTTATACTGAAGCACACTTTGAGGATTCTATACTAAACTGAAAGTTCACTTGTAGCTTTACACAGAAGCAAAAAAACTTTGAGGATTCTATACTAAATTGAAAGTTCACTTGTAGTTAAATACTGAAGCAAACTTTGAGGGCATAGACTTTTTAAATTTGACCTGGGCTCTCAGAGTGACCTAACCTAAAATGGATACCATGAAATATTCTGGAAAGCAAAAGTTTATATAAATATAAACAGCCAGAGGAAGTTGCTATACCCATTCTTTAATCAAGATAGTGGATTGGACAAAAAGAAAACCCTAACCTGCACAATTCACGGTGACTGCACTAGCCAAGCAGCCTTAATTCCTCAGGCTCAATACCCCCCCTGTTCTACACCACAAGGTACTACAGGCAGTAGATGACAGTTTTCTTGACAGTGGATTAGACATGCCTAGTAGGCTCATATAAAGATGATAAAGTAACAGATTCCGTGTGCATGCTATGCATGTTAACGAGTCTTTGGCAGTCAGAAATCATAACTAAAGGCTATTACTGCATGCTGCCCTGTCAAAAATAGCAAAAATGAGACAAACCTACCCATAACAGAATAATTATAGCATGTAAATCTCTTATGTTGATGTGGAATTCAAAGAAAACAACCACATTATTTCTCAAGAATAAGTTTATGGGTAGTCACAAAGTCAGATTTATAGAATAGTGGATAACCTGACATCACATAGATATTATAAAAAAAAAAAAACGAACACAGTAAGTAAAGAAAGGGTGACTTCTAGTGACTTGTAAAGGGTGACAGTAGTGACTTGTAAATAAAACACTGAATGTCATGTAAGGGATTAAAATGATTGCAACGGTTCATTTGACACTTAACATGCAAATACTTTAGGCAAAAACAAGGCATCCAAAGGTACCTAATTAAGACAAATACTAAACACTACAGGAATGTTAACTGTGTCGTGCTATGATTCATACAGCTGCAGATCTAATTTGACAACCACCTCTCCTGTTTCAACCTCATGAAGTATAAGCCTCTTAGTAATGGGCCCGCGCCTTTCGCCACTCTCATGAAGCACATCTTTTATTCTAACCTCAGTTCGGCCAAGGAAATCTGCAGACAACAAAACCAACATAAATACAATCCTAAAGACTGGGTAAATGCTGCCATCAAACCAGCAAACATACACATTTAATTTATCTGCAAATATTGATCACTACTATTGCATGGATGTCAAGCATGGAAAATGACTAAAACAATTACACATAAACTACACACGTTCATTATCTGCTCGTGTAAAATAGAAGGACTAATATAGTATGAGAATCACCCATGTAGAACTCACGTAGAGAGCTAGAAAAATAGCAGTGAATCAAGAGATCAAGAAAAGATGCTGGCGCTGGATATAGGACATGTTGAGAGAACCTGAGAATAGTTCAATTAGGAAGAAAAGATGTTGCCGCTGGATATAGGACATGTTGAGAGAACCTGAGAATAGTTCAATTAGGAAGAAAAGATGTTGCCGCTGGATATAGGACATGTTGAGAGAACCTGAGAATAGTTCAATTAGGAAGAAAAGATGTTGCCGCTGGATATAGGACATGTTGAGAGAACCTGAGAATAGTTCAATTAGGAAGAAAAGATGCTGGCGCTGGATATAGGACATGTTGAGAGAACCTGAGAATAGTACAATTAGGAAGGATTTTGTCTGAAATCCACAGGGCAAAAGAAATAGAGAAACAATATGGAGAAGAGAAGTAGAGACATAAATGAATAATGGGGGGGGGGGGACATGGACCGAGCAGCATGGGATAGCTAAGGATAGGAGGGCTTGGGGTGAGTTAGTTGAGGACCTATGCCCCAATGGGATATAAACAGCGAAAGAAGAAGAATTAGAAGAATAATCATCATGAAATCTTAAATTTAATTATTAATTCTCAGCATACTACATAGCCATCTAAAGTGCTTCGTAGCCATAATAAAGATCGTAAACTGATTAGAGACATTAGACGTAGACAGTGAAACTTTTTTGGACATGTTATGAGAAGAAATGAATTGGAGAACTTGGTGACAACTGGCAAGATCGAAGGGAAGAGACCAAGGGGAAGATCGAGAAGTAAATACCTGGATGGCTTGGCCATGTGGCATGGTTGAGACAGAAACACGGAGCTGATCCACGACTCTGGTGATCGAGTGAGATGGCAGAACATGACCGCCCACGCTTATCGGCATGACATATGATGGATGGATGAAGTGGTCCAAATAGAAACAAAACAATTGGCCCAAAAATTTCCAAACTCCACTTAGAGTTGTTCCAGCAGGTGAGTTTCTACAAGCCTAGATTAAGTAAAATATATGGTTTGTGTTTTATTTGAGCATTTCAACAAATCTTCTGGTAATCTATGTGTTTCCCATCACGACCAACAGTTGTCAAGTTTATTTTGCAAGATTCTATCTCACAATAAGATGTCCATTCAAATCTTGACTGTCTTTGTATGTTTTTCTCACTGCAAACAACAGATGTTTATTAGTCAGGCATGTCTTCCATTTTCCAAAAGGCTAATTTTGCCATGATAAATTATGTTCTAATCTCTGCAAGGTACCTAATGTTATGACTGTTTAAAGATAGTTGTATTGATTCACCTGTTTAAGAATGTTTCCATTAACTTGAATGTTACATTGTGATATTTCTTTTTCTTGGAGATAAGCATTTTTCTGTTTCCTTACAATTTAATTCCAAGCCTAGTTGCTCACTGTACAATAACAGCATCCACTAAAATACAAATAGAAAACCAACTATCAATAAGAATAATTACAGCATATGTAATTCTGGTATACACATTTATGGATCTTGCAGGTGATACAGAGTTTGTGCACTGTGTTGAGGATCTCTTTGTGTGATCTATGACAGAAGACTTGAGCACTTATAGAAATACCCATATGCAACAAAAGTGTTCCTTAACCAAAACTAATTAGAACAACAAGTTGGATGCATGCCATGGGCTATACATATTGGATTTATATCCATCAAGAGTTAAACACAATTATGAATGTATGGCTTTTGTCAGGATACCAGACTCACCATTGGGAGAATAAAGATCTCTGTCATAAACTGTAAAACAGAGAGTATCTCTCTCCACATCTCGGATGAGAAACTGCATGGAAGCATTCCAGCGTGGATTCAGAGTTCCTGGGATCACTTTGGTTCGATGTTCCTGAGAACCCATGCTTACTTCACAATAGGGATCACTCTTACCTACAATTGTATTAATAACAAACATTACATTTGAACAGACTACTTAAATCAGTTACTAACAAACAATATTCTTAATTGATAGCTTTAAAGCATTGCAAATACTAGAATAACACAGACAAGTTTGTCTAACATTAAGACGAAATAAGAATTATATTAAATTATTTACGGTCAACTGTCCAGTGGAATAGAACACTTTCAGTAATGTTTATATAGATAAAAACTTGCTATTAAAAGTAGCATCACAGTTTAGTATATATATATATATACACATAAACATACACACACAAAATTAATTACAATTTTTCAAGCACCTTGAATATTGTTTCAAAATGTGCAACATTAAATGATGATGAATGGCAATGAAGACCTTCTTACTTACTAAAAGCAGATTCACTGAAAGTAAATTCATTTTCAAACAATAATTTCCACTTGTGGATATACTTTCATATGTCTTATATTTTTCGCAATAAAAGTATTTATGTTGCATATGATGCTAACATTGGTAATTACACCACACAGATAACTAATCAATGATTAGTATATTTAGAAGTAGAACATTGTTTAAGCTATAAGGAACTAGCATTAGCTAATACATCTGATGTTTAAAGTATGTTCTAAATTACATAATCTAACTAGAATGAACTAACATTGGCTAATACATCTAATTTTAAATGTATGTTCTAAACTAAGTAATGTAAACTAAAATTAACTAACATTAGCTAATACATGTAACCTTTAATGTATGTTCTAAACTACGTAATCTAAACTAGAATGAATTAACATTAGCTAATACATCTGATGTTTAATGTATGTTCTAATTTACAATTGAAATAATACAATTCTATAAAATAATAATGAAACAAAATGGTATGACAACTTTACTACTAAGCAAAATGTATGACCATATTACTGTTACAGTAATTGAAAGACACACACAATGTTCTACATAGCGATAGTGCTTTCTTAATTCTCTCTTCTTTCCACTTTTTCTGTTATACCTTTCAGTATCCAGTTAGAAAGACATTTCTGGACACAAATTCTGTGGGCTGCATAAATACAAAGTGGTGTTTGTTGCCTTTGATATTCCACAAAACCATTACTTGCAGGATGAGCCTTCTGTTCTGTGTCCATCTAAATGAAAATGTCTGCAGCATGCTGTTTTGGAGTAGTCTTATTACATGACCAAACCATATGACTTTCAATGAAGTCTATTGATGATGGTGTGCTTTCTAATGCCATCATTTATGATCTTGTCTTTTCTTGTCACATTAAGTATTCTTTGGAGGCATTTAATCTTTGCTGTTACATTCTTTCTTTCTTCTAAAACCCTCAAGCTTCCCAGTAATCACAACATTATCCATATCCACATTCTCATGATGAAACCACAATATTATTACTGCATTATTTTGACTGCATCTGTATTTGAAAATTTGCTTCCCGAAATACTTGGATGTTAACTTTTTTTTTTAACCTGAGCATTCTATAAAAAAATAAACAACATCTATGTGGCCTCTAGTTTCTTTTTAGTTTTCCTCATATCTTCTCTTCTTCTTCTTCTTCTGCCCTTTATCTCCCAATGGAGCACAGGTCTTCAACTAAATAGTGCCAAGCCGTTCTACCCTTTACTATCTCCTTCAGCTCCCCAGACGCCTCATATTACTTACTTCTGTCTCTAATTCTGTTCTCCTTGTGGGTTTAGGTCTCACTCTATTTTGTTTGCCCATGGGTTATGGACAAGAGACTGTATTGTTATAATATTATCAGGGCATCTCAATGTGCCCTACCCAGCATGAGCACCTCTTCCTCACATCTTGATTCACTGGTATTTCTTAAGTTCTCTTCATGATCTCCACATTGCTGATTCCACAATACTATTTTATCCCTTCTGTTCCACACAGGTGCTAATTAATCAATGTTTATAAGTAATTGTTTTATTTATTTTCTACTCAACACCGCAAGGTACAAGAGGAACAAGATATCTCCATCTTTCCGACACATATAGTAGTATTGATTTCACATTACAGTTAAAACTGTATGTTTGGTGTTAAGCTCAAGTTCCTTTGCCTGCCACAAATTTTCTGGTGCTATTACAGCTCCTCTTGTCTTTTGTATTCTTATTATAATATTCAGTATGTTTCCCTATCTTTGTCTAGATTGCTACCTAAATAGATGTATGATTTTACCTTTTCAAGCGGTGTTTCACAAAGGAAGATTGGATAATCATTTGATTGGTTTATTCTCATTACCTTTGTTTTTCTCCTATGAATTTTTAAATCTTCTTCTTCTTCTGCATTCATCCGGACATTTTTTTTTCCGGACATGATTGCGTTGTGCCTGGTTACAGCAGGGCTGAATTCTTGCGCCGTTAGGCCGACACATCCTTCTTCTGTGGGCATTTGTTGACCGGGTTAACCTTCCCGGGGAAATTTTTTAATCTAGCTGTTGTCACCTGCTATCAAGTGTGTTTATCTTATCCTGTATCAGATTTCAGGTGTGGGGTAAGAATGCAGTCTCATCAGAAATGTTCAGCAGCTCGTGATATTCCACTGAATTCCATTTCTGGCGGTGGTTATTGTCATCTTAATAATCCCAAGGAAAGCTAACCCAGACAACAAATGCATGCAGAAGTTGGATGTGTCGAATGCAAGGTGCAAATATCTCAGCTCTGCTGTAAACTGACGCAACGTACTTATGTCCAAAACAAAACAAATATCGGATGAATGAAGAAGAAGAATTGAAAATCCAGTGTATAGTCAGTCAGAATAATTTCTTTCTATTGTCCATGCTGTGTGACCCTGGTTATCATGCCTTCTGTGTTGTTTGCTGCAAATAATTTCTAATAGAGTTGTTCCTTCATACCATGTCAGACTGTAGCATCTGTTCTCTGGTTTCCCCCTGCCTCCCTCCCCCCTCCAACTCTCCCTGTGTGAAGACATATTCCAGTGTTCCACTTCTCATGACATGCCCACAGAATGTGTATTGTCTTCTGATGCAAGTCACCAGTTCTCTCTGCGAGACAACTTCTTTCAAGATGTCTTGTTTGGTCTTTCTATCCGTTCACTGTGTTCTCATCATTCTTCTATAAAATCACATCTCCACAGCTTCCACATAATCCATCACTTGTCTGCTAATTCAACAACCTGCTAAACTTACATAGTTTTCAATTATATGTTTAACTCTTGCAGTCTCAAATAGTTGTCACCTTACCTCATTCAACAGAGACTAAAGGAGTTTATTCAATAATCCTATTGAGCAGAAGGGGTTAAAGTAATGATTGGGATCATCATGATTAAGTGCCTTGCTAACTGCCATGTGTGGTCATCCGTCTCCAAATCCTGTTATATCCAACTTGTTTACATTCTAATAGGCTCCTGCTGTGGATATGAAGTTCCAATACTGGTCTTGCACACCCCATTGGTTTCTGAGCTTACAGAGAGGGAAGAGACCACTGCAACACAGTCATGTGTGGAGATGGTATTTCAGTACTGGATTGGGAGAAGTCTCAAGACCAATCACACTGATAAATGCCAGCCCTTTTCAGGGCTCAGACGACCTAAGATTTAAAACTGGACATTGGAGTTAAAACTGGACTTAAACTGGATATTGGACTTATAAATGGACAATGGAGTTAAAACTCACTCTTACAGAGGATTAATAACCAACCAATCATATTTATTGTAGTAGTTGGTCATGTGTCTATATCTCAGTGAGAGACAATGGACAAAGGAAGAAGAAAATGATGGCTGTAAAGATCTGCAGTAGAAGATTAAGAAGTAGCCTGAGAGAAACGATAATGAACGCCAAAGTCCAAAGAAGCATATTAAAAATAATAATAAAACTATCTTTAGATGGTTTTATTATTTATTATTCTTTATTTGTTTCTTCGGACTTGCTCTTATTTTGCAATGAGTGAATGTAATTCACAGATCTTTTCTGGCTTTGTTCACTATCTTACATTTAATATTTTATTATTTTCATTGTTCATAAGACAGATTTACACATTATTTGGCCTTGATGAAGTTACTGTTGTGCCCTTTTGTCTTTCTCTGTTGTCATGTTTGTTTGCTGATAATAACTTGTTATTACAACACCATCTATTTCTGGTAGTACTAGCCATCTCCATTTTTTGTTCTTTCTATTAATCACTGCATTTCCAAAGTTTTACCATAGTTAATCTTCCTTTATTTGCATACACATTTTCTTAATTTGCAAGAATTAAACTGCTTATTTAATCTGCATATAAGGGAGAGAGGGGCACACATAACTTATCAGTAAGCAGAGTTTTGAAATTCACAAGCAAAAAAATATTCCTTAATGAAAAGTTAAGTGTGGCCTGCTCTGTATGGATGAAAATGATGGACAATAATTAATGAGATGATGAGGATACTGGAGGTAGTTGAGATATAGTTCTTGAGAAGAATGCTAAAAATATTATATACAGAGAAGAAAATAAAGAGGTATTGAAAGCTTTAGGCACTACTAGATCACTCATCAAAACCATAAGGCAAAAACAAAAATGAAATTCATGAGGCATATCAACAGAAGAGGGGAAAATAAAAAAAAAAAACTTTATTGCCAATAGTACGTTGCCATGTAAAGGTGGGGGGGGGGGGGGGGGGTGTGTGTGTGTGTGTCTTGAACCTGAGGAATTAAGGCTGTCTGGCTAGTGCAGTCGTAGGTTAGGGTTTTCTATTTGCCCCAACAGAAAACAATCCACCACCTTACTGAGGATAACAAATCCTGGTCTCTCAAATGAAGTCCAGCGTTTTAACCACTCAGCCAGATGCTCCTCAGGGAATAGAGAAATTAATCTTATAATGGAAAATACTAGGTCATGAAGCTTACACAGCCAGGCAACAAATAATAATAATATAAGCAACTTGACATGACTGAGAGGAGTGAAGAATCATAAGAGTCTGCTCCAGACTGAAGAAGAAATATCTAAAATCATGAAATACTATTGACCCTAGGAATGGATTCTGTTAAAAACTGATTCTCTTATGTTGGAATCCATTTCAACCATCTTCACCCATGTATGCTGACTCGAGGGTGTCGTGGTAGTGTAGTGGCTAGCAAGCTTGTCCGCAGACCCACTTGTCATGTGTTCAATTTACTTTTGAGGTAGGGATTTCTTTTTTTATGGCCCTAGGCTCCCAGGTCGACTCAGCCTAAAATGGGTGCCAGGACATGACCTGGGAAGAAAAGGTAGCCAACATGATACTAACTACATCTATCCAGTGCCAGTTGGTCTACAAATATCCCAATACACCTCATAGTGTGAACAGGGTCCTATAACTTACTTACTTATTTGCTGATTTGGTAATTTTGTCATATGTGCAAGCAACAAGACAACCAGACAGCAACAACAAGGCAACCAGACAGCAAAAACCAGGCAGTTAGATGGCAACAACAAGGCAGTTAGATGGCAACAACAAGGCAACCAGACAGTAACAAGGAAACCAGACAACAACAACAAGGCAGTTAGACAGCAACAACAAGGCAACCAGACAGCAACAACAAGGCAGTTAGACAGTAACAACAAGGCAACCAGACAGCAACAACAAGACAGTTAGACAGCAACAACAAGGCAGTTAGACAGCAACAACAAGGCAACCAGACAGCAACAACAAGGCAGTTAGACAGTAACAACAAGGCAACCAGACAGCAACAACAAGGCAACCAGACAGCAATATCCTGTATTTGTTCTTACATGTGCACCAAGATGCAAATGATAACTTACCACTGGCATCAGAGGCTTTGAGATGACTAGCCTCTTGAATCACAACAAGTATTCGACCAACACTAGGCCGTCTCACTAACAGAAGTAAATAAACATGGCAAAATTCATGCTTGAAGAACAAGCAACAGAACAGTGCATGTGCAAAATTATAAAGAGAACTGTCAGACAACATCACAAGAATGGCAAAGCAAGAACATACAGACAACCAGGAAATGCAGATATATTTTCCCACGTAAAGACCCCATGCAAGATCATAAGAATTTTCAGTGCATCATTCTGTGTTAGTGATCTTAATAAAAACTATCCGTGACCTTAGTGTCTTTATTTATCTGTTTGTATGTGTGGAGTCAATATTTGAGTCCTTTCACTTTATTTTAGTTATTAAATAATAGAATAAGAGTAATGTTCTTTCCATTTACATTTGAATTTGATGAAAATGAACTATACAATTAACAATACTGTACACATCTGAAAAGCTGATATTTTATGTGAAAGAGTATATTCATTCTGCTAGCAGGTATGGGCAATCATGCTTCTTTACAGCTCCGGGTCTCCATTCATCATCATGTTGCAAAATCTGGCCATCATCAAGCCACTGTAACATTTAAAAAGGCCAAAGTATTTCTGAAACACTGAAGTCTGTGAAGGAAGTTTAAAGGCAAGATTGACTCCATTGCAATGGGTTTATCCCACGTCTTGGTCTCTTTATAAAGAGTGATCTTCTGAAAGCATAACACAGAGCATGAACTCTGTAGCTTTGGCAGCAAACCCCCAGAAGTCTTTATACTCGTGAACTGAATGATGGAGTCCTTCAAGGATTCATTTTCAAACTTTCAATGACAAGGACTTATTGCATAAAGTGTTCTTAATTTTACAACCTGCAGTTTTTTCTTGCTCTATCCTGTTCTGTATTGCTGTGGTGCTGTCTCCATCAATGTTATCCATAAATGTAAAACAATGTATTTGCTCAGTGAATTTAAACACAGAAGCCACCAACAATATGTTGCATGATTTATTGCCTGGTATACTTTGCTGCACCGAGCCATGTGCATATTGCAGAGTTATATATCATATGAACTGAATGATACTTGGGCAAAAAATACTTAAAACACAATCATTGATATCTTTCAAACATGGAGCATTTGTTATCTCCATAATAATTGCAAATTTAAAAGGAAGTCTTGTGCAGAAATAAAGACTTATTTTAAATATGCGATTACCATGGGGAAAACAAATGCTCCATGTTTGAACAATGCACCTGACAAGATGCAGCAAAATATGCTACCCAAAAAATGGTGCAATCTTTGTTTTTCTGGTTTCTGTGTTTAAATGTTATTTATTTATCTAAATATCTGAATTTCTTAACTTGCCAAAAATGGAAAGAATATACACTCTAACGTTTCACTGAATATTTCATGTTTAAACTGTTGAAAGACCTGAGTATCAAGCAAATGCTTCTAATGCAGGGCAAATATTTATGTAATCCAAAACTTCGCTTGCTACAAAATACCACATACAATACTACAAAAAGCATTTACAAGATTGAACATGTTACATCACAATGCATTCACTCTCAGCCAAGATAACTCCTGAATGTTACACTGAACAGTAATGATGGCATTTCCTTCATGCTCTTTATTCTATAAAATTGTTAACCAACTCTATTTCCACCTATCCTAGATTTCACTTTTAAAAGGTGAAATCAGTATTTGTGGCTGATAGTTCTAAGTACTATTTACAGAAAAGTGGTATTCATTGCCAGTGGCTTTTCAAATGCTGTTTGTATGTTTAATTCTGGTTATAGGGGATCTTTGTGGCAAAGTGGTTAACCTCCATGCCTCTTGTTCCAAAGGTCGTGGGTTCATTTTGGCACTGCATAATTCAGTACATGAGTGAAATTTTTGTTGAAGAATCCTGGGGGTTGTCGCTGGAGCTCTGGAGCTCATGCTCAGTGCACCTTAATTTTAGTGGGCTGAAGTAAGTAAACAATGTGCATTTTATACGCATGATTTTACTGTAAGCATTCATGTATCGCCACAGACCTTGGTTCTTGGTGTTCTAGATCATTCTTTTCATGATATTCCTCCATGCCACCATCTTAGGCAATTCATTATCCTCTCTCTCTCAGTCTGCCTCTCCCTCTTCTACTGTTGATCGTCCCGGCCATCATTTTTCTTCTACTCTCACCCTTTATCTCTCAATGGGGCATAGACATATGGGGTATATCTCTGTCTGTAGTTCTCTTCTCTGTGTTTTTAGGGCTCTCATTATTTTGTTCACTGAGCGGGTTCCAGACAAGGGAGTGTCTAGTTATGCTATCCTCAAGTTTTCTCAATGTGTATCCTATCCAGCGCCAGTGTTTCGTTTTCTCCACCTCTTGATTCAGAGGAATTTGTATAGTTCTCTCCATAAGTTCTACATTGGTGATTTTATCATGGCATTTTAGTCCCACTATTCTGTGCAGGATCAAGTTAATGAATCTTTGTAGTTTACTAGTAATTGCTTTAGTAATCTCTAATTTCTTATCCATATAGTAGTACTGATTTAACACTGAAGTTAAATATTCTAAGTATGGCACTAAGTTTACTTTCTTTTGACATTCACAAATTTCCTAGTGCTATGAAAACTCATCTAGCCTTTTGTATTCCAATTTCAATCTCTTTCTGAATGTTTTCCCATCTTTCTTCAGATTGTTACCTATAGTATGATTCTGCATCTTGAAGTGAGGTTTCACCAGGAAAGATTGGCTTGTTATTTGCTTGGTCACATTATCTTTGTCTTTCCCTTATGAATTTTTAAGACCTAATTGTTGTGACCTCTCATCAAGTGTGTTGCCTGCCGGTTTGGTGGTCATGGGTTGGAATCAGCATCACAGTGAATTTTTAAGATTCACCAGGGCGTTCAGGTCAAACCTAAAATCGGAGCCAGGATATGTTGTGGGAAGTAAAGGTAAGATGGCATGATGCCAATTGCATCACCCACCAATGCTGATTGGTCTGTAAAAATATGGGTGTGGCACCACATGTGCTTTAAAACGTGTAAAAGGGTTCTTTGCTATTTCACTTTGCAATAATCTTCACCATATTAGTCAACAAATGCTTTACTTAATTCAAGATCCCATCTGTTTCAAATGCATTAATTAAAAGTTGTATTTTATGTCCAATGTTTCTACCTTGTGATGCATATGAAACAGATGATCACTAGATATAAACTGCAATTGTTTTAAGGCTGAAGGTCCAGAATGTATATTGGAAAACACCCCAGCTAGAGTTCTATATTTAAAAAAAAAAATAATAAAATAATCCCAATCCCAAAAAGCAGGCAGTAATAAATGGAACTGTAATGGTCTCTCTTTCTCTTTAATAAAAATTACATGTGATGAAAAAATACATCCTTTACCATAAAAGTATTTAATGGAGAAGGAGAAGGTAATACGTATTTTTAAGATTAAAATGTTGAATATAATACTCAAGCAAACTAATAGATAATTATTAATTATAATTTATTCCATTTTTTACCTGAAAGGTTCTGACTACTGTTGTTATTCAATGAACTCCAATTACACTTATGTCTGAGCTACATTTCACAACTGGCTATGGCTGCAGTGAGAACAGCAGACTGGAATCATTTTTCAGTCTTAAATATTTCTTTTGCCAATGTTATTCATGGTTTTCTATAGTTAATTATCCACATTAGTGTGACCTTTAACCCTGTAGTTTTTACATTTGCTTTTCAAGGAATAACCAAAGCTAGTCTTAGTTTTACAAGAACACAATCACCAATGACCCCCTTAGGGTTAGATAGCCTTCATCTGCATGCGTGCGCGCACGTGCACACACACACTCATGCACGCACACACACACACACACACACACACAAAAAGACGTTGATACAACTGCATTATATAACTACAGCATTATTGCAGTTAACCCATCAAATTTCTTTTAATATACTGTGGTACCTGGACTCAATCTTTGGTCCAATGCCATATATTAATCATGCATGGATCCAGGCTGTCGTTTTGTTCTATATTAAAATGTACCATTTATCTGGTGTTCATGGAAATAACATTTCTTTCTTAATGAATGAAAGTTTTCGAAACCAATGTGGATAAACCTAAATTATATCAATACAACTACTAAAGTAAAACGATACCAGCAGGCGCAGGTACTCCTTCAAACAACATTACTCTACACTACTACATTTATTTACAATAAACAGAACTATAAAAAAAAATAGTTGCCTAGGCTGTTTATTATTTTTTTTAAATGCGATGTTCATATTATGTTTGATATTAACAACATTTTTCACTAAAATACATTTCTTTTAAAAGTCTTATTATTTACAACGCAGAAATATTATTTTCTCTTGTCATTTTAACCTATTTCCTATGAACTCCTATTTTAATATTTTCAAGAAAAAGTCATAATATGCTAACTATACGTTATCATCAATTGTCCCATGGCATTTGGTTTATATTTGCCACTAAGCATAAGGATAGCTTTCAGTCTCCACCCAAATGTGTTACTTAAACTAAAGTAAATTAATTTCATACACAAATGTCAATTACCTCACACTTTTTGCACGTTTACATTTTTACTGAATATCTCAATAAATAATTTCTGCACTATTTTGAAAGAAGAAATTTGAAAGAAAAATTATGTCTGAATATAATTAAATATAAAGGAAATTAACCATCACCTTTCAGTAACAACTAGCAAAAGACCTCATGCAAGTGCTGAAAAAAAGCCTTGACATCTGCAAGTGTCTGTGTAAAATAACCAAAGAGCAGACACAGAAACTGTGCTAAACATCGCTACATGCAACAGCTCCAACCACTGTCCAAGCACATAATGCAGGGGGAGCTACTCTCACATACCAGCATCACGAGAAGGCCTGAGACCTATTCCCTCCTCCACCACAACCAGAACCCTGCCTACTGGTTTTGCCCGCAAAACTACAGAATGCGCAGATAGATACACATTACATGTTTAGAACAGTCTACACCAATGCACAACAAAGTAATTTTTTAAACCCAAAAGAAAAACTTATAAATTATATATGAATGAGATAAATTCATTATTTTTTTAATGGCCTAAAAGAAGAGAATGTTTGGCCACATTATAAGAAGACAAAATCTGAAATGTGTTGAGACAACAGGACAAATTTGTGGAGAGAGAGAGATTGAGGAAGATGGCAAGAGAAAATTCTTGACAGTCTTGTGTTATGGCACGGAGGGGAGTCAATACATGAAGTGATTCATGGAGTCACAGAACACATTTTGTGCAGAAGCATGATCGCACACAACAGTCGATAAGGCACTTGATGAAAGGAAAAGATGGTTTATACATGAAAGCACCAAGTTGTGGCTCTTACTGGCATTTTGTTGATTATTTCCAACGTTTTGTGATTTTCACAGTATTTCATATAACGTTTGCTCACAACGTGTAATGCTGAGTGAAACCCGCCTTTTACAGAAGTCTTCTGCCTCTGGTTTTTCTTATTTCTCCCATTTTCTGTTGTTCTAGTAATGTCTACACAAGAAGACTGATTGTTTGTATGCATGTTGCTGTATTTAAAAGCTTGCTGAGATTCCCAAATAGTTTAGTGTGAATGTTTGTCTCTGTAGTTCAGTCTGCAATTGATGAAACATGTGACAGTCTTCAACTGTCTATTCTGCTAGTCCACATTTGCACATCGGTAACAAGACCAACTTTAGTCTGTGTAAATCTCTATTCAGTCTGTTGTGTCCTGTTCTGATACAAAACGGTATCACCTATTTTGCACATCATAGTTATTTCATTGTTGGTTGCATTTTCTAATAGACGTTACAATGGTCCCCTCTTAATGCAAATGAAGAAGCTTGCATTAGTGCCCACATAACAAAAGAATTTAACCATAACAGAGCATATTAATGACAGCTCTCAGTCAAATTCTCTGGGACCATCTTTTTGATTTCTTAATTTTTAACAAACAAGTTTTCTACACACAAGCCAAGAAAATATTTCAAGACATCATCAACTGAAGAAAAGAAGCCATGACAGCATATTGGATTGTGCAGAAGCTTGGGTTACGCCCTGCTGAGTATGGATTTTGTGCTTACTGCATACAGTTGTGGTAGACTCAGTATTGACAATGGACACTAGAAATGAAATGTAGCTAGGAAAGCAGAAGGTTACCTCATCTCATACTGTTGTCACCAAGTAAATGTGAAGGTTTATCATGACAGTTATCTGTTATTGGATTACCTTCACCTTTGCCACTTTGAAGAAAACATGTCAAATATTTGTTCACAAGAAGACAATAGTTTAAACAGACTAAAGTAGACTTACATAAAAGTTTATTAGATTTTTGGCTTCTAAGAATCGACATAGGGAAATCTGGTAAGATAATCTGTCTCCCTCAGCAAATGTCATATGGTGGTGTAGATACAAATTGTTCCATTAACACGCAGGTTGTAAATGCATCAGTATTAACTATTATTCCCACATATATCATACCTTGCACACCAAACTTAAACCCAAACTCAAGAGTCTTTAAATATGTTATTTTATCTGTTATGGTATCTTCAACTTAAGTTAGTTACATATCCTTAACAGGACTTCACAGTTAACCCCAGCAAATTTTGGCTGTTTATGATTTTTTGGCATGTTTATCTTCAGTAGTCTGCCATTGCTTTCTGAACGTCCGGCACTCATACTATTTTTAGTAAAACCAACGAGCTGTCAACTCACTCACAGCTGTGTTTCAAATGCAGTATGTGGGATTATGAATTGCGGCCATAACCCCTTCGCCACATCTTCAACTAGGAGTCATTCATAGATATAGTTTTCAGAATGTCTACTGGTGTCCAAGAATCCAACAGATTCACAAGCTTGATACCTCCTCATGACTTGGAATGTAAGTCTTTGTAAGAGAGAAGTGTCTATGCTTGGTACCCAATCATTTAAAATCTTTCCATTTCGAACTTTACTCAAAATGGACTGAGAATGAGACACTATAATTACTCTGTCAACTCAAGTACCTTCTAGCTAGCTACCTTAGAGCTGCATTTATTGTAGCCACCTTCATCTTTTTCACTCACCCCCCCCCCCCCCCCCCCCCCCCCCCCCCCTTAATGACTCTCAGATACCAGAACGGGAAGTTGACATAAAATCTATGACTTGATGTGAGTCTCCGGATCTAATGGCCAATCTTGTAGTGTGGCCATAATTCAAAACAGCTGGTGCTGGGCAATGTGCAATTTCATCTCTTTTCTGTAAAATGTCCCTACTCTTTTGATCAAGCATTAAAGTCTCCAGTAATAAGACATTTCCCATCAGAATCAACTAACCCTGATAAGAATTCCTATTTGCACTCACCAGAAAGGTGGTTTACATGCACATACACCATAGAGAGTTAATTTTAAAACAAAATGACTGTACTTGTAGGAATTAAATGCTGAAAATCAACACTACCCTGCTGTCTGGACGAACAAAAATGTATAAATAATAATAAAGCATGTGTGTACCTTAGTGAACATTATATTTATTGTGAAACACTTCTCAAACAAAGTTACTGTTGTAGAAGATAGTCCTCTGTTAGGAAGTAATAGTTTTGTTCTATTTATTATCTTGCTAAAGATAAATGGTAAAATAAGAAGAGACAAGTAATTAAAATAAAGATACTGACATACATAGATATTAATTTATGAATACTAAAGTAATTAATGTTCACAGAACAAACAATACCTGAGTGTGCTCTTTCCAGTTTGGACTTGGATTTCTCCTTATACTGTCTGGATGCTGCATCAATTTCTCTAACCCAGGTGTCCCTGTGACAGCAAGAAAATGTGATCAACTTACAAGACAATACTGTTAATTCTATATTTACATCTCCTTTTTACACCTTGGATATCAATCTGAATATATTTTATAAAACAGAAGTTAAACTTTGCTAATTCCAGTTCCCCCTGTAGGTATGTAGGATGAATAAACATCTCAAGTGATGGATGTGACTCAGCAACTTTGACCAGATTGCAAGAAAAGCAAATCAAATGGAGTGAAGTTCAAGAGTGCCATGCAGTGAACCAAAGATGAACAGTCAATCAACACAAAACTAGTGTTGAGGGATGCTACATATTGAGGGAGATCATGAGGACAGGGATTTGAGCACTTGTGGACTAACAGATCCACTCACAATAAGGATGATTGGGTGACTAACTAAAAGAGAAGTTAATATGAGTTGATGACATCTCCACTGAGCCTGTCCCCAAAAGAAACTGATGTAGGCCACATTTCCTCTGATATTCATATGTAGATCACTTAGCAAATGCTTTACTAATTCCAGTCACATTCTTCAGTACCTCTTATCCTGAGCTTGCTGAATAGGGGGTATCTCAACATATATCAGGTGTGGAGTTTGGAGATTATAACTTGTTTACTTCTGCAGACTTAATAATATGCATCATCTTTCTGGTTGCCTGGAAGCTCTGATTCTCACTTGGAAGCTCTGCTGTCATGGGTGCTCCGCACCCGTCTATAATATATATATATATTCAAATCAAAGGTATTTATGTTCAGCTTGTTTAGTAAGTGTGTGTGTGTGCATGCGTGTGAGTGTGTGTGTGTGTATATATATATATATATATATATATATATATATATATATATATATATATATATATATATATATATATATATATATATATATTGGTATAAATGAACAAACGCTCAGTGTGTGGCCTATATGCAGTCATTTCCTCCTTTGTCTTTATTCCAGTTCTGATCCTTTCCCTCCATGCAACGAGATCAGCGGCTACCTGCTCCCAAGTGCAATATTAATGCCTGTGTCAATCACACATCTTTGTATCGTAGTAGAGGCCGACCCCAAAATCTTTTACCCATTTGTAATTCACCAAACAAGATGACCTTTGGTATTTTACTATCATCCATCCTCCTAATGTGTCCTATACATTTAAGTCTATGAAGACAGCATGGAACAAACCGTCTCACACCCCAAACTTTCCAATACAATATATATCCACAAACTTTAAAGAAGGTCCCATGATTTATCCCTTAATGAAATTAGTTTAGTATGGCATTATATTATGGAAAAAATCTTAAAATAACTTGAAACAGAGGAGGAAAAATACAGCATTCTAAAAGGCCTGGACATCAAAGAGCTCTGTCTAATAAACAACATTATGTCTCTGAAACTGAATTAATGTGGCCACATGAAAAATCACAATGGTTTTAGAAATGGAAACAACAGTTTAAAGTAGCTGAGGCAGGAAATGTTCTCCAACGGGATGTGATAAGAGTGACATTGTGCAAAGTACATTGTGCATGATGATGATGTTATGGCACAAGCAAATGTTCTTCAGTAAAATGTAACTTAGAATACACAATTTAAGAACCACTGCTATATGCAGCAGTGGTTTCCTTCTTACAGGCATCCCCATTAGAGCTCAACCTCAACCAGAAAGCTACAAGTTGTCCAATCTTTGGCTATCTCATGCAGCTCCGCCCATGTCCTCTCCATGTTATTCATCTGTCTCTAATTATTTTCTCCTTGTGTTTTGAGGAATCCCTCTATTTCATTTGCCCTGTAGGTTTCAGACAAAGGACTTCCTAGTTATACTATGTTCAGGTTTACTCCGTGTGCATCCGTATAAAGCACCAGCATCTTTTCCTCACCTCTTGGTGTTTGTTTAGTTCTCTCCATGAGCTCTAGATGAGTGATTCTGTGATTCGAGTTTAGTCTTTTCTATACTGCTTTTGTATGGTTGTGAAGCGTGAACAATGAGCAAACATGCTGACAAACATCTAATGGCTGTGGAAATATGGTTTCTGAGGAAAATGCAAAGAATACCATGGACAGACAGAAAAACCAATGACCAAGTTCTACAAAAAACAAATGAAAATTGTAAACTGATTAGAGAAATTAGACGTAGACAGTCAACATTTTTTGGTCACGTTATGAGAAGAAATAAATTTTAGAACTTGGTGACAACTGGCAAGATCGAGGGGAAGAGAACAAGGGGAAGGCAGAGAAGTAAATACCTGGATGGCTTGGCAACATAGAATGGTCGAGACAGGAGCACTGAGCTGATCCACGACTCTGGTGAGCGAGTCAAATGGTGAAACATGACTGCCCACACTTATCGGCATGGCACATGATGATGATGATGATTTTGCATAGGCACCAGTGCTGGTTTTATGATCCGACAAATAAAAAAATATTCCCAAATTTTCTGAACTACTCAAACAGAGAATGTGGACAATTTATGTAAATGAGATCGATGTTGCATAATTTAACTAAATACCTCTCTACGGCGGAGACTGCTCTCAGGCTAAGGTTTCTGTCACTAGTAATGTGGAATTGGGTGGGCTCTGAATCCTCTGCTCCTTTTTTAACTGAGATCTCATTTAAGAATATAGGCTGAGAAATGAACATGAAGGCATGTGTGAGAACATATTTTCAAGTTATGTCCTGTGTGATTTAACAATGCAAGCAAAACAACAATTTAAAAAATAATGTTTATTGAAAAGTTAAGATAACTCCCATGGCAGATACTGGTATAGGTTATGAAGTTATCATCATCATCATCAAGTGCCATGTCGGCCGGTGTAGGCGTTCATGGCTCTCCACAGATCTCGGTCGTTGGTGTTCTGGATCAACTCTGCTGCTGATATTCCTCCATGCCACCATCTCAATCCATCCAGCATCATTTCTCTTGTCCTGCCTCTGCCTCTCTTCCCCTCAATCTTTCCAGTTGTCACAATGTTCTTCAATGCCTCTCTTCTCATCACATTCAAAAAAAAAGCTGTTTGTCTCTTTCTTATTGTTGTATATAAGGTTCTAGTTTCATTAGCCTCTTTCAGGCAGTCGTTGTAAGTTACTTTAGCAGTTCAAGGAATTCACAACATGCGACTTAGGAACCACATCTCTGTTGCTTCCAATCTCTTCCTAATTTGTTCATTTACATTTCAAGATTCACAGCCTTACAGCAAAACAAGTTCTATATAGTTATAGGAACTTAAATAGACTAGGTCACAGCATTGTGGAATTGAGTGACCAGCTCGCTTTCTTGGACTGTCATGGCCAGAGACAGCATGTGACGGAGATCCATTGTTGCTAACTTTCAATGTGAAGATGGCAACTGATCTGAATATAACTACTGAATGTAAGCCATAATTTTCATGTTACAATATTTATTTTTATCTTTATATATATCTGCAAGTGTGTATGTATGTGTTTGTATAAGAAAGAAAGAAACTTGAGATAAAATAAACATATAACTCAAGAAAAAAATTATATTACATACCCACTAAACAGTATAAATTAAAATAATGATAATGTACACATTAAAAAAAACTTAGAGAATACTAGAATTTCCCATGTGATAAACTTTTTGGCCTCAATATGAGTAATAACCTTCTTTGGTATCAATTTCCTTGGAAGCTTGTATTACTGAAAATTGGCCCATTTCAGCCTAAAACGAGCACTAGGAAATGGCACGGGAAGTAAAGGTGGCCGGCATGATAGTGACATCATCACCCATTGAGTGCCCATTGGTCTATAAAAATAATGGACTAACACTATTCACCCAGCATACATCAAAGCATGTAAAAGTATCCTTTACTTTTAGGAGCCAGCCCATCTATCCTCTCATTAACATGTAGTCCCACATGTCCTGGCCAATACATCCATAAATGTTTCCATAGGTTAGCCATATTTATGAAAGGCACCCATGTGTTCCATAGCTTTGATCTTTAGCAGTACAACAGATATCTTCAGCACAATAAGTGAAGAGAGAAGGCGTGGCTGAGAGGTTACAGTGTACACCTCAGGCTCAGAAGTTATCAGGTTTGAACCCCAACACAGGGCTAAGCATTTTTACAAGGACCATTGGCTTCTAATTATATCACATGCCCTCCTGATCTCCTGGGTAGTGCAGTGAGAATAGATATCTAGCTTAGAGTAACAGCAAAAACAGCATATAGTAAATATGGAAAATGGTAAATATTCCACAGCACTTGGAAATTGTAAAGAGTAGGCCATAAGGCCATTGCAATGGCAAAACTGTTAGGATAGTGAACCTACTACCAGGTAGTCAGAACCAGTTGCCTTGGATGGAATCTATCTTGAGGACGTAAACCTTATACAAATGCATGCTGGTCTGATACATTGATCTCTGGGGTATAACTAGCTGTAATGCACTCCTTCCGGAAGAAGAATGAAGAAGGAGAAGAAAGAAATGGTGGAGGGGAAACATGTTAAAGTACTTGAGCCGAGTCAAGAACTCACATCACAGCACTCAAGAAATTCTCATAAGCGCTCCATTCTCATCAACAAATACTTAGTCCAAATACTAATGATTCTAGCTGCAGTTTGATTATGTCTCCGTCTGGCCCTTCCTCAAAGTACTGGGTATTGAGCAGATCCTCTGATCCATCCCTGCTGCACGATTCTCTCCAGGCACTGAAGGTGTATCTGTTCCTCCACACTATACATGTGATCCCAAAGAACCCTGACCACATCTGCCTTATAGTGCACCAATACCCCATTCAGGAGTGTAAACCCAGCCAATTTGTCTGTCTGCTTGTTTTTTAACATACCTGCATGCTCTGGGGGAAAAATCCAACATCTTTGATATTTTGTTAAAGTACTTACCACACGATACATCTTGAATTGCATAGGTGTATCAAATACACGCACAGTGCTGAAGCTGGGAGCCAGAGGTTTTGAAGTATATGCTAGCATGAGAAAATCATTGAAGAGGAACCCCACTAGTTCCTTGTTGCTCTTAACCTGGCAACACAGAAAAACTATGTAAGTATAAGTCAATAATGCTTTCAACAAGCCATTACCCTCTTTGGATAACAACAATCACCTTCAAAATAATATCCTGTTTGTGGCCAACTCGGTCACAGGATTATTAATCTGAGCCAGGCGATGGACACTAATATAACTTTTCTTCTG
This sequence comes from Cepaea hortensis, assembly GCA_963921405.1. Classification (NCBI taxonomy): domain Eukaryota; kingdom Metazoa; phylum Mollusca; class Gastropoda; order Stylommatophora; family Helicidae; genus Cepaea; species Cepaea hortensis. The sequence goes on from OY992877.1 coordinate 176,246,437, forward strand.
ACGATGAACTGGGTGGGGTAAAGGTATAATGGTTGCTTTTGTTATTCTTGAACTTTGAACTGGGATAGATGCACAACCCCTTTTCCATTGCTCTGTGTTTTCACACTAGTGCCTGTAAACCACCTGGCTGGTTCTTAGTACAGGGCTGGGAATTTTTGTAAATATCATTAGTTAATAATATGACGTGCCCCTGATCTCTTGGGTAGTGAAATAAAATATCTTACCTTCTTGGATAAGGAAAAAAAGAAGATCAAAATAGAAATGCATGCTATAAATTTAACTGCAGTTGGAAATTGCCATTCTGCAGAGAGAGGCTGAACCAGATGGGTAAAACCACTTGCAATTAAAAATGGGATGAAGAGAACGAAGAACACATCTTAAAGAAAAAGTAAAAGAAACTGCCTTCCTTTTTGAACACTCTCAACATTACATACATTGTTTTTATTTCTGCTTGCTTTCCTTTTCGTTTTCTTTCTATTCATTGTGTAGAGAAAATAAGACTATGCAGTCTCTTGTATTTGGCATAAATACACTTATCTAGAGAATTTGCTAGGATATCTGTCTCTTTCATCTTCAAAAAACCTTTCCAACTGACATGGACGATCATGCCTTTTCATAACCTTCACTCTCAGTAACAATTATGAATTCATTTGTTGATGTATTTCCTTGTCATATACAAGACTACCAGAATCATCTCTCTTAACCAGCCTCTATCCATTGGTTCTTGAATCTTACCAGTTGTTACATATGTTCTAGGATTTTTCAACTCATAATGTGGCCAAAATTATTCACTGGCTCCTTCTAATGTCTGATCCTTGACATCGTGGTTCTTGCAAAATATTTAGATTACTCAGTTTGGCTGTCTTTGGCAGTTTTAACATTCCTTTGTAAAAAAATCTAATTTCTGAATCTTCAAGAGATTATCTTGCTTGTTTAATAATTTTAAGATTTTATGGCCATTTGTTAACATCAGTGTTGTATATAACACTTAAGAATTCTGTTTCTAACTTTTAACAACGAAAAATTTTATAAATCAATTTTATGTGTTCTGTTCTGTTCCTTATTTACTTGATACATCTTCCATCTGATGTTACGCGTATACCTAATTAGTTAAAATCTGAGCTTGTCTCAAAACTGGATAATCAACTTTTATTGTACATTTGTTTGTGATATGATTCTTTAATCTTCTTCTTCTTCAGTGTGCCGAGCCATTGAGGTTCTTTGCTGCAGATACAATCCGTCTCCATTCGTCTCTCTGGTTGACCTTCTCTTGCCAGTCGTTGATTCCAAGTGCTTGTAGGTCTGTATACATATTATCTCTCCACCGTCTTCTTGGTCTACCTCGGGGTCTACGGTCATTTATTTCCTGAGTGTAAGCGAGTTTTGTTTCCCAATTATCTTCCATTCTTTCTATATGCCCCAGCCATTGTAGTCTATTAGCCTTCATGGTACCAGTGATTAGCGGGGACTTAAACAGATCATAAATGTCTTTGTTACTTCTTCTTTTTCACTCTCTTTTCTTGATTCTTTAATATTACCCTTAAATCTTTCTTCTGGCTATTCATGCTAAAACCCACTTTTGCATTTTCTATTACCTCTATGTTAATCCTTTTCTCTGTAAATATTTTGATATTTTGTTAAAAAGACAGCATTTAAATTATTTATGCTTTGTCCAATATTGCAAATTTTCTTTAGCATTTTGATTATTTCCTCAAGTTTGAAAATGTTACATTTAAATAATGAAGACCTAGATCTGAAAATAATACAGAATATTTATAGGCAGCAAACAGCAGCTGTGAGAATATACAGCAGAGTAAAATACTGCAATTAAAAAGAACTTTACAATTATCTGCTGACTTCCACATACCTTGTACAGAACTCCATGGTATAACAGACGTCTGGGCCCCATACAATTTGTTAATGAATTAAATACAATGTTCTGAGAAGAAAACAAAACAGAGAAATACATGTAATACATCAATTCATATTTCACTCAAAATAAAAATGTATAAGATCAAAAAAGTATATGCCTGCAGAATTTCAAGCCATCTGATAATTATAACTCATTTTCTCCTTAAAATATACACGAAATCCGTAACAATATTCACTTAATACTATGCCATCTTCGTGGCTTAGAGGTTATGACTTTTCTCCGTAATCTCGTATACTCTCGTGGGTAACATGATGACGGTGAGAATCAGCAGTGGTTCGAATCGCATCGATAACTTACGGGGTATGTGAGCCGACCGCTCAGAAAGCAATGGCAAACTACTGAGCATAATCTTGCCAAGAAATCAACATACAGCTGAAAGATGCTGGTGTTGACAGCGATGTCCTGTAAAGGATATGTAAAAAAAAAAAAAAAAAAAAAACTATGACAATATAGCTGTACTATTTGTCTCAAAGGGACGTGAAGCAGACATGAGGATGTTTTCAAGTGTCTGAAATAAAATTTGTCATGTAACAGGCCCTTTGTAAAATGTCACTCACATCATGGCCTGTCAAAATGTTTTTCGATCTCTTGCCAGTTTTCTCATCACTTGAACCCTCAACCCCCATCTTTTGTGTCCATTTTCATGTGGGTCAATCTCTGCCTCCTCTCCCAAGAACTATGAAAAATGTATTAGACTTAATAAATTAAAAAGCAGCAACTGAAGCAAATTTAACCACAAGGTAAGACAGATGTTTGAAAGCTATCAAAAAATACACTCTTCTTTTTGCTAACAGAGAAGTTAGTTAGTTGCATGTCCTTAACAAGATGTTGCAATCAACCCAAGCATTTCTTGACTGTTTGTGATTTACTAGGCAGTTTTTAATTACTTTCTGAGTGGCTAACCTCCTCATACCATCGAAATCAATGCAAGACAGTCTGCTTCCAAAATCGGCCGAGGCTTATTTCATGTGTCTCACTATCCCCTAAGTCACCACACCAGCTAACAGAGAAGTAGACAAACAAATTCACACATATAACTGATCAATTGTCCCTTAAACCACTTATGGAGCAAAGAAGTGGTACAAATGTTTCAATTTTGTTTTAGAAATGTACAAACTATGTCAAAGAAACATAATGTCAATTAAATCTAACGTTAAATGATAACATGATCAGACCTCCGCTAACCCATCACAATGAACATGTTTCTGTATCCACTCCAGACTGTCAGAGTTCTGCTTCTCCTTGACACACTGGTTGGCCTGATTGCACAGCTCCTGGGCCTGGATAAGAGCTTCTTCTAGATTACCTCGATCGGGATGGTCTGCTGGGGTGTTTTCTAAAATCTGCAGGTTCAAAAATAATTGATGTTTAAAACATGCCACAAATTATATGTATATACATTGTACTGGTGTTACGTGATGCTTATCATCATCATGCTCTGCCAGGTGGCACTTGCAATCATATTCCTTCACAACTGTCTTATTTTTTTTAACAATTCAACTGTTGATTGTTTTCAATGCCACTCGGCCGACTCATCCAATATATCCTATCTTTGTCGACCCATGTCTCTAATATACTAAATCTCATCAGTTGTCATGTTCTCCAGACATTCACAATGTGACAAAATAATAACAAATATCTTGTCCTGATGTAAATAATTATCTTTCTTTGGAAATGTTAATACAGACAGAAAGATTTCACAGTGACTATACAATTACTGTGGAAATAACAATGCTCCACTCTCAAACAGTATCACTGAATAAGTGTGTTATGTTCTTCAGCAAAATATGATTAATCGATTCATATCAGATGATATATATGATATATAACTCTGTAGTATGCACCTGATGAGATGCAGTTAAATATACCAGGCAATAAATTGAGCAACATATTGGTGCTTTCTGTGTGTAAAACCAAATAATCTGTAGCAAAGACCAATTCTCAAAACTTTTCTGCCTCTAATGAAGCTTAAAGATCCAGCACATCAAGGTGCACTGGGCATATGCTGCTAGATCAATATTTTATAGACCAATCAGATATTTTAATAGACCAATCAGATATTTTAATAGACCAATCAGATATTTTAATAGACCAATCAGATATTTTAATAGACCAATCAGATATTTTAATAGACCAATCAGATATTTTAATAGACCAATCAGATATTTTAATAGACCAATCAGATATTTTAATAGACCCATCAGATATTTTAATAGACCAATCAGATATTTTAATAGACCAATCAGATATTTTAATAGACCAATCAGATATTTTAATAGACCAATCAGATATTTTAATAGACCCATCAGATATTTTAATAGACCAATCAGATATTTTAATAGACCAATCAGATATTTTAACAGACCAATCAGATATTTTAATAGACCCATGAGATATTTTAATAGACCAATCAGATATTTTAATAGACCAATCAGATATTTTAATAGACCCATGAGATATTTTAATAGACCAATCAGATATTTTAATAGACCAATCAGATATTTTAATAGACCCATCAGATATTTTAATAGACCCATCAGATATTTTAATAGACCAATCAGAACTCATTGGGTAATGTGGTCAGTATCATGCAGGCCACCTTTACTTCCCAAGGCACTTCCTGGAACCCATTTCAGGCTGGGTCGATCTGGGAGCCTAGGTCAATTGATAAAAATTGCAAACCGTCCCCAATGAAGATCGAACCCATGACCACTGCACCAGCAAATGAGCATTCAGGCTTTGTGTTATCATGAATATTATTCTTGAAAAAATTAGTGTATTTTTTAATTTTATTTAAACTGTACTTGACAATGATAATGTATAATAAGATACTAATCACAACAATTCAAAATATAAAATGTAAATATGTTTGCATATGCCACAAAATAATTAATCATCTTCTCAGGTTTCGCTATGGTTCTTGAAAATTACCTTGTCTATAAGCAAGGGATATCTTGTAATCCTCTGCATTGGTTTCAGCATGAATCCACTTAAATGTACACCTTTCACTTTAGGATTCTGCATGCAAGCCTACAAAATAGAGATAAAATAATGAACAATAATATTTCTTTGGTGAAAGGAAACAACACTGACAAGGAGAGGAGAAAATAACTTATTGAAAGGGACACTAGGCTGGGCACACTAACCCATAGTCCTCTATGCCTGAAGGAGACTGATGTGGTAGGCCTTCACATTGATGTCATGATGTTATGAGATAGAGCAGTGTTTCTCAACGTGGGGCCCACGCCCCACAGGGGGGCAATTTGATTGTTAAGGGGGGCAACTTGAAAATGGAAGAAATCAGCTGGATATAACAAAACAGGGAGACTTGAGACTGAAGTTAACTAAATTGGAAGCCTACATAAAATCACTTTGCAGCAAGCATCAAGCGCAAGGATCTCACGAAATTTAAATAATAAATAATTACTAATAATTAAAATAATATAGACAAATCTTTCATTAAAATTATTTTCTACTTGAATTTCACTTCTCCATTATATGTTTTGAAAATTTACTTATTGTGTTTGCTCAATAATTTCCTAGTGATTTCTACCTAAAACCTATCATTCAAGTTTCTTTAGTGAACATTTCAATTTTTGAATATTAAAAATGATGCATTTGTTGGTGGGGGGGGGGGGGCATAAGAATTTTAGAAAGGCTTAGGTGGGGCACAGCACAAAAAAGGTTGGGAAACACTGAGATAGAGTGACCAGCCCCTTTCCTCACCATCATTCCCTCACTGACACATGTTTGGAATGCATGTCATGAGTTGAACTCTGAGCAGTGTGGCCTTGGAATCTCAGCCAGGACCAAACCAGTGTTCAGCTTCCAAAGATAAGTCAAGTGAGTAAAGGACCCGTCAACCCACCTTGAGGCATACTGAGTATATGGTGCTCTACCCACCTTGAGGCATACTGAGTATATGGTGCTATACCCATACTTGGTACAGACCAAGTGTCATGCCATGGGTGATGTGGTCAATACCATGCAGGCCACCTTCACTTGCCGGGACATTTCCTTGTACCTATTTAAGGCTGGGTCAACCTGTCAGCCCAGAAGAATGTTTGAAAAGCCACCTCAATGGAGATTTCAAAACGTGCTAGCCCCAGTACAGCCAAAGCTCTCCTTCCAAATACAGAGACAATTAAATAATGAACAATTGTTTTTTTTTTCGCTCACTCACTTTGAACTCAAGCATAGTCCATACACACTACTTCTAGTTGTACTGGACAAAATTTTTGCTTGTGGATTAGCGTTACCTCCATTTTGAAAAACAGCGTAAAAATCCCGAAAACTATAAAAAAAAGTCCGTTCAAATTCATTGTAGCGCGTTTACAAATGGCGGCCACATTGTCAAGCTGTCAGCGAAATAGAAAGTAGCTGTCGGAAGTGTCGGAAAGCCGAGAGATCGCGTTTTTACAATGCATAATAGTATCGGCCAGAATCGGACGCTACGCTCGTTTTATGCGATCGGCCGGTAATGGCCGCTATGCCCTGTAAAGGGTTAACAGTGTCCCTTGCCACCAGACGAACCCACTTCGACTTCAGAGGTATTTGTAATTAACGTCCCCAAGTCAAGGACAATAAGTCAACATTTTAGTCAAACTGTCCGGTGTAGGGGTTGAACCCCTTACCTCGGCATCAGCACAACGGATGTTTAAGAACACTCGTTCTTATCCATTTGGCTATGCTGATCTACAATGAACAATTGAAAAGAATATTACCCTATGAAATTCCTGAAAAGCTGGAGTAGTTTCTGACACTCTCTGCAGAGTTGCTGCTGCTGATAGCTGACAGCTGCAGAATCTCATGTAGGGAGTCATATGAGGTAACTGTGCCAGAAGAGAAAATCAGACATAAGCTATTAAATTATTCACAAATATATGCTTATAATTAGGAAAACTATAGCTGAAATTATGGACCCATCTTTAGTTGAAACATATGAACATAAATTAATTGTGCCACAGTGTGTTTGTAAATCTGCCAGTTAATGTAATATTTATTACTGTGTAAATGTTGAAATTCGTAATGCTGCATTTTCTCTTATTATGTCTGAGCAATTGTAAACTAAAAGCAGTAGTGTAGCAGTAAATAATAAATTATAGCAAACCTCCCTTTTAAAATGATAAATAATTTATTCAGAGCAATCTTCAGTTTATATTATTTGTTTGCTAGGTAGAACATTGATGATGTCTGTTTATATGTGGATACTCTACACAAATATTTTGTCAGAAACCTCAGGTAAGTAGAATCTTGTAACATAATAATAATTAATTTTCTGTATGTGCATATTTTTGTCAGAAACACGCATTAACCCTACCAGATCTGAGGCCCTGAACCTAACTGTCCCTATTACCTGGGCTCCTGAGCATTAAAGAGGGAAAAAACCAACCTGATATAGGAAAATGTTAGTTACATGCAAACAAGTGGTTAGAATAAGATGGAACTTGGAGACATTGTAGACAATAGGTCTACCTTTCATCTAGCACCAATAATCCACCTTTGTGTGCCAATCCAGTCTGAATAAACAAAGTATCGATCACCTGTTGGACTGTGAAAATCCTAGACCTACTTCGCTTTCTTGTTGAAGTGCTTGGTTTATCAGCCGCTCGTTTCATTGGGAATTTACAAAGTTTTTCGCGTTAAACCACACAAAGTCAATTCAAACCTATGGGGGGAAGACATTTGCAATGGCTAACCATGAGGTTTGACCATGACTGGTTGGTTATTTTTAGTTTGTGACGCTTTTTTTCATGTACTAGGCAAAATACCGAAAATTGGGTACAGTGGTATAGCGGCAGATTAGGAAATTACCGAAAAATCAGTTCAGCGGTCTGGTAGGGTTAAACAAACATTTCAAAATAGTGAACAGATCTGCAATGTCCATACATTTGCCTTTAATTTCATATTCATAAGATATTATTTCACCAATGCTTCTGTTGGTTTTGGGGTTTAATAAATAATTATGACCAGGGCAGAATATAATTATGTGTGGAACTAGTTACTTTAACAGAATGAAACAATCTGAAACTATTCTACGTAAAACTGTTTAGAAAACGCACATTCACACAAAAGTAACAAATCAGAAATTATTCTAATTTTACTTAGGAAACTTAAACTTTTGCACAAAATGTAACCAGTTAGAAAATATCTGATCTAATTCGCTTGGATGACTTACACTTTCACACAGGAGGTCACCAATGCTATCAATGACACCATTTTTGCCACACATTTTTTTCCTCACACGGAGAGCTCTGTAGAAAACAAAGTTAGTAGTATAACATTAAAATGGAATGCAAATTGAAGAGTTAAAAAAGACAATTCTATATATCCAGAATACATTTCCATAACCAAATCTGATGTTTCTGAGTTGCAAGCATCTTTTGGAATAAAGTGCAAATAAAAATAAAAAATGGTAGCTCGCTGAGATTATAAGAAAATAAGTTAGCATTTCAATTAGACTTTAACATCACTTTCTTCATTTATTCTAAAATAACCAGAATTTTATAAAGTTGGAGATTAATTTCAGGATTCTTTCATCACTGTTCGATGCTAGCATGCTTGCCTACCAGCCCAGTGACTGGTAGTTGACATTGCTATCGATGTGGACGTGTAAAAAACTGTCCCAACTTAAAATGGGTACAAGGAAATGTTCTGGCAAGTAAAGATGGGTAGCATGACAGTGATCACATTACCCATTACCCAGTCAGTTTATCTACATAAATATGGGACTAGCTCCATATACCCAATACATTTCAAGGTGTGGAAAATGGTCTTGTCCTTACTTTATGTTTAATCCTCTTAACACTGATCAGTATAAACCTACCATTCCTGTCTGTGGATGATTTCTAAGTCTATTTTCTTGAGGTTTTGGTTTCCGATTTCTTTTTTCTTATGCTGCTCTTTCTTCTGTCACTTTTCTTGGCAAGCCTGCCTGCCCCTTTGTTTCAACACATTTGACAATGCACAGGAATCTTACTAGACGTTCAGTTTTTTTAAATTTATAATATAAACAACAGTTTAAAATAAATGTGTCTTTCATGACTTTTATAAATAAACAACCATACTTTAGTATAAGCAGCCATGGTGGCAATGTGTTTAGTGCACCTGCTTACCAAGACAGTGATCTGGGTTCAATCCCCAGGAATAGCAATATTATTTTTCCCTGGCCAGCGTGGCTCAGTAGTCAACCCAGCCTCAAATAATGAGTACTGGATACTCTTCATGATTATCTGGCAATTGTCTAAGGAAAAGTGGTGAGGAAGGAAAGTGTTTGCCATATCTCATTATGTAGTGACCTAAATTAGGTGAAGCCTATCACTTCACAACCAATGACAGTATCTGCCATTCCTTACTTTAGTATAAAACATAAATCTCATTGTAATATTTCTTAACGCAGTTATAAATACCATTAAAAGTAACTTCATCCTTACTGTAAAAACTTTTTGTTGCACACAATAAGCTCTTCCCAATTAACAAACATCATGTTGACTATCTCCGCAGATACAACATTGCTGTTCATTAGTGGCTTCTTGAAGACCTGTAAAAATCATATTCAGTGTTTAGCAATGTGAAAAATTCGGACTGCCAGTGTGTCTGGGAGAGGCTAATGAAAGAATAACTTTATATACAACTATAAGAAAGAGTCAGTGTTCTTTGGTCACATGATGAGAAGAGAGGCATTGGAAACATCATAATGACTGGAAAGATCAGTGGCAGAAGTGGCCGAAGCAGACCAAGAGAAATGATGTTGGATGGCCTAAGACTGTGGCATGGAGGTATGTCATCAACAGAACTGATCCAGAACGTCAAGGACCAAGATCTGTGTACAGACATGAATGCCTATGTCATTTGCAGGGCACATGATGATGATGATTTAGCAATGATGTTTCCTGTCAATGGAATACTAGAGCTACAGAAAGCAGCAAAATCATAAACAGGACTTTTAAATCAATTCTGCATTCAGTTCTATTATCACATATGGGAGTTTTTTCAACTGTCCTCCACAAACACTATTATTTACACCAACTAGTCATACACAGCTCGGAATTCTGAGGTAAGTAGGAAAATTTTTTTCCAATTTTCATTTTCTCTTCATTGCTTCCATCTTTTCATCTTTTTATTTTTTCTCATCCTGTCATCATGTCTTAATGTAGTCACCGGAAATCTTCTCCGTGACAATATGTTGTGTTTTGTGTATGTGTTTGTTTGCTGATGAAGGCTAGTCGCCGCAACGTCCTGTTTGTGTCATAATTCTGTTATGTAAAGCTGCACTACTTTGTGTCATTTTATGCTGTTTACATTTTCACAGCTTTACCGCAGTTCCACCAAATTTTATTCATATTTTTACCAACTAGTCGGTGCTTCTTGGGGAACACTCAGGAGAGGAGTTTACAGCCTAAATGCAGAGTAGAACTGTACAAGAACAAAGTGGAGCTTATAAGATTAAAATACCCAGAATGAGGATGGGGATGAAGCAGTAAATACTGTTCTCCGATGACTCACTGATATGTGTGCTTCTCTATGGATATATTGTCCTGGAGATGTAAGAGTCTGTGGCCATGAGTGAACAGATTGGCTAAGCCTAGAGTACATTTATTAGGCAATTTTAAAATGGACAAATATTTAACAGAGCAAATGATCAGAGACAGATTTATGTGTAATGATACAGCATTCATACAGATAACAATGTGCAGAGTTAAGGAACACAACGAACTGGAACTCATCATCATGTGCCATGCCGATCAGCGTGGGCGGTCATGTTTCGGCATCTCACTCGATCACCAGAGTCGTGGATCAGCTCAGTGTTCTTGTCTTGTCCATGGCACATGGCCAAGCCTTCCAGGTATTTACTTCTCTGCCTTCCCCTTGTTCTCTTCCCCTCGATGTTGCCAGTTGTCACCAAGTTCTCAAATTTATTTCTTCTCATAACATGACCAAAACATTATGACTGTCAACAACTCATGTTTCAGGCATCATCGGATTACTTCTCCCACACCATACAAGAAACTTGCAAGTCGTGTGCGAGGAATGAAATGGTACATTTTATTGCCGTTGGCTCTTTACAATTGCAAAACAGTCGCTATCTAATCACACATAAAGTCACAATATTCTCTATCACTAGTTTTCCTAAACCCTATAGCTAATCTCTATCTACTAGGCTATACGAAAACACATATCTATTCTATACGATGTGAACACTACAAAGTCAGTCCCCAGTCTGACTTCCTTCACTCGCGTCGCTACACGCCACGCGGAAGGACCTTCATGCGTCCTTCGGCTCTTTGCGTGCTAGGTCAGTTAGCACGCTTCTATTAGCTGTCTTTGGTTGAGTGGCAATCGTGGCTATCACGCAGGCGTGATTCTGTCGTGACCAGTAGTGCTAACTATCTGGTCAACGCCTCCGTGTGAGGACTAGTTAATAGTCCCCCTTTTCTATCATCTATCCTGCCCTGATCCCGGGCACTGTGTTCCCTCTAATCTATCTGAGGTTGACCCCACGTCCCGGTGGTGTTCTATCATGAGGCAGGCTTCCTGCCTCCTGTTTCAGTCTTTGACACACACCCTCCCCTCCTGTGTTGCGTCATCAACTTTGACTCATTGGTTGTGACGCAAGAGGTTTCTAAAAAATTAGTGTGTCTAATTTTTGTCAAAGACTGTAGATAACCTGGCTTTGGGCTACTCAATAGACCTACTGACTAATGTCACAATGTAGCATCACTTTACTTGGCTACTGGCAATCGCCACAAACTTGTCTGGTTGGCATGAGCCCTCTTCTCAATCGCAATATTATATTAATTAGAGGTATGTCTGAACCGGACCGTTGTCTTATAAGACCTGCCCTCAAATAGTAAATTAACTCACTACCCATACAAAGTTGACTTTCTGAAGGTCAACACATGAATTGCTTCATGTCCCCCATATAATATTAAACAACCATTACACAAGCTGTGAGCGACAGGCTTTACCTATCTCGCTTCCGCGTGTAAAGTCATATTTCACTGTTAAGTTAGTGTTTCGTTGTCTATTATGTCCCCTGACCCGGAGTTATCTCCCTTTGATCTAATAAATGTGTATGCAATTTATATGTTTGTTTTTCTGGTTGTTTGTGTGTTTGGATGTAATTAAACGTATAATCTACCCTCTAACATGTGTATCTAACTATCATGTGTATGTAAGTTAGTTTTTCAAGTGCCATAATTCATTTAACTGTGGTCACAAACATGTGTATAATACAAATCTGTGACTACGTTTCTGTCTTATGAGACTCAAAATACTTTCACTAAGATCCTAAACTAAACTACACAAAATACATTCATTACAACACATTTCCAACATTGAAACCAACATTTGACGGCAACAAAAATAAAAAGTCCTGTTGAGCGGCAGAAAAAATCCGCTGACTGTTCTCACTCTCTCCTGTATATTTTACATTTGTTCTCACTTTCACACTTCTGTCACACATCTTTCACCTTCCCTTATGTCACACTTCTTTTACACTCACTATTGGCACACATCTTTTACCTTCATTTATGTCCCACTTCTTTTACACTCACTATTGGCAAACATCTTTTACCCTCATTTCTGTTACGCATCTTTTATCCTCTGTTCTGTCACACATCTTTTACCCTCACTATTGGCATACATCTGTTACCCTCATTTCTGTTACACATCTTTTATTCTGTGTTCTGTCACACATCTTTTACCCTCATTTCTGTCACACATCTTTTACCCTTCTTTCTGTCACATATCTTTTACTCTCATAGTTATTTAAAAACCTTGGAGTGACACTGTACAAGTTTGGCTCAGTTTGACAGAGTTGAGCCTCATGACTGTGCATCAACCGTTGCACACGTCAAGTATTTACAACATATTTACATGTAAGAAAAAAGGGTTAATGGTTTGTACCCTGGTATTCTTAACCACTGTATTCTACAGAAATATTACTCTAAATACTGACATACTAATACTAGTTCTATAAATATACATTTAATGTGTTGCCTATTTTAATCTATCTGTCATATTAATCCTAAAATAAGCTTACATTACTCCTAATATTTATCTAATTTAAGGGATGTAATTTATCTATGTGAAATGAAATTGATGTGAGATGAGTTATGTCCCTTTGTGAAATGGGTAATGTGAAATGTAATAAGTTACGTCCCTTTCTAAATTGGGTGATGTGAAATATAACATATTCTAACTAATGTTTTTAAATGAAACAAACTATATGATTGATATTCTTATTCTATATGGTGTAAATGATGTATCTTTAAGTGTATAATATTTCTATGCTATTATGGTGTAACCTAATCATGCTACTAAATGATAACGTTTGTTAAATGGATTGGTTAAGATGGAATGAAATCAAATGAAATGAAACAAAGTGAAATATAATAAACTGAATGATACTATTCATATCTAAACTTCTTATAATTAGTTGTCATGTTTAAATTACTATCCTAATCTACTTTTAAAGCTAAATAAATATGTAAATTAATATTCTATCTACCAAAAAAAAAATGAAAAATATTATATTGTCTAACTCTAAATATAAATTAAAATGACATAATCTATCTATATTTTATCACTATATTAAAACATTATGATACATATCACATTAAGTTTATATATACATGGTCTTTAAATACCTCAGGTTAGTCGTTGCCATTAATGTTCAGAAACATGCTTTCATTGGCATAATATCTATACAATTGTTCTGGGTATTTGAAATCCATTACACAGTCATATTTGTTCTATGGGTATTGCACCTGTAGAGTTCGTTTGTAAAGTAGACCACTGTTTTCGTGTCTGTATGTATATAATCATCTGACACTGTTTTTCTCTGTTTAACACAACTAATTCACTGGAACATATATGGAGCTTAGCAAGTAATAAGCTGTCCTAGTTCACAAGGTGATATATTTGTTCCCAGAGTAAAGTTCTTACTTTTGATGTCTACGGACACATAGCAGGTCAATGTTTTTGGTACTTAGTTCAGCACATAATATCCATGTATGTCTAACATATTTCACATAGAATATTTGACTGTACTAAATTAACATCTATTACTCTACACTCTTATGTGGAAATTTCTGGTATTGCTACATCAGATGGTCGACTAAGGGTATCAGCCAAGATGTTATCTTTCCCCTTAATATGCTCTATACTAAAGGTGTAATTTTGTAGTATTAGCGACCACCTGTATATTCGGTCATTTCGATGTACACCACTCTGTATGACCGTTATTGGGGAGTTGTCAGTCTGGACAATGAAGTGCACACCCGCCAGAAATCGATGCAGCTTTCTCACCGCATAGATGACGCTTAAGGCTTCCAACTCGGATATTGAATATCTGGACTCGGTGGGTGTGATCTTACGGCTCACGTAGCAAATTGGATGGAAGATGCCCTCATAAAATTGGCCTAGTACTGCAGCGATAGAGATCCTGCTGGCATCTGTCCTAAGATAATAAACGAGCCTCGGATTAGGCAAGCGGAGGATTGGAACATTACTAAACAAGATTTTCAATTTTGACAATGCAGAAATTAATAATGCATCTTTGACATCCAATTTTACAGAAGCTTTTAAAACATTGGAAAATACACTTGTAATCTCCGCTAAATTTGGAATAAATTTACTATAGTAATTCACTAACCCCAAAAGGCTTCTGACCTGTTTCTTGGTGGTAGGCATGGTCAGATTCATAATTTTGGTAATAATTTTCTGGTCAGTCTTTAGTTGACCTTGAGAAATGACGACCCAAAAAATCAATTTCTTTTAGGCCCAATTCGACTTTGCTCGGTTTGACAGTGAGCCCGAAGAGTCGCAACCTATTAAAGACATGTCTCAGTTTCAGTAGGTGTGTTGTCCAGTCATCAGTATGGACACATATATCATCTATATAGGTCACTGTATTCGTCACTCCATGAAGTAGATCTCTAGTTAAGCGTACGAAAGTGGCAGGAGCGTTTCGAAGTCCAAAAGGAAGAAAACGCCACTCGTAAAGTCCTAAAGGTGTTGAAAAAGCAGTAAGATGGATGGATTGAGACTGCATAGGGACCTGCCAATATCCCTTAGTGAGATCTAATTTAGAAAAGATTTTGGAGGTGGACATGTCAAGAATAAGATCTTCGCAGGAAGGAATTGGCTCTGCGTCGATCTTGGTGACGTTGTTAAGCTTTCGATAGTCCACGCACAGACGAATTGTAGAATCTTTCTTCTTAACTAGAACAATTGGAAAAGAGTACTCAGAGGTGGATTTCTGGATGATCCCACTAGCCTCTAAATTCAGAATTTCCTTATTTAGATTTTCCCTATAGCTTAGTGGGATTGAGTACGGCCTGCATTTAATAGGCTTAGAGTCCGAAAGAAGAATGGAGTGTTCGATTCTGTCCGTCCTACCTGGAATGTCAGAGAATATGTCTTTGTATTCCGTCACTAATTCTACTAATTGTCGTCGTTGACTGTCTGTTAGTCCCTGTTCTATATGTATGCTATCTAATGTAGCAGTCTTGTCTACAATAGGAACTGGTAGTTCCATTCCGTCGTCGTCTATCTGATTCAGTACGGTGGTGGTGCTAAGTGTGTATTCTGTATTCTCGCTAAGTGTATGCTCGTCGGATATGCCGTTCTCGCTAACTAGTGTAGTTGCGTTGTGTATGTCTGTCGTCTGATCACTAAGTGTGGGTGCACTGTGTTCGTCTGTCTCTACTTCTGTCTCTTGTCGTGAATAGTAAGGTTTCAACATGTTGACATGGAATATCTTTAAGTGTCCGTTTATTGATATTTCATAGTCAACATCTGAAATTTTACGTACCACCTTGAATGGCCCTTTCCATGAAGTCAATAATAAATTTCGTTTGTCAGGAAGCAAGAGAAGTATGTCTTGATCTGGTTCAAGTTCAATTGTTCTTGCACCTTTGTTGGCATATTGGCGGTAGATTTGACCCTTCCTCTCCAAAGCTGCCTTAGCTATAATACACGATTTCATGATTTTATCTCGTGTTTCAGTCACCATTTCATAAGGTGTTTTTGGTTCGGGAATTTGAATAGAATTCGTTATTGCCTGATGATAAATGGTTAGGGGTCCACGTGGGTTAGCCCCGTACACTAATTCAAACGGTGAGAAACCCGTGCTTGAATGGGGAATCTCCCGATAGGCGAACAGCACTGTTGGTAACAGTGTATCCCAATCAGCTGGGTTTTCTGCTGTTACCTTAGCCAGCATATGCTTAAGATCTCCATTAATTTTTTCTACTACCCCATTGCTGGCTGGATGGTACGCTGTCGTGAAATGTTGTTTAATCCCTAACATTTTTGTAAGGGCTTGCGTTGCAGCCGATATGAATTGAGTTCCATGATCGGATAAAATGGTCCGTGGAAATCCGGATCGTGAGAACAGGTGTAGAAATACATTGGCAACATCTTTGGAGGTGATGTACTTCAAAGCTACTGCCTCAACCCACCTTGTACATAGGTCGACCATCGTTAATATGAAGCGATTTCCTTTGCTGGACACCTGATTCAGGGGTCCAACAATATCTACCGCCACACTCTCAAATGGCCTAGAAGCCAGTGTAGAAGGTTGTACTTCAGCTGTAGCATGTTTACCCTTTCGTACTAAGTGTTGACAGACATTACACGAACGACAAAATAATTTAATATCATTGCAAAAACCTGGCCAATAAAAATGAGCCTGAATTCTGGCCCTGGTTTTGTCATATGCAAGATGGCCAGCAAACGGTGACTCATGTGCAATCTTTAGCACAGTTAGGCGATGTTGTACAGGTAACACCGTTTGCTGAATCTCATGGTTACCAGTAGTATAATATCTAGTAAGGATGCCATTATTTAATCTGAAGAACCATGATGCGTTCTTTGTCACTTTGGCTCGTTCTTTCAATACTTTTAAATAAGGAGACAAACTAGGATCAGCTTTCTGCTGTTCTATGAATTTTTGTCTGTTGGTATCATCAGTGCTAGATGGAGAAAGCACCAGTAGTCTCTCATCTTGTAGCGTGTCTTGATGTTTTATAGTGTCTTCTCTGGTTGTTGCATTAACTGCATTCAGTTGGTTCCATGCAGTTATTTCATCGCTAGTACATTGTTTTAGTTGGGGTAAGCAACCCAGAATTAAATCAGTACAAGGGTTGTCAAGTACAGCACAAGTAAATGTACCCGAAAGGAAAGGAGTGTTAATACGGGCTTTGGCCAAAGGGTAAATTTCAATGTTACCCAAAAAGGTTCGGCATTTGACAGAGTCACCTGTATAATCCTCTTGACTCACCAGTTCCTTTCTGAGACCAATAAGGGTACTACCGCTGTCCAGCAAACATTGGCATGGTCTATCATTGACCATTGCATTGTGGAACTCTAAATTGCCTCTGGAGGCTAAGGCTGCATTCACACTCTCAGATGAGAATGGAACTGTATGTCCACATTCTAATTTTCCGTCAGCATGAAATTGGTGACATCGCTCACAACTGTCAAAACTTAACATGTCGTTTACACACCACACCTCTTCCGTTTGGTTAACAGGTAATTCATTTTCAACATCACACTCAGTCTCACTACCACTATCAGAAGATGTATCAAGTAAAATAGCATTGTTGGCTTTCATACGTTGGCGGCCCAGGCACTTATTTGAATAATGGCCGTAGCTGGAACAAAAAAAACATTTGATGGCACGCCGGTATGCAGATCTTTTGTTCTGTTGCTTCTTAATAACATTTTCAAGATGTGCCGGATAACTTGGCGATTTGTCACACATTGAATAAGTGTCATGTAAAAGTTGACAGTGGATACATTTTGAAATTTTTCTATCTTTCTTGTCAAATTTATTAAATGGTTTTCTATTGCTCTGATAGTTTTTAGATTGATCTTTTACAAAGGAAACTATTTCAGAGTCATTTGAAGTCTTACAATTATTTCTGTTTGAAGAAAAATATGCAGACCCTTTCTTTTCAAACTGTTCTATGGTTTCAATGTCTGACTGCTGCAAAAATTTAGCAAAAGAGGATGGTATCGTGGATATTACTTTATCCATAGTTATTAAATTTTTCAATCTATCAAAGTCTTTTCCTATGTTAGCTGCTTTAAGCCACCTATTTAGTACACTTTGAACATTTGAGACGTAGTCAATGAAAGTCTCAGTAGGTTTCGGTTTTAAATTTGAGAACTGAACCTGATACCCAGGGGCATCAAGTAAAAAGTGTTGCATAATCCTATCACGGATGTATTGGTAGTCAGATCTAAGATCGGTTGGTATAGATTCTATCACTTTAAGGGGCTCACCATTCAGGTTCTTCATATAAATCATAGCCCACATCTCTAAAGGAACTTGGTGATATTTAAACTGATACTCGACATTTTCTGTCCAAGCAGATATTGAATCGTCTTTACAATATGGTTTGATAATATTCTTGTATTTGTTGAATTTATTTTCTTCTTGTTGACTTCTTAGTTTAGTAGCAGAGATCTCTGCGTGTGAGTCTACATCCATACTTTTCATCTTTAACTGTGTCTCTGATTCTACTTGTATTTGTTTTTCCTTAACTCTTGCCATTTCATCTATCTCCTTTTGCTTTAGATCTAATTCTCTTTGTTTCAATTCTAATTCCTTCTGTTTAATTTCCTTATCATGTTCTCGTTCACGTGCCCGTTCATCTCTTTCCGCACACTCTTTTCGTATGCGTTCAGCTGTCTCAGCATCTTTTGCCTCTTTAAATCTCTTATCAGCATATTGTTCTAGTTCTTTACCTGTGTATTGCAATTCTTTGCCTGCTTTAATGAAGTCAGCTAGAGTAGCCATGTTGTTGGGGAATTGGCTCGCGTTGACTTTAACTGACTGCTTCAATTAGTTATTTTTCTTTGATATGCTATGTTATTTAATATCTGAGCACTACAAATTGTACTCTTTGTTTACAATCTGGAAAATTGTATTCTCCAAAAAATTAGAGCACAAAGTCTGTTCATACAATACACGCTGAAAAAGAGATGCACTATTAATCACAATGCATGCCAAAAACGTAGGTTTTACTCATCTTAATGTTCCCGAGAACAAGGAACAACACGTCAGCAACACCGGTCCCGTTGTTTGGCACCCCGGAATACACACGAGTTTTCTACTCAGGTCACCTTGTTTGGCACATCGGCATACACTCACGTTATCTATCAGCTGTTGTTCACCCTGGTTTACAGAGCAGCAACAATTAACAACTCGTAAACGAAAAATAGATTTTTGACAAATTGGTACAATGACACTGACATGCCCACGAACAAACAGAATATCGATTAATTAATATTTAATGTCAATGTCCTGTCTTCGTTCTACAGTAATATGTCTTTCGTTACTAACCTAGTTTAATCTATGGAAGTATGGTGCAGACCAAATATAATTTGCATAGCCGAAAGTAGTGCCCTCGTGACGGTAAACAAATAGAAAAGTACGAAAAAAATTCAATAACTGCTTTTAAATAAATATAAATATAATAATAATGTGTAAATAAATAAATATATTCATTCTCTAACTTAAATAAACAAATAATACTTAATACATCGTAAAGATTCAGGCAGGCAGCAGCTTGGCAGCTTGTAAACACTGAAATGCTGATTCCAAATGGCGAGGCCCAACTGCTTGTCAATCGTTCCACGTCACAGGTGCAGCGCTATTTTTAGCTTGCAAAAATCAATACTGTCGCTGACCTCTGTATTGCTCCGCCATGAATCATTTTTGACAATTATTCATAAAGAAATAAATAATTACATAAATAAATGAAAGAAGAACATAATATGAATACTTACAACTTTGAAGAACACATTATTTAAATATATAACATTCTAATAAGCACAAATAAACATTATTTCATCACGATAGGCACAATTCTGCTGGCAACTCGATCTAGTCTGCATACGTCATCGTCACTGACACAAATTAAACATTTAATCTTTGTAATATCCTATCCGTAAACCTAGTCTAGAGCCGTGGGTAAGTGTTATAGCTTGAACTCAGGTTCAAGCCACACTTCTGACACCACATTTAACCCTATTGCCTGTCAACAACTCATGTTTCAGGCATCATCGGATTACTTCTCCCACACCATACAAGAAACTTGCAAGTCGTGTGCGAGGAATGAAATGGTACATTTTATTGCCGTTGGCTCTTTACAATTGCAAAACAGTCGCTATCTAATCACACATAAAGTCACAATATTCTCTATCACTAGTTTTCCTAAACCCTATAGCTAATCTCTATCTACTAGGCTATACGAAAACACATATCTATTCTATATGATGTGAACACTACAAAGTCAGTCCCCAGTCTGACTTCCTTCACTCGCGTCGCTACACGCCACGCGGAAGGACCTTCATGCGTCCTTCGGCTCTTTGCGTGCTAGGTCAGTTAGCACGCTTCTATTAGCTGTCTTTGGTTGAGTGGCAATCGTGGCTATCACGCAGGCGTGATTCTGTCGTGACCAGTAGTGCTAACTATCTGGTCAACGCCTCCGTGTGAGGACTAGTTAATAGTCCCCCTTTTCTATCATCTATCCTGCCCTGATCCCGGGCACTGTGTTCCTTCTAATCTATCTGAGGTTGACCCCACGTCCCGGTGGTGTTCTATCATGAGGCAGGCTTCCTGCCTCCTGTTTCAGTCTTTGACAATGACTGTCTGCGTC
Source organism: Cepaea hortensis (assembly GCA_963921405.1). Lineage (NCBI taxonomy): Eukaryota > Metazoa > Mollusca > Gastropoda > Stylommatophora > Helicidae > Cepaea > Cepaea hortensis. The sequence continues at coordinate 176,267,047 of OY992877.1, forward strand.
TAATTTCTCTAATAAGTTAACGATTTTCTTTTTTTTTTCTTATAGGACTTGGTAATTGGATTTTCTGTCTGTCCATGGTTTTCTTTGCATTTTTCTCAGAAACCACATTTCCACAGCCATAAACTATTTTTCAGCTTGTTTGTTTGCTCATTGTCCACGCTTCACATCCATACTGGAACTAGTGCTATATATTGATTGTGTAGATGTGTTAGATGTGTAGGAAACCAGAATAAAATGGGTGTAGTTAGCATCCATGCACTTGGATATCCGCTAAGAAAGAGAAAGCACTTATGACAATGTCCCATAGCCTACACAGCATAAGAAAACTGCCTTAAATAAATTCTACTGTTACTTGAGTAGATTTTAGCTTCTTAAAATTGTAAACATAATGCCTTTATGCTAAACTCAGCCATCCTTTTATAGTCAGTTGGCATCTTCTCACAACAGCCTTATGGCATTCATATAACTATTACTGAGGGGGCTGAGTGGTCTTGAGGTATGGTGTCCACCTCAAGTGCTGGAGGTCTGGGTTCAAGCCCCAGTGATGACCGGGATTTTTTCACGTGGACTTCTAGAAACAAAATTTCCCCTGGTCTCTGGGTAGTGAGATCGGACGCCCATGTGTATTTCTGCGCACGTAAAAAATTCCTTGGCAGTTGGAAATCGAAAAATAGTAGACTAAAGGCACTTTCCGGGCAAAATTTTGAGTTAAAAATCTACCCAAAGTATTTCAGGATCCTCGCCGGTGCTACGGAGTTCGTGCACTGAACTGAGGTTCAGGCTTGAGTTAGGAGTAGAACAGAGCACTTATGGGTTACACCTGTGTGCCGTGATGTTGATCCGTCGACTAAACTTAAAACTAAACTAACTATTCCTGAACATTATCATCTCCAAAGATGCACTGCTACAGACTTAAATCCCCTGTTAAGGTGCTGATTCTTCTTCTTCAGCATTCCGAGCCATTGAGGTTCTTTGCTGCAGATACAAGCCGTCTCCATTCGTCTCTCTGGTTTACCTTCTCTTGCCAGTCGTTGATTCCAAGTGCTTGTAGATCTGTATGTATATTATCTCTCCACCGTCTTCTTGGTCAACCTTGGGGTCTATAGTCATTTATTTCTTGAGTGTAAGCGAGTTTTGTTTCCCTATTATCTACCATTCTTTCTATATGCCCCAGCCATTGCAGTCTATTAGCCTTCATAATACCAGTGATTAGCGGGGACTTAAAACAGATCATAAATGTCTTTGTTGCTTCTTCTTTTCCACTCTCCACTTTGTGTATCCCTAATGGGCCCAAAGATACGTCTTAAGACTTTGTTCTCAAAGGTTTGTAACAAGGCTTCGTCTCCTTTAGTCAGGTGCTGATTACCTTCTTTAAAATGGTAGCATACTGAATATAAAAACAGATAGTTGTATATCCTTTACAAGATGTCGCAGTCAATCCCAGCATTTTTTTGGCTGTTTGTGATTTCTTGGCAAGTTTACGCTCAATAGTTTGCCACTGCTTTTAAAGATGCACTGATACACACTGAAATCCCCTATTATGGTGCTGATTATCTTCTTTACCATGGTGGCATACTGGACACAACATGTGCTTAATTAACAGCAGTGGTTTTATTTCAATCCGGAGGATGGATTCTACTAACAGCATAACTTTCTCTTCACACCCCCCCCCCCCCCCCCCCAATTTCACATACCTAGCCTGTAGCAGACATAACTTCCTCTTCCCCTCCTCCTCCTGCAGATGCTTTGTCTGTAGCACACATACCTTTCCCTTTGCCCCTCCTCCTTCAGATGCCTTGTCTGTAGCACACATACCTTTCCCTTTGCCCCTCCTCCTTCAGATGCTTTGTCTGTAGCAGACATACCTTCCCCCCTTCACCTTCAGATGCCTTGTCTGTAGCAGACACTGGCAATAATGACTGTCCAATCCTCCCTGCCATCTGATATGTAAATGATGTTGATGTTCCTGACATGACGTTGTTTAGTATCATGCCAGCCGCCTTTACCTCCTGGGACACTTTCTGATACCCACTGTAGGTTGAGGCAAGGGCAATTACAAATAAATCCACCTCAATGGGGATTGAATACATGACAACTAGGCAGGCAGGCTAGCTACTGTGACCCCACGCACCTATTTTGGACTATTTGCTTCAACTTAAAGTAACCCTGAGATATAATGGAAGTTATCATGGCCAAATGGATAAGAGCATTTGCTCTTAAACTTCTGGTGTGCTGATGCCGAGGTAGTGGGTTCAACCTCTACACTGATCAGTTGGACTAAAATGTTGACTTCACATCCTTGACTTCAGGGCGTAAATTACAATTGTCTCAGAAGTCAGAGAGGGTTCACCTAATGGCGAGGTACACTGATAATAGGGAAAGTTAATCCACACACAAAAATCATTCCAGTGCACTAGAAGAGAGCACATGTATGAACTAAGCTTGAGATTTAACAGAAAATACTCATCACCATTTAAAATTATTGTAACTTATATCAACCTACCTCTAATGCAATTTGCATATCACTATTGTACGACTCCTCTGTGTTGATCAGCTCTTGGATGGCTTGTTGCCTTTTACGTTCTGCCTTTGATAGTGTGCCCTGGGTGTCATTCATCCCTAAAAAGGATGAAAAAATATTCTTTTAATAAAACAACCCAGGATATTAAACATCACAACGCAAATAAACCTTAGTTAAAGTTTAACATTCCAGAGTGCCGTTTATAGTTTTAAAAACAATTTTAAAACAATAGTCACACTGAAAAGAAACTAATTCTTTTAAAAACATTATGCAACACAAAATATGCTGGTCAATGGGGTGAAGGGCTTACAGATGCAATTTTTAAGTCCGCTTTCCCCCATTCAAAGCACAGCTGCAACCGATTTGGCAGCAGACCGTGTTGCACTGGGTTTTAACAAATTGGTATGGGAGCCGGTCATTCAGAAAGCAATGGCAAACTACTGAACGTAAACTTGCCATGACATCAACAACAGCAGTAAAATGCTGGTGTTGACAGCAATGTCCTGTTAAATGGATATAAAAAAAAAAAACATACACACAAAATATACCTTGCATAATAAAAATAACCAGACATTTTTCAAGCATACAATACAGTTTAAATATTTTATATGATCAAATGTAAAACATTATGAACTACAAAGTTCACAGAAAACAGTTTAGAAATCACATTTAGAACAATGAAATATAGTAATGATTGAAAATATCTCCTACTCCCACAAGAAGCATTGCCTTATTTCATTTTTTAAAGTGACTGCACAGGAAAACCCCAATTTAAATATGTAATGGAATAATTATAGCTACATTTACTTGCTTCGTTGTGACTGGTAGTCCAGAATTGCTTTTACATACGTAATGGAATAGTTATTGCTGCATTTATTTGTTTTATTACTACATGATAGTCCTGCATTGGCTTTACAAATGTAATGGAATAGTTATTGCAACATTTACTTGTTTCATTGTCACGGGAAAGCCTTTCATTGTCACGGGAAAGCCTTTCATTGTCATGGGAAAGCCCAACATTGTCTCAACCCATCTAATTATTCAATATAGTCTTTGTTAAGTTTACTTGTTTTGTTGTGACTGCATAGGACAGCCTTGCATTGTTTTAATTTATAAAAGTTCACTATCAGTGCACATGGATAACTCCATAAGTGCCTCAGTATCCTCCCATAGGAAGGAACATTTCAGCACAGTGCACAAACTCCACAGCACTGGAGAGACTCCCAGTGTGTGTATAGGAGAATCATACGTTATAAATCTTTTGTTGCTAGCTTCGCTAATTTGGACATTTTGCCTGTGCAGTGGCCTATTTGGCCTGCTCTTTTTTGATGTCTAACTACAGAGAGATTTGTAACATGCGAATGGATTCTACAAGGTTTCCGCCCTTGTTAGAGAGGGCTAGAAATCCAATAACTACCCCAGGATCAGAGTGGAGTATACCAAGCATTTTCTTATTTTGTAAAAATCCTCACACAGTCAGAGAGGAAACTGGTCTGCTCGAGCCAGAGCTGGACACCCATCTGATCTAATCCACTTCCAGCAGCACTTTACTATACATACATAAAATATTAGTGTTAACATTTTTATGACAGATAATCCATCAGTTTCTTCAGGCTTCGGGTCCGCAACAGATATCAACAGTCATGACTCTCCAATCTTCTGATATTTGATACTTTAATGAAGTTGGGTCTTCAAAAGTAAAAAAAATAAGTGCCATAACATGAACCTGCTGTGGCTATGTGAAGTGTCAGGACCACCACATTTCTGTATGTCTGAGTGCACAGAGGAATAGGTGGTCAGTCTTTCTCTCTCACACTAAATGACAAGAGCTGGTTTAAATCTTTGCCTAACCATGCTCATGCCATTGCCAGTGTTGTATGAAGTTGGTGTTGCTTATTTATGATCTTTTACCCAGTTTTAGAAGCTATCCATACTTTACCTGTCTTCCTCCACCTCTTTTGTCTAGTAATTTTCCACATTTCCCTATTCCACATCTTTTATCTTTCCATAATTTTCATGTCTTTTTCTAATGGCTTCACTCCAGCTTTATGTATTTGGTAAGCAATTATTTTACTTATCATGCATGTGAATCCATCGACCACATGCAATTATTAAATTATCTAAATAAGGGAATTACAGATGGGTGGACATCATCAAGAGACTGACTGGGAGAATCTTTTATGTAGGTACTTTGATGACAAAGGATACTGTAATATATGAAAACACAAAAAACAAGTCCCCTAGCAGGAAACTCCTTTGAGTATGTGAAGTACTAGGGCCCTCATATTTTGTAGGTCTGAATGCATGGAGCAATAGGTGGCCAGTCTTTCCCATCAATAGCAGATGACGACCGCAGGCGCTGAACCTGCATCGGACCACACTCATGACATTATTAGCGCAACCTCCTAGCAATTAAACTAAAACACCCGCCATTGTAATATATATGCGTTACAATTAGTTTGGATTTTCTGTCTCTCAGGTAGTACTATGAATGGTTTGTCAAAAGTCATTTATTGTGTTTTAAACATCATTTGTATTAATTTAAGACAGGTTTATGTCCCCCTTCTCACTCCACTTCTATGTTAGTCTAAAAAAAGTTTTCACATATCCTATTACAGGACATCGCTGTCAACACCAGCATTTTACCGCTGCTGTTGATTTCTTGGCAAGATTACACTCAGTAGCTTGCCATTGCTTTCTGAGCAGCCTGCTCACATATCCTGTAAGTAACGGGCACGGCGAGAACCGCTACCGATTCTCGCGCAGTTGCATTTTCTCACATGGATAAACGGGATTACGGAGAAAGTCCCTAACCCTTAGGCCAGGGAGACCGGCCTCTATGTTAGTCTGGTGGTCTCTTAATTCCCATCTGATGAAATATGTTGCTTTTAAAGTCATTAGTCGTTATGTTGCTTTTAAAACCATACTGAAAGAAGTTATACTTTTAAATAATACAATTACTACAAATTGCTACAATTACTAGATGTGAAGACAGTATGTGAGCGAAATGAAAGAATAATCTAATACACAATAGTATTCAGAATAAGGTAATCATTTTTACAGAGAATCAAATACTAGTTAACTACTTATGATAAGACAAATCAAAGTCAGAATATATGTTTTCATGTTTGAATATGAAATACATTGTCAGGTTTTCCACGCAGAAGTACGCAGACATTTTTCATTAATGTTTGAAGTGAAAACTATAATGTAAGAGATGCTAGAACATATCAATTCAAATAAGAGCTATGTGTGACTAGTAATACAGGACTCCACCAATATAAAATACACAACAGCAAACTTCTGATCATCAGAAATGGTCCCTCCTTTAGGTGAATGTTTTAGCATGTTTATCTTCTTGATATTTCATGGAAGAAAGATCAACTTAGATTATTACTGCTACCTGTATCATGCTGTCTTTTGGGGTGGGGGTGGGGATGGGGAGAAGTATCTTTGAACTCCACCTGATTTCACTATCATGATTCAAATGTCCTGGCATGCCATACCAGTGTGAAAGATGTTATTCCATCCTGGCATGCCATTCCAGTGTGAAAGATGTTATTCCATCCTGGCATTCCATTCCAGTGTGAAAGATGTTATTCCATCCTGGCATGCCATTCCAGTGTGAAAGATGTTATTCCATCCTGGCATGCCATTCCAGTGTGAATAATTTTTAATTATATCCTGGCATGCCTTTCCAGTGTTCCTAAATCAATCAATCAATCAATCAATCAATCCTGTGTGAAAGATGTAATATTATATCTTGGCATGTCATTCCTGTGTGAAAGATGTAATATTCTATTCTGGCATGCCATTCCTGTGTAAAAGATGTTAAATTCTAAACTGGAATGCCATTTCTGTGTGAAAGACGTTATATTCAATCCTGGCATGCCATTCTAGTGTGAAAGGTGTTATATTCAATCCTGGCATGCCATTCTAGTGTGAAAGATGTTAAATTCTATCCTGGCATGCCATTCCTTCTTCTTCTTCAGCGTTCCGAGCCATTGAGGTTCTTTGCTGCAGATACAATCTGTCTCCATTTGTCTCTCTGGTTGACCTTCTCTTGCCAGTCACTGATTCCAAGTGCTTGTAGGTCTGTATATATATATTATCTCTCCACCGTCTTCTTGGTCTACCTCGGGGTCTACGGTCATTTATTTCCTGAGTGTAAGCGAGTTTTGTTTCCCTATTATCTTCCATTCTTTCTATATGCCCCAGCCATTGTAGTCTATTAGCCTTCATGATACCAGTGATTAGCGGGGACTTAAACAGATCATAAATGTCTTTGTTACTTCTTCTTTTCCACTCTCCACTTTGTGTATCCCTAATGGTTCCAAAGATGCGTCTTAAAACTTTGTTCTCAAAGGTTTGTAACAAGGCTTCGTCTCCTTTCGTTGTACTCCAGGTTTCAGAGCCATACAGCACAACTGGACTGATCAATGTTTTGTATATTGTGATTTTAGTGTTATGAGTTAGCGCATTTGATTTTAGTAGATGTTGTAGTGCATAGTATATCTTATTTCCAGAAATGATTCTAGTTTGTATTTCTTCCCTTATGATGTTGGAGCAGTTGAAGATTGTACCCAGGTATTATTATCTACTTGTATGTGGCCAGAGATTTTAGCCATTCCTTCTCTTGAAATTACCATATATTCTGTCTTATCTTGGTTGATAACCAGCCCCATCTGTTGGGCTTTTTCCTTTAAGTGAGTCAATATTGGCTTGGCCTTGTGGCATGGTCGAGACAGAAACACGGAACTGATCCACGACTCTGTTGATCGAGTGAGATGGCAGAACATGACCGCCCACGCTTACCGGCATGGCACATGATGGATGGATGGAGTCAATATTTCCAATGTCTTTTGTTCATTTTCCCCTATAATATCTATATCATCTGCATAACCAAGCTGTCTGGATGTTCCTCCAATATCACATTGCTCCTTTATCTTCCTTACAACTTTTTCTAGAGCCAGATTGAAGAGTAGCGGTGACAGTGCATCACCTTGTTTCAGGCCAGTTGTTATTTGGAAAGGGTCTGATTTCCTGCCTTTATATGTTACTATATTATAAGTGTCTTCCATGCATAGTCTGGTCATGTTGATTAACTTCCTTGGTATTCCAAATTAATGCATAGCATTCCATAGACTATTCCTATGGACACTATCATAAGCTTTTTTTTAAATCCACAAAAATGTTATGGAGATCTCTTTTATATTCCCAATTTTTCTCGGCTATTTGTCGTAAATACAAGCACTTGGAATCAACGACTGGCAAGAGAAGGTCCACCAGAGAGACGAATGGAGACGGATTGTATTTGCAGCAAAGAACCTCAATGGCTCGGAACGCTGAAGAAGAAGAAGAAGAAGAATTTGTCGTAAGATAAATATCTGATCTATTGTTGATCTGTTTTGTCTGAAACCCGCATGGTAGTCACCTAATATGTCTTCTGAACATGGTTTTAGTCTATTTAGTAAGCGGATAGTATCTTATAGCTTGTGGACAGTAGTGATATTCCTCTATAGTTTTCACATTGGAACTTGTCTCCTTTCTTAAAGATAGGTATTAATAATGACTCTTTCCAGTCATGGGGTAATTCTTCTGTCCTCCAGATTTTTATTATTAGTTCGTATAGCTTTAGATGTAATGCATGGCCACCTGCCTTTATAAATTCAGCAGCAATTTCATCAGCCCGTTGCCTTATTGTTTTTAAGTCGTGTGATTACATATAGGATTTCTTCAAATGCAGGTTCTTCAATTTGTGGCTCACACGTTAGAACCTCCTCCTGTGGGAAAGTGTTACTTGGAGCTTCACAATTTAGTAATTCAACAAAATATTCTTTCCATGTGTTGCACATTTCCTCATTGGTATTTATCATATTCCCATTTTTTGCCATTCCAGTGTGAAAAATGTTACATTATATCCTGGCATGCAATTCCTCCGTGAAAGGTGGTAAATTTTAACCTGGCATGCCATTCCCATGTAAAAAATGTTAAACTCTATCCTGGCATGCCATTCCCATGCGAAAGATGGTAAATTCTAACTTGGCATTCCATTCCAATGTGAAAGATGTTAAATTCTTTCTTGGCATGCCATTCCCACGTAAAAGGGGGTACATTATATCCTGGCATGCCATTCCCACGTGAAAGATGTTAAATTCTATCCTGGCATGCCATTCCCAAGTGAAAGGTGGTAAATTCTATCCTGGAATTCCATTCCTGTGTGAAACTCGCCTTGCAACCATCTTTTGAGAATAGGGATCCTGAACTAGAAACTTTGAAACTTATTCTTAGTATATTGTGCCACGTAAAGATTGAACCAGTGAATGTTAGTGTCATTTCCTAGGTTAACTCATATGTTGCTGCTGGACTTTGAGGCTAGCAATATGACAACAATTAAATTGCTGATAAGTAGTAAGTCCTATTTTTACTTGAATGCATACACTGTCTTATTTTGGGCATCATGCACACATGCCATGTTGAAATATGTCTTTTTGTAGCACTGATTTGACTTGGAACAAGTTTTAAATTTACCGGTTTACTCCATTACTGTCAGGTATGCCATATACAAAGAAAAACAGCACTACAGCCGGGTGAACAATATCAAGAGATGGATGGAAGAAGCGTATGTGAATGAAATATGACGATGCAGGACAGATGGTGTTGGAGACTCATTACCGCCTACCTTTAATGTGGAGATGGCACTTGATGGTGATACTGCTTTTTTCATTCATAGGATATAGTAGTGAACAGTCACACTCCGTCTTTCACCAAAATGGTGATAAACAACTTGAACAAACATTTCCAGTGCGAAAGAGTGCAAACATTTCCATTTTGGAAGGGTGAATAAGTACATCTCCAGCTAGATGGCTTTGAATTCTCAGCATTGGGTATGTTCATGATCTTTTAACTGCCTGTATGTTGAGGCAGTACATGGTTGACTATCTGGTAAGTAATCACTGCACCAGTAGTTGCTTCAGTGATGTCATGCCCTTCTGCCTGGAAAATATCCTTCAACAGACACACAGATATCTTGTCACTGGTAGGATGTCAATATTTGTTCAGTTTATCATCATCATCATCAAGTGCCGTGCCTATTGGTACAGTGATTATGCTTCTCCACATCTTGTGATCTCTAACAAGATGTATCAATTTGTGTGCTGACATCGTCTGGTGTTTTGACACAAGGCTGTCGAGAATCTGCTCTTGCTGTCTTCCTCTAACTCTCTTTCTACAAATCTTTCCAGTTGTCATAATATGTACTAGCTTCTGTGTCACATAATGTGGCCAAAAAATTATGACTGCCTCTTTCTGATGTGATAAGCTATCTTTGTGTGTTAGTCTCTTTCAAAACATGAAGATTACTCATTTTGGCTGTCAAAGGAATTTTCAGCATTCTTCTGTAAAACCAAATCAAAGAAACTTCTAGGGATATCTTTGCTTGTTTACTGATTGTCCAGGATTTCCAGCCAGATGTTAAAACTGTTTCCATGTAACATGCAAGAACTCTTTTCTTAACCCCCAATGACAAGGATTTACCTCATAAGATATTAATTTTATAAACTGCATATTCTGATTGACATTTGCTGTTTCCGATCTCTGTGACATGTCTTCCATCTGATGTTATCCCTGTGCCTAGATATTTTAATTCAGTTTATTATAGAGAAATAGTTCAGTGACACTTGGTATGTTCCAACAAAAGAACAAGTCAGCTTTTTTTTCTTGTACAGTATTTAACAGCACAACTTATAGCTCTTAAGTCATTCAAATTGAAGACGAAGCAAAAACAATATCAACTGAATAAAGTAAGTAAACCCAGTCATCAACACAAGTGAAATATTCTTTATTTAAAATACTTCAAGTGTTCAAACAATATTATCCACAATGAGAAAGCAACTGCAGCAGACAACAGAAATAAAACACAAGTAAAGCTATTTCATATTACCAAGAAGCTCTCTCTGGAAGCTGGATATAATAGCTAGTTTATCCTGATTGTGTTGCATTCTTGTTCGGTAATTTATCCCATTTATCAAGAGTGTGTGTAGTACTTTTGTCCAATGATCTATATAGTTATTTTATCCTAATTTTATGTAGAACTCTTGTCCAGTGATTTGTATAGTTTAACCTGATTGTATTTAGTATGCTTGTCCAGAGATTTATATAGTTTATCCTTATGTGTGTGGTATTCTTGTGCAGTGATTTATGTAACATAATTTATCTATTAAGCGTGGTATTCTTGTCCAATGATTTATATAGTTTATCCTGATTGTGTGTAGTATTCTTATCCAGTGATTATATAGTTAGTTTATCTTGAATTTATGTAGTACTCTTGAGCAGTGATGTATATAGTTAGTTTATCCTGACTGTGTGTGTGTGACGAGATGACGCCTAGATTTCTATGGAATAATCACGCTAATTATGTTAGCGGATGTATAAATTACATTTTCATTGTATTATGGCATCATAATGGCAAACAATGACATTCTACGATACTGATGTTGTTGGCAGTAAAAATACCCAATAGTATTAGGGACGGCATTTATTTTCATATCATATAGTAAAGTGACATCATATTTTGCTTTCCCTCGCTTCGACTCCTACCCCTTTATCTATCCCGTATAAAGTGCTATTGACTGGGGATATAGTTTTCCTGTCACCACATACTCAAAGGGCAATAGGCAATACGCTATGAGTATTACCGTACCGAAAGTCGCAACTAACAGCTTCCGTCCGTTTCAAAACGAACATAGCGCTGGGGAAGAACAAATATATTCACAAAGTGAAGCTGCCGTTTCCCAACTTACCCTCGCTAGATGAACCCAAAAAGAGCCTACATTCTGCAAAAAGACTGGGGGGAGCCTCGCTGCTACTGTGCAAATCAAACCGAGAAGATGGTTAACTAAAAGCTGAGTCCCTATCTAGTGGAGGTGGAACACAGAATCTGGAGAAGCATCAAATACCTGTTAGAATCGACTCCAATACACAACCAGGACTAAAGTCAGTGCTAGCCCTAGACGGGAGCAAGACCTCCCAGATTTCCGTCTGTGAGTGTCTGTGTCTGTAACTGTGTGGATGATGTGACCACTCAAACCAAATTAGGCTTGATATTCCCTTTTGTACCATATACAGATTTTGTATTAATACAACTTGTCATTTGATTCTAGTTCACAAAGTGAACAAAGAATCTTTTTATTCTCTTTTTAATAAAAGAATATATAATTTTGTTTGGTAATTTAACCTAAGAACTTCACTCTTGATTCTTTGAATGCAAGGTGTGTGAGTGAGTGGATGAAAGTTGATCACAAATAGGGGGCTTAAACTCAGACAAGGAAAACCGACCAGATAAACTAGACATTTGTGTTAGGTCTTCCTACATACACAAGTGTTCTTCATCTTCTGTGTTGTCTCCCAAGTGGATCCCAGTCTCTCCTATCAGGACCATCCCTTTAGACATTCTTATAAGGAGCCATAACTTCTAGAGACTGTCTGCTAACTTTTGAGTAGGGATTTCTGCCTATTCTAGTTGAAATACCCCAACGGTCGGTGACTGTGTGTAGTACTTATACAGTGATGTATATAGTTAGTTTATCCTGATTTTGTGTAGTATTCTTGCCCAGTGACTGTGTATTACTCTTGCCCAGTGATAGTGTATTACTCCTGCCTAGTTATTGTAGTACTCTTGCCCAGATATTGTGTAGTATTCTTGCCCAGTGACAGTGTATTACTCTTGCCCAGTGCTTGTGTAGCACTCTTGCCCAGTGATAGTGTATTACTCCTGCCTAGTTATTGTAGTACTTTTGCCCAGATATTGTGTAGTATTCTTGCCCAGTGACTGTGTATTACTCTTCCCCAGTGCTTGTGTAGCACTCTTGCCCAGTGACTGTCTATTACTCTTGCCCGGTGATTGTGTAGTACTCTTGTCCAGTTATTGTGTACCTGTGTACCTGTGTATTTGTTCCTTATCTTTGTAGAACACACACATAACAGAATCTAGAATGCTTTATATGTCTGTATCTATCTCACCAATTTGTAATTTACCTTTGTGAAACCACACATGTAACAAAATCTAGACTGTGATACAAGTGTTAGATGAATCTATCCAACCAATTTGTTCTTTACCGTTATAAAAAATCACACATGTAATAACATCTATACTGTTATACAAATGTTTTATGAATCTATCAATTCGTTTTTAACCATCGTATAACCATACATGTAACAAAATGTAGTCTGTTATACAAGCATTATATGAATCTATCAATTTGTTTTTTACCTTTGTAAAATCACACACATGAAAGCATTTAAATTGTTACACAAGTCTGAATCTATCTCATAAATTTGTTCTTTAGCTTTGTAAAACTTACATATAACAGCATACTGTGTTTAACCCTTTACAAGGCACAGCGGCCAATTCCGGCCGATGCCATAAAACTTACATATAACAGCATACTGTGTTTAACAATGATTGCAGTGTTTGTAGAATTTTACTATTTACAATTTGCTACCTATAAAACCATCATTATGGTATTTCTGCCATTGCTGGTGTCTGTCAGGAGAGTTTTGAAGGGACAAATCAATTTGTGAGATGTGAACACATTTGAAGAAGCCTTGACTATAGAGTGAGACGAAGCAGAAGGATAGACTCCAGTAAGGTATACTTCACAAACTATGAAGAGATTCTGTCGAGAGTATATTATGCAAACTATGCATAGTCTCTATCAGAAGTATACTACAAACACGGTTGGCAGGCTCAGTCAAGAGTATATTACACAAATATGGACAGACTCTATCAAGGATACATTACACAAACTATGTGTCAAATATGGATAGACTCTATCAAGGATATATTACACAAACTATGTGTAGACTCTATCAAAGATATATTGTACAAACTGTGTGTAGACTCTATCAAAGATGTATTACACAAACTATGTGTAGACTCTATCAAAGATGTATTACACAAACTATGGATAGACTAACAAGAGTATTCAAACACAAAGAAGTCCTGGGGAAACAGTCAGCTCAAGATCGAAGAATCCAACTCCTCCCAATGTTTAACAGCAAATATGGACCAGAAGTCACTGCCCACATGGTATTAAGGGTAAAGGTAGTTCTATAGCAGGTACTACTGAGGTGGAGCTGTCAGTTTCTTTCTTCATCACTTTTCCATCTTAAGAAATTCTGAACAGTTTTATGAGCCTGGGTTGACCCTGAAGATGTGCTGGGAATTGAACTAGGACCACTGGCTTGGCAAGCAAGCACATTAACCATTATGCAACCATTCATTAATTCATTCAGTAGCATGTCCTTTGCAGAACCTCGCTCCCATAACAACCTTACGGAAAACTTCTTCGTCATAAGCAAGATGTCCTGCATCTGATACACCCATCTATAGATCATCTGCCACATCCTGCACCCATCTTCTCTTTGATCTTCCTCTTCCTCTCTTCCTGGGCATATATCCCTCCATTACTGTTCTTTCCAAACGTTCATGACGTTTCAAGTGACCAAAATATTTCAATCTTCTTTGTTTTATAGTCTTTAGTAGCCAACCTTCTTCAATATTGAGATCTTGTCATATGAATACATTTTGTCTTTTCTGTATCCAAGATATTCTTAGAACCCATCTATAACCCATATATGCAACCAGTGCTTCTATATGATAATATATAATTAGTAATAATCTCATGTTAAGATGACGCTTTTGACAACAATGTATGTTCCTATGTCAAGATTTTTTAGGCATGGTATGGAGAGAAATAAACTTGAAAACTTAGTGACAACTGGCAAAATAGATGGGAAAAGAGCAAGATGAAGGCAGAGAAATAAATACCCGGATGGCTTGGCCATATGGCATAAATCAGGACAAGAATACAGACCTGATCTAAAACTCTGGTAATTACGTGAGATGACGAACTATGACCAGCCATTCTTATCAGCATGGTACATGGTGATGATAATTTAACATAGCATTAACACAAAATTTGCTTACAACGGTTAGTGTAAACAAGAAACAAGTCAAAGAAAAACCTGCACTTTTTCAAGTTGCAAAACAGTAAAACTGCATCCAACAAATTAAGTAATTAAAAATGACTAGAAAGTGCTGCATAACATTAAAAATTTCAAGACATCAAATATAAATAAACCTTCAAAGAATCACAAAAACAATTTCAACAACAAAATCTCAACACATTGGATATAAAAACATGCCAGAAAAAAAAATCCCAACATACTACACAAACAAAATGTCAGCTACAATTGCAGAGGTACAAGAAGAAGAAGAAGAAGAAGAAGAAGAAGAAGAAGAAGAAGAAGAAGAAGAAGAAGAAGAAGAAGAAGAAGAAGAAGGAGAAGAAGAAATATACTAAAACCATATAGCTTTTGTGTTTTTAAGACCATGCACATGTGCTGAAATGACAGTAGATTGACAATGGATATGCTAATTTTTTAATTTTAAAAGTTTAACTCTCAAAGGATCCCACAGTTGTTGCAGGATTTTTCTTTTTTTTTCTTTTCTGTTCACATATTGTTAGAATCAAAGAGGCAGCTCACATTAGGAAACAAAAGGTAAATATACTCTTGTCCACAGCCTGAGGTGTATTAGATAAACAAACAAAGAACAAACAAACTTTATTTTCAAAGGGTTAAGAATTGGGCATGCAGGTGCTAGTACCTTATTTGTATAGACCACCTGGCACTTGATGGATTGATGTTTTCAATATCAAGCTGGCCACCTTTTATTTCTCAGTGTCCATTTTAGGCTGAGTTGACCTGGGAGACTAGGTCATTTTCTCTGTCTGGAGGGGGATGCGACACATGATCACCAGGCAAATGTGCTAGATACTGTACTACGTACTAATGTAAGACGGGCCTGCATGCCCAATTTGTTACCCTTTGAAAATAAAGTCTGTTCGTTCGTTCATTTGTACTACCATGGTTCCCAGCTCACTTTTATTGCAGGATTATTCTTAATATTTAAGTTTACATATACTATTATAATGAAAAATTCATCCCATGCTTGGTGCAAGATTATTCTGTTAACTTTCATATACTGCTATAATGAAAGAGCCATCCTATTCTAAGGAGCATGATTATTTTCATTCTTTTATTTCATATACTGTTATAATGAAAAGGTCATCCCACATCTGGTGCAGGATTAATTTTAATCTGTTAGCTTTCATATACCTTAATAATGAAAAAGTCATCCCATGTTTAGTGCAGGATTAATCTTTCATATACTGTGACGCATACCCACGTTCGAAAGACCACTGTGGCAGATTTGGCAGCAAATCAACTTATGTTGATTTTTTATGAAATGATATGGGTGACGATCATTCAGAAAGCAACTGAAAACTACTGAACTTGCCCAGGAATCATGAACAGCCAAAAATGCTGTGGTTGACTGTTACGTCTTGTATAGGATATGCAACAACTTTATTGTTATAATGAAAAATGATTATTCTTGATCTTTTGGCTTTCATATACTGTTACAATGAATAAGTAGGAGTTTTTCCATAAACTGTTATAATGAAAATAATCATTCATGTTTGGTGCAGATTTTTCGTTTTTTCCCCCCATATACTATTATACACAATAGTTAGCTATCTCTGAGTTTCATTCACACCAATATTGAGATTATAAATGGCTATAAGAGGAACATGTTAACATTAAAACCATGTAAAAGAAAATAAAACATGTAACATTTACCAGCAATGAATACAGAATTTCCCTCATAAATGCTTGGAAATACAGGCCTCTTTCGTTGTGTTTATGTAAAACCAAATCTCTTTAACATTCCTCCTGACATCAAATAATGTTACAGTCACTGATTAGCCACCCATTTAAAACATGAAAACACAGTCTTCTACTCAATGTACAAACAATGGCCGAGTTATAAATGGCTTCAGAGCTAACACTCTGTGATAATACAGCTGTAAAAGAATCCTGACAGTCAACCATACAAAATGGTTAATATAGAAAAAGAAAACTTCCTTTTTATTATTAATTTAAAGTGCATGGTATGGAAAATACATAGATGAAATGGCACAAACACAAAACTGTACATACATTTTCTGGGTACGCTAATTAACATTTGTACAATACAGTCTTAAAAAAATGAAACAAATATACTGGTAAAGGTATATGTAATTTTTCTCCTGCATATTCAAAATAATTTTAAATATGAAATGTGTCTAACTTTCGATTATGTTTTATATTTTCCAAAACTGTTGTCTTTCTCACATTGGACTTTTATCCCAGTATCCCAAAACATGGAAGCACATATAATTCTATTAACGGATTTACTCTTGTATCTCCACTGGTTCGGAGTCTGTTGACTCTGACATACTTGTGGGGAAAACATTACCAGCCTAGGTCTCATTCAAGCCGGTCCATAAGCGTTGCGCTAAACCCCAACTTAGTTATTTACAAATATGTCTCTCCCCAGAAGTAAAGTTCCCCAACCTAGTTACTTACAAATATGTCTCTCCCCAGAAGTAAAGTTCCCCAACCTAGTTACTTACAAATATGTCTCTCCCCAGAAGTAAAGTTCCCCAACCTAGTTACTTACAAATATGTCTCTCCCCAGAAGTAAAGTTCCCCAACCTAGTTACTTACAAATATGTCTCTCCCCAGAAGTAAAGTTCCCCAACCTAGTTACTTACAAATATGTCTCTCCCCAGAAGTAAAGTTCCCCAACCTAGTTACTTACAAATATGTCTCTCCCCAGAAGTAAAGTTCCCCAACCTAGTTACTTACAAATATGTCTCTCCCCAGAAGTAAAGTTCCCCAACCTAGTTACTTACAAATATGTCTCTCCCCAGAAGTAAAGTTCCCCAACCTAGTTACTTACAAATATGTCTCTCCCCAGAAGTAAAGTTCCCCAACCTAGTTACTTACAAATATGCCTCTCCCCAGAAGTAAAGTTCCCCAACCTAGTTACTTACAAATATGTCTCTCCCCAGAAGTAAAGTTCCCCAACCTAGTTACTTACAAATATGTCTCTCCCCAGAAGTAAAGTTCCCCAACCTAGTTACTTACAAATATGTCTCTCCCCAGAAGTAAAGTTCCCCAACTTAGTTACTTACAAATATGTCTCTCCCCAGAAGTAAAGTTCCCCAACCTAGTTACTTACAAATATGTCTCTCCCCAGAAGTAAAGTTCCCCAACTTAGTTACTTACAAATATGTCTCTCCCCAGAAGTAAAGTTCCCCAACCTAGTTACTTACAAATATGTCTCTCCCCAGAAGTAAAGTTCCCCAACTTAGTTACTTACAAATATGCCTCTCCCCAGAAGTAAAGTTCCCCAACCTAGTTACTTACAAATATGCCTCTCCCCAGAAGTAAAGTTCCCCAACCTAGTTACTTACAAATATGTCTCTCCCCAGAAGTAAAGTTCCAGTACCTGTTTTGCACACCCTGCTGATGTCTGAGCATGGAGAAGGGAAGGAGAGCTGTGCAACAGTCTCCATGGAAATGGTACTTAAGTATTGAGCTGGAAGAAAAGGCTCTGCACCAACCTCACTCTGATAGATGCTAGGCCTTTTCTCTTTGGTGCCAAGGCGCATCAGACATCAGAATTACAAATCAATCTGTCAGAGGACTCACAAACAATAGCTCTTGTTTGTTTTTACTCTTACATTTTAACTACCATAAGGCTTTTCTGTAAATCCCCCACCTACTGGTGAAGTAGGAAAGAAAGAATAATGAAAAGGCTCACTATTTTCCAGTAAGGTACATTCTGAGAAAGGCAAAACAAACAACTACTCAATATTTAAAAAAAGAAATGTTACACAGATATAGAAATTATTAAGCTGAAGGCAACTGTCTGCCTCATGTTCTCCATTGGCAAAATGATAAAAATTGACAATTGTGCAGTTATGTTTAGAGTAAAATATGCTGCACACTGAAAACTTCAGGCAGTGGATACTAATATTAACACTGGAAAAATAATTCTTAAACACAACAACCATAAATTAATGTGAGTACAGGAAAAAAAAAGAAAAAAGTCCAACATACAGCTTAACATAGTATATTTAAAAAGTAAGCAAATATAATATCAACCTTTTGAGAGAAAAATGTAACTTAGTTTTGTTTATGAGTTTAAATTAAATGCTGAGCATTAAAATATATATGAATAAATAGTACGTAACTGCTAAAAGAAAGCAAAGATATTGCACCTTTACGAGAAGCAAATAAGGCTAATAAATAAGTGAATGTACTTATTAAACAAGTGTGATTATAAAAGATATGAAGATTAACTATAAACATGTGCAGAAAATGTACCATAAAATGCAGTTTTTGTTTTAGCAAACACATGATCAGTTGTAAGATGGTTTTATTACAGAGGAACATCAGAAATAGCATATGTTTTAATCATGTTAGAAAATGTACTGGATACTGAACAAAACATTGAAATAAGTCAGGAAGAAATAGCCTGGAAAAGAAAACACTGTATAGTGTATTATATACTTGAGCTCGCCTATCATGCTAAAGTTTGTTGAAAATAAAGAAAGTAACATTGATGAAAATACAAGTATATGACCACTGACCAGTGTGTATTAGCTGTTTGCCAGATATGGCATCTTCATAGAACACAAAAACAGTTAAGTATGACAGTTGTAAAACACAAGCAACTTGAATTAACAGAATTTGGTAATCAATAACTATACATTAGATTCTTTACTGGAATTAGAATGATTGTGTGAAGTTAACTTGAGACAGATTTGATTATTTAAAATGACATCTTGCTTTCTATTTTGTCTGTTTTCCCAGTAAAGCTTTTTAGCAATGGATTTCTTAAAACAACATATCAATTTCACACCAATATTGTGAGACTTATCTCAAATCTGCACCAGGAACATCTGTATAAAAACGATACAACACTAATGAATGCATTTATACTAAGTTGTTTCTTTCTCATACAAGAAATTATAGACTTGTACACAATTTATGATCATACTGTTACTATTATTAAACATGTAATGAATGATAAGAATAACTATTTAAAATATATCACGAGCCATCATGTTCAATTTATTTTTTTTTAAAGTAACCCTAATACAAGAATAATAAAAATGATGATTTAAGAAAATGATCTTACACTTTACAATTGGAAATTACATGGCTACTGACCGTTTAGTATATACAAAATGAAACTGGAAAAAAACCCAAGTGTATGAGAAAAAATAAAAGACACTTGTCTGTAATTATTTTTAAAGTTGATATGATAAAATACACAGTTGTTATTAAGTAGTTATAGAAGCCTAGGTAGCACAGTGGATAGTACACTGCCTTACTAAACAGAGGTCAAAGTTGAAACCCCTAGAGAAGCAGCCATGTTTGTTCTGACCACTTATGGCTGCATTTGTTACCAAATTTTATCCAATGTTATAGTGAAAACATGACAACCACACGCAGTAGAAAAGTTAGATAACTTTTAAACTGGATTTAGAAAATGCTGTACCACAGATGATCCAGCCTTTCAGATATGACACATTATTAAAAATACATGGGAGTATTATCACCAGGTGTACATTACCTTCATATATTCTAGAAAAGAATATAACAACATTCACAGGGATATATTCTGCAACATTTATGAGTGTGTGAACTATCCCATAAATTATTCAACTTAGGCAACAACATCCCATGCAGTTGACTGGCCATACAATACCAATATCATCCATCTCTCAACATCTATTAAACTGCAGCTATAAAGTTTACAAAGCTAAGGGCATTTTAGATACAGTGCCCGACAAAAAATACAAGATTACTCAAACACTCTAAAGCTTTAGTCATTAGGTATTAAAAATCAGCATTGTGCAGACAGAAAGACTTTATTGTGAATCTATGAGCTTGGAAAACAAGCATCAAAGACTGATAAAAGTAAGGGACTGTCACTCCATTTTTACATGCTAGTATTAAATATAAATGAAGGTCTGATAATTCACTCCAGTATTATCTTGTGTATTTGTTTTGTGATTCATTTTTTACAATCTAGGTTGGGTATTGACTGGAACATGAAAACACTTGTCCAAGCTTTGCAATAAAATTAAATATAAACCTGAGTATGTAATGCCAAATCCTTCAGGAAGGTAGCCACACAAAATGAAAGGTAAATAAATTAACTACAGCAAAATAATCCTGAAATATCCTATGGAATTAAATTATCCAATCTCAAATATTCAACACAATAATTCATAGCCACAGTACAGAGCAATAGTGAAAGTTATGTACTGGGCAATATATGCACAGATATACAGTCTGCAATATAAAAATATCCTTTAGTATTTGGCAGGATAAAAACATATATAGTTTATAATTTGATAGAATATTGCTGAATTTTAATATCAAATATGAAAATAATTTCATTTGGTGTTCACATCTCTGTAATATATTGTAGTGTGTAATCAATCATTACATTTGTCAGTTTATTAACCTCTTAAAAGCATACAGGGTCAATATTTTAAAGCATTCATGATAGGTTAACGCCCACTGAGTTTTGTTTCATTCTGCCCTGGTTATAAATTTTAATTATTCCCTTTATTACTAATTATGTCAACAGAGATTTTAAAATTATGGACATGATTAATCCTTAATCTCTAAAAGTAAATTAATACTGAGAGAAAAATTATCCACCAAACCTTCATGGCCTTTAAGAGTTAAAACAGTCATAATGTGTTACTGTGACCAAAACATGTCTACATCATTAAATACAAAACGTCTATTTCATTAAGTACAAAACACGTTTATATCATTAAGTAGTCGATGATATAATAAACTTGCATTCACAAAATATTCGTGAAATATTGTTTGATATTTGTAAGATCATTACAATAAATAGCATAACATTAATGCGTCTATTCTACACTAAGCATTTCACCATACATTGGCTGTTATTCCCTACATCACAAACCACTTTCTGTTTGTTTGTTTTTTCAGAAATGTATGTCACATATAAAGTAACCTATGAGGGTCAGGCGAGCTACATGGTGCAAATCCTATCTATGACTTATTGTGTTTCTTCATAGTCATTGTTCAACATGTTATTAATTGCACTGCACATACTGAGCTATAAGAAAGTCTGACATCTCTACTTCTATGGACAACTGTTCACTTCCTGCATTTAAACAAATTCTACAAGAAAATTGTATATCTGATACAATGTATAACAATTTTACAAATATTTACTGTTAATACCTACTACTCACATCCCCATATCAAAAACCTAACTCCCACCAAGGTAAATAATCGCCTTAGACTCATATTTTTATACTATAACCATTATCATCTAGATAATACTCCCCCGATGTGTCTCCACCTTGACGTGGTGGGGGAGCTTGCGTGTCCCATCGACCCCATTTGCTTGCTGATGGAAAAAACTACATATCGGACAGCTTATGGGATATGGACCAGACTAAGAGAGACACAACCTGCTGCTCTGCAGGTGAGACTGAGGATAGCAGTCTAAAATTTAAATCAGGCGCACGAAGGCAGAAGTTCTTGGTCCGGACAAAACACTAAAGGCTCCCTGTCGAGGGCTGTGGCTGAACGCCTCTAAGCCACAAACCCTCGGACCTGAGAGCCGGGCCGATAGCCACCTTTCGAAAAATAAAGGCGTGATACTGAGCAAGCTACATGCTCAGGTCTGATAGAAGTTCGAAGGCTCTCAGCTGGGGATATGAGAGATTCCCGGATGAGAGGGCCAGGCCGTTTCTTGTTCACCGCTGCACGAAGGTAAGGTGCTGAGCCGGCAGCACAAGTAGCCTACCTCGTGAGCGAGTACAAAAAGTCAAAAAAGTGCCCCAGTCGAAGAAAATGGCTGCGAAAACTGTATCTAACTCATAGAGAGTGTAGACAGAAGTGGAAGAACGTCTCAATGACGCAAAATGGAACGCACGGCGAGCGAACCTATTGCGTGGTCCGAAGTCAAAAGCAAAAGCTTACCGAGTGGGTGTCGCTTGCAGTCTGACCGTCCCTGGTGTGTGCTTGAGCGATCAGTGGCAAACGAGATGCCCAACACATGGAAGTGAGGAACTAAAGCAGCCATGAGCAGGACGTGGCAACTCCTCGGGTGAGCCCAGTCACAGAGCAATATGTGCCGGCTCTGCAATTATGGAAGCCTCCTTGGAGAGCGAGGGAATGCTCATGGTCTGCCCCTGCCTTCCCTTGAGGGCCGACCACGATGTCGTTCATCGTTCTA
Organism: Cepaea hortensis; assembly: GCA_963921405.1. Classification (NCBI taxonomy): domain Eukaryota; kingdom Metazoa; phylum Mollusca; class Gastropoda; order Stylommatophora; family Helicidae; genus Cepaea; species Cepaea hortensis. The sequence continues at coordinate 176,289,768 of OY992877.1, forward strand.
TCTTGACCAGCTGAGATGTTAGCGACATCACAACAGTCCAACGTGCCTCGAAACCAGAGGAAGGTTAACCTCATTAAAAAATGCCTGCTGAAGTCGGAAGTGTCGTCCTACGGGTGGCAAACTAAAAATTGACACTACGCAATTACGTCCGAGTGAAATGTCTCCTCCGAATGTCTCTCGTGCTAGGAACAGCTCTGACTACCTAGTTTCCGAATGCCGCTCTTGTTCGGAACAGCAGGGTAGTTTTCCGAATGTCTGTTGTGCCTGGAAAAGCTCTGATGGGCGCAACGACAAGCACATGTCCGAAAACTCGCTGAGTGGATGCCGTCTGCAAACCTGTCTGGTTTGTGCGGGAATGACCCGGGGAAACGAAATGACCAATATATTGAAGTGAGGATTTAAAGCAGCCATGAGCAGGACGTGACGATCTCCCTCGGTGAGTCCAGGACGTTATGTGTCGGCCCTGCAACTATGGAAGCAACCTTGGATGGCGGAAAATGCTATGGACTGTCCCTGCCTTCCTTTGAGGGATGACCGTTGTCTTCGACCGTTCAACCTTGGCCAGCATGGTTGCAGATGGCACCACAAAAGTGATAGTCTCCCAGGAATGCTACCTGGTCAAAAAAGCACGCTAAAGTCGATGTGTTGGCCTAAGGGTTTCGGCCCAAGGGCGCATAACAGACACACCGCAATCACATCTGAAAAAACACTCCGGATGAACGAAAAGAAGACATCTAGATAATAAATGATAAACTGTATAGTAAACAATTATCACCTAAATAACTAATGATAAACTGTATAATATACAATTATCACCTAGATAACCAATTATAAACTGTACAGTTAACCCTTGCAACCTAGATAACCAATGACAAACTGTATACTAAACCATTATTACGAAGATACAAACTTATACACTGAATAGAAACCCTTATCACCTAGATAACCAATGATAAACAGTATAGTGAACCCATATCACAAAGATAAAGACAAACTGGTATACTGAACCTGTATCACTAAGATAACTGATGACAAACTATAGTATATAGTGAACCCTACAACCAAGATAACCAATGACACAATGTATAGTGAACCCTTATCACCAAGATAACTAATGACAAAATGTATAGTGAACCCTTATCACCAAGATAACCAATGACAAAATGTATAGTGAACTCTTATCACCAAGCTAACCAATGACAAAATGTACAGTGAAACTATTATGAGAAAGACAAACTAATCCCTGGCTCAAATTCCATTGGTAAAAGGGACAGTAGAACTTATCTCTGAGATATATTATAGCCTCAGACTTACATTTCTATAATAAATGCAAGTAACTGTTCATATTCCATCCATCCATCATGTGCCATGCTGGTAAGCGTGGGCGGTCATGTTCTGCCATCTCACTCGATCACCAGAGTCGTGGATCAGCTTCGTGTTTCTGTCTCAACCATGCCACAAGGCCAAGCTTCTAGGTACGTGTTCATATTCATCATCATCATCAAGTGCCGTGCCGGCTGGCGTAGGCGCTCATGGCTCTCCACAGATCTCGGTCTTTTGTTCATATTCACGTGATAAATTTGTTATTTCAGACTAACATTTCCAGGATAAAGTGTGGAATAAAATTATTACCCTAAAAATCGTATCAGACATGTCTCCATAAGTGATGACACAGTTATATGACTTATCTTGATAAAATGGTGGTAATCTTACACCATATTTCTAATATACAACAGGAAGATCGTAAACTGATTAGAAACATAAGTCGTAGACAGTCAACATTTTCTTGGGCATGTTATGAGAAGAAATGACTTGGAGAACTTTCGTGACAACAGGCAAGATCGATGGGAAGAGACCAAGGGGAAGGCCGAGAAGTAAATACCTGGATGGCTTGGCCACATGGCTTGGTCGAGATAGGAGAGCTGATCCACGACTCTGGTGATCAAGTGAGATGGCAAAACATGACCGCCCAAGCGTATCGGCATGGCACATGATGGATGGATGTAGAGACATTTAGACCTGGTGCTGCTCAACTTACTTGTAAGTTGACGAACAGCCCCATCCTACAGTTCTAACTATGAAATCCTGAGCACAACAGTAAGCAAACAAGAATCAGGCCCTTATAACCTACCATGAGTTAACAATAACATCCTAACAATTTATATAAGAAAAAAGATATTTAAACACCTATACACCTGACATTTACTCAAACAGACTAAAAAAAAAAGTTAGTTGCATATCCTTTACAGGATGAAGCAGTCACTTCCAGCATTTTGTGGCTGTTTGTGATTCCTGGGCAAGTTTATGTTCAGTAGTTTGCCATTGCTTTCTGAACGACTGGCACTCATACCATTGTATGAAAACCAATGCAGGGCTGTCTGCTTCCAAACTGCCTGCAGCTGTGTTTCAAATGCAGTATGCAGGATTATAAATTGCATTCGTAACCCCTTCGCCAGAGCTGGCAAAAAGATTAATGATAAACTAAATGCTAGGGTGATCAATAATAACACTCTAATAATTAAAGATAAACTAAATGCTAGGGTGATCAATAATCAAATTCTACTAATGCTAAGGTGATCAATAATAAAACTCTACTAATGCTACTTGGGTCAGCATCCTGTGGCTTACGGAGAGCAAACAGATTAAAGATAAACTAAATGCTAAGGTGATCAATAATAAAACTCTACTAATGCTAAAATGATCAATAATAAAAACTCTACTAATGCTACTCGGGTCAGCATTCTGTGGTTTATAGGGAGCGAATGCAGTTTTATAAACCCGACATATAAAGCTTGAAGTCAGCTGCAAGTAATTTGGGAGCAGATTGCTTTGTGTTGATTTTCACAATGGCATGAACACCAGCCGTTCAGAAAGCAATGGCAACCTACTAAATAAAACACTGCCAAGAAAATATCACAAACAGCCAATGCATGCTGGTATTGATTGTGATGTCCTGTAAAGGGCACACACTAACTTTAAACGCTGCTCAGAAATACCAAATATGCAATACAATGGCACTTCACATTTTAAAAAAATTCACTGAAGCTGCTTCACCAGACCGAGCAGAATCAACACTTTCATTCATGAACAAACTAATGCTGTTCTCAGATATGATAAAACCGGAACACATATTAAAAATAAACATCTGCAAGATGTTTTTACTATCTTGGGTTACAACCAATACAGTTTTGAGCACTTGAAGTTAAAGTTATTGGCACTTTAATATGTTTATTGATGAAGGAGAGATACAGTAAGTGTTTATTTTATATGTGTGATATTACAAATGAAAATAACTGTATGTTTATTTTATATATGTGATATTACAAATGAAAATAACTATACACTTATTCAGAAATACAAATATTTACACTTGATTTTACACACCACCCCTGCAGTATTCCCATGAGGATTTAATAAAATATCAAACAATTCCTGCCATCTTTTCTTTGCTCACATTAGGCAGGTACTCTTCAGTACACTAGTTGTTCTAATGGTGTCATCATTTCTCTGTGTTTTGTGTTTATTCAAATATCAAATGACTTAATATTACAAAATGAATACAAACTGTGAAGATGTATGGTATTCCAAGATAAGCCAACAGATTATTTCTGGGACATTGGAATAATTCTGAGTGCAAAATGTACATATGAGATGTGAAAATTACATTTTTAATGACCATGGATGTAGCTATTGACACCCATGGTCGACATGAAATTATTATTAATTGAGTATACTGATTATGAATACATTACATAAATAATTATAATAAACATTAATTTTACCCTGTTGAAGTATTCATTTATACAATGGTGTAAAAATATCTGCAATTAAAAATGCTTACATTTCTATTGATAACTTTCACAAATCCCTGTTATTTCCTTTACATTCTGTAACCAATTGTCTATAAACAGTTGGTTACCAACAGTCAGCTTCATGAATTCATATTAAAACCTCCAAACAGGACATGAGTCAAACAAACATTTCTGCAGTAGGAAGTCTGACAACATAAAAGGCTGCTAGAGGCTGAGGATATTGTCCATAACTATGTGGATGTGAAAACAAGGGGAAACAGTCAAAGTAGACATCCCAAATCACTCACAATGCAAGCTGATAAAGATTATAAAAGATCTGATGGTAAGGTCATCAGGCCAGGGAGATCATTTGGTTGTACAGGGGAAGAGACCAACAGCAGAGTGAATAATGGTGGCAGAGATGATGGCAGTAACATACAGAAGTATCACATGCCATTCTGCAATCACTAATGGAGAAAATCTGGGTCACTGAGTTTAAATGTTACAGAAAAGGTCAGAAGAGGAAAAATAAATTATTGTTACTTCATTTTATTTTGAATGTTACAATGAGTCTAGTCCAAATAATTATTATCAATAAAGGGAAAAATACACGACGTCTCTTGAAACACCAATAATGATATAACATCAGACACAATAAGCATAAGGTAGTAAATAAATATTGGCAGAACTCCAGAATCAAAAATGTGTACAGAAATGTTCAAAGTAAGTAAAGGACCCTTTTACACACATTAAGGAGCACTGGACGTGTCATGTCAGAACCATATTTTTGTTTAACTTCCCAGTGTCATTCCATGACTGATGGGGTCTGTATCATACTGGCCACCTTTACTCTCCAAGACGCGTCCTGGTACTCCTTTAGGCTGGGTCAACCTGGGAACCCAGGTCAATTTTAACAATCTGCCTAGATGTGGATTTAAACTTATGACCAGTGGGCTGAAAGTGTCTAGCCATTAATCTACAGCGACTCCCTATAGCTGTGTTAAATATCAAATTGCCTCATCCTGATGTGTCACAGAATGGCAAGGATATATTAACCAGTTTCACCATTGCACTGATAAAAGATTCACTGCTGCATCTAGCAAAAATTTCATATTGCACCTAGCAGAGACTTAATATTGCACATAACAGAGATAGGACAATTTAGCAGACTCAATGTTACTTACCTGAAGAAACTCAAAATTACATCTAGCAGGTTTAAATGCTACACCAAGTGGAGATGGAATGTTTCATTTAACAGGTGATGAATGTTAATCTAGCAGAGGCTGAATGCTACATCTAGAAGGTACTGAATGTGACACCTAACACAGATTCAATATTACATCCAGTGGAGACTGTTTTATCTAGAAGACACAAAATGTAATACGTCTAGAATCTAGCAGAGATTCACTATTACATCAAGCAGAGATATAAGGTTGCATCTAGCGAAGACTCAATACTACAACTAGCAGTTTCAATATTACATTTAATCTTATATATAAATTAGGATGTGCGTATCTCTGTCTGTCTGTATGTCCTTTATTTGTTCGCGAACGGCCCATCCGATTGAGATGAAATTTTCTACACGCCTTCCTTTCATTCCAGAGCTGTCAACTGTGATATTTTGTTAGTGTGAAATCGCCTGCTTACTCAGTATTATTTCATTTTTCATCATAATTTCATATATCTCAGGGGACCTAACTCTGTAAAAGTTATTTCAAGGGGCATAACTTTTCTGTATAACTTATAGTCATATTGTGGCATCGTTTTCAAAGATTTATAAACTCTTTGTCCATAGTTATGTACCGGCATATGAGTTATAATAAATAATGATACAATCTGTAAGGCATTTTCAAAGTTTTCATAAAAATGATGCACAATGCATAACATTGTAACTCATCTTTTTTTGCTTAAGAAGTTACTGTAGTCATGCAGGTGATTAGAAAGAGTTTTCATTAAAAATAATGGATGGTGTGTGGTAGAACGTTCTTTTAAGTTACATTTTTTTGTTGTTGTATGAATTTAATGAAGCCGGACAGGGTCAGGCAGACAGATAGACAGACAGACAGACAGATAGACAGTCGGGAACAGGAACTTATATGACTACTTATATAAATTAAATGAGATGCTTCACACCAGGAGCTGGGCGATGTCGGGCCGGGTCAGACAGACAGACAGACAGACAGACAGATAGTCGGTAACGGGAACGGGAACTTATATGACTACTTATATGAATTAAATGAGATGCTTCCCACCAGGGACTGGGCGAAGCCGGGCAGGGTCAGCTAGTATTAAATAAATTCTACATACAACTAAGTATCAATGTTATACCTAGAAGAGATTGAAAGTTACACCTAGTAAAGATTCAATCCTACACCTAGCAGAGATTCCAACGCTGCACGAGTGGAGAAGTAATGCTATATCAAGCAAATATTCCATGCTACACATAGCAGAGATTCAATGTTATACCCAGAACAGATTCAACATTACCTCTAGAAGAAATTCAGAGATTCAATACACCCAGCAGAGATTCAATATTATACTTAACAAGATTTAATATCAAGCAGATTCAGTCACACATACTGAAGTTTACATTTAGCAGAGATTCGATACTAACCTACTTGTGATTCAAGTCAACATACATTCTAAGAATTATGCATCTATTAAAGACAGCATGTTGCCATTGTTTGAACAATATTATTCCAAAAATGGTATGTAAATAAAATAGTAATGTTGAATTGTAAGCTAGCACTGACCACATAAAAAAAAAAAAGACACAATGAACCTGTTCCCCCCCCCCCCCCCCCCCTCCCCAAAAAACAAAACAAAACTTGTTGCACACAATAAATATGAGATCAATAATCAATCACATTTTAGTTAACCTTATGTAAACCAAGTACTTTCTGCAGCATTTTTGTAACCAAAGCAGTGAAATGAATAAACAATACAAGAATATATAAACAAACTTTTGGTTCTATTAAAATGTATGAGCTGCGTGGTCTCGAGGTATGGTGTCCGCCTCGAGCGCTGGAGGTTCCGGGTTCACGCCCTGGTGATGACCGGGATGTTTTCATGTGGACTTCTAGTAATAAAATTTCCCCTGGTCTCTGAGTAGCGAGATCGGACGCCTGTGTGTATTGTTGCTTACGTAAAAAAATCCCTTGGCAGTTGTAAATCGAAAAAGAGTAGCCTAACAGCGCTGCCCGGGCAAAATTTTGAGTTAAAAATCTTCCCAAAGTATTTTCAGGATCCTCGCCGGCGCTACGGAGTTTGTGCACTGAGCTGAGTTTCTCCAGATTCAGATTTGAGTTAGGAGGAAAACGGAGCACTTATGGGTTGCACCCGTATGTCGTGATGTTGATCCATCGACTAAACTAAACTAAATTGTATGAAAGCAAACATAGATGAACATGGCTCTTATTTAAAAGAATTTTCAATTATGAATTGTAATTTCTCTTTGTGCAGTCACTAACCTTTTAGTAACTTAAATAAACAATACTGTCCATTTTATTATGTTTATGAATATAATTTTAAAAAATGATCAAAACTAAATTAACTAAGCTGGCTTTACCTGAAAATACGTTTGACGATCAACCATACAACAGCATCAAATATGCAGAACTATTATAAATCTAACAAAAATCCTTAAAAAGCTGAAAAAATCTACTTCAGATTCCAATACATCCTTGGATTACACTTTGTATAAAACTGGGCAGTATGTGCAGCCTACTAGGACCACTGAAGATTTCAACAAAATATATGTATGGTTTTAGCTCACCATCTACCATCTCACCCTAACTGCTAGAGTAGACATTTAGAAGTTTTCTTGATTAAACTTAAAGACAGAAAAACTTTAGACAGATTCATTATGTAAAGCACTGACATTTGACTGTTGTTCCAGCAAGGAGAGATGTATAAAGGGATAAATCCAATTACTGGAAGGATCAGCAGGTGCATTGTGACAGCTGCTGAGGGAGACATGATCTATGTCTTTGCCTGAAGTATTATGATGTTAATTCTTCGTAGACCATAACACCTAATGTGAATCTATTTTTATAATAGAGTTTAATACTGTTAACATTAAAACTCGCAGTTATTAATTAAACCAGACTTTTTAAAAAGTCTCTTTTAATACATAATAACAAATATTTTAAAACTAACAAAATCCTGTGAGAATTCCACTTAATAATTTACAATATTTAAACTTAAAGCTTCACATGTGATAAATTAATTGAGCCCCATGCAGTAATGCACCTTTATAAACAAAAATGCAAAACATTTCTGGTGGGAAATGTCACTTGCACAACAGTTCAGCCACGGTGCAGATGTGTGCATAAAATGCAGTGTTCAGCTGTGAACTTGCTGTCCTGTAGAATAGACAAAGGAGATGTGTTGTTACAGCAAGCTCACAGCATAAACACTGTTTTCTGCACACATGGCAAGCACAGTAAAACCTAGGACTGTCTCGTGAAGCCATAATAAAAATAACAGACATAACATTTCAAAATGTATACAAACAATACATTTACTTAGAGTTTGAAATGAAACTGGAGTTTGGTAAAGGATTGTGGCCAGTTATACTGTTTTTTAAATATTTGAGCCAAAGTTTTTGGTAGAATAAACAGGTTTAAAAAAAAAAAAACCAATAAAAAATAATACAATTCATAACTTCTGTACTGTTTGGCTAGTCTCCTTGTCTTATTTTGGTAAATCCCCATTGTTAAACATGCAGTCATAATATTAAATATGTGTGACACTTTCAATTTCTCTTCACTGATGGTACATTTTGTTTGGCATCTTGTTATGCATGTGGACATTAGCTTTTTATTTTATGTTCAGAAAAATGTTCCCATCTCTACTGTGTCTTTTGATAGACATCACTAAATATTATAATTCCTTAACACAAATTTAAAGTAGAACAGTGTCATTTGCTTCTCTGAGTTCTCATATAAGATGACCATAAATTATGAACAGATCAAGATCTCATTATAGTTTTTATATAGATGTCAAACAGACATGGGGAGATAGCTAACTATATGATTTAAAATATATACAGGAGATTAGTAACCTATTAGATCTATCAATACAGACATACACAGAATTAAAGAGAAAGACACAAGACAGAGAGACAACTATAGGATAGAATGATCATGAAGCCTCACAACCATCCCAGTGGCTGAAATAATTGATGATGCTGAGTATCCTATAAGCAATTTAACATTTACAGAACATTTACTGCACAGATTAAAACTACAAATTATGAGAACTTTACTACGTAGAGAGCTAACAATTTCTTTTAAGACGCTACCTATAATAATAAATCCATTAATTAAAACTGACCATTTATAATATCTCACAAAAAATGCAAATGAGATCACAATAACAACTTGATTATTTCACAGTGTTAAACAGCGGGGGGAAAAAAATCACTTTATTTAACTTAAGTCAATACTAAGTATGTAAGCTGAAATAGGCATTTAACAGTTTTTATATCAGAACAAAGAATTACACAAAAGTTTAAAATTGCCACAGAATCATCACTGCAGGAGCACTTTAAATGCTGTTAATATTAGTGTCCTAAAAAATAACCCTGAAATTTGTGAATAATTGATCTGAACAGATAGTGACGCCAACAAAAGCACTAAGGAAGGCCTTTTACATTCATTTTATGAGTTTGGAAAAAGTCTTAAAAATGAATTATAGGTTCATATGCTTGCTTATACCAGGTAACATTTAAAAACTGTCAGATTTGACAGATTGCTTCTTAATATCGAATTTAGACATTTTGTACTAAGTGTAAATTAACAAGCTGTCTAGGATGTTCAGTTGATTCATAATTTACATATTTACTATTGAAACAGACTCATCAGCCTCTCTGATGCTGAGACAATACTCTATTCCCTGTGTTTACCAATTACATAGTAGAGAGATCAAAGTCCACATTTGTTTTTTAAAACATAAACACATAAACTAACATAATAATTAGCATTCATGGCAGCTTGTGTGTTAAAACACACTTGTTTCCTTTAGCAAATTTACAGCATCCTTTGGAATAAGGATTCAAGGTCAAGACACCTTGTCTTCCAAATTTCTGACATCTAGCACATCCCCTAATATCTGCTTTTTCTTCTATTTAATTCCCTAATGTAGAATATGTCCTTTTTCATTTAAAATTCTTCTATCCTCGTTAGTAGTTTCATCCATGTCATTGCCATATTACTCATGTATCTCTAAATGTTATATTTATGTAGTTTGTTTTTTCAATCTCCACATATTTATTTTTCTCTGTGGATTTCCCTAATATGAAGTTCTGTCAAACTGCTTTCTTCTATGTTCTGAAGAATATCAATCACTACTTATTAACTTATGATTCAATTACTGTGATAGGCCTCAAGAATGTTTATAATATTATTTTCTTCTTTACTTTCGATAAACATGCAGGCAGCTCAGGGACACCAAATACCTCTTATTACTACTGCATATGATAATACATTTATTCAAGATCACACATTTGCATAATTTTGATATAATGAATATTAGCTCTTGACAAAAGCATTGCTTTGTTTTTTTTTAAACAGGCAACATGTGACCACAAAGAGCAGCTATGGCTATGATAACAAAATACAATAATCCTGTTATTGGGTTTTCTCAGTGTGTGTCTTATCCAGCGAGTTTCCCTTATCTCTTTGTCTCTTTCTTATTGTTGTATATAATGTTCTAGTTTCATAAGCCTCTTTCAGACAATCGTTGTTAGTTACTCTGGCTGTCCAAGGAATTAGCAACATTCGTCCCAGGTATCACATCTCTGTTGCTTCCAAGGTCTGTCTAATTCGTTCATTTACATTCCAAGATTCACAGAAGCCCAATAACTATAATAATTTCTTCTTTAGATGATTTCTAACAGCTGATATTAAGCTACACTTCTGTAAGTTGGATATCTGACTGCCAGAAGTCTTCCGTACTCACCTTGTCTACTAACCCTTGCAGGACCTTATACGTTTTAGAGACTGTGACCATAAATCATTCCTTAGTTTCTAGAATTCTTTAACATTCTACATTGAACAGATTTTCATGCTTATACAATGTTATTTATCGTCTTAATTTTACTTAACAGTGGATGGTGATTTGAGTCTACATTTTCACAGTTAAACACTTTTAAGTAATGTAGAGATGATTTCTTCTTCTGCGTTCATCCGGATTTTTTTCCGGATGTGACTGCGTTGTGCCTGTTTACAGCAGAGCTGCGTTCTTGCGCTGTTAGGCCGACACATCCGACTTCTGCGGGCATTTGTTGACCGGGTTAACCTTCCCGGGGGAGATGATTTAAATTTCTTGTTAATACAGATTTGGCCAATTTGGTTGTCTGTATTGTGGATTGGAGATACCCATGTTGCTTTATGTATTCTTTTATGTGGCAAAATACTTCTGCCTATGACATATTGATTCACTGAGCAAAAATGTGTGAATAATTCTCCATTTTTGTTTGTTGCAATATAGTCCATGCTTCTCCATGATCTCTTAATAATCAGCTTTTTATTATCATATCACGGCATTCAGTCCATGTATTAAAATTTTGATATTAACATTTATTTGATTACCGATAGTACTTTGAAGATTCCTGTAAAATTTATCTTTAGCTATTTCATCCTTGTCATTTGTTGGTGCACAACACTGAATCATGTTCATGTTTACACTATTTTTGTTTGTTTGTGGTTCTAAATGTTGCTGTTATTATTCTAAAACTTAATGCTTCCTGCATTAGTCTCCTCACAAAACTATTAAGATATCATGCATCAAGAAGAACAAAGACACTAACAGCACACAACATCTGAACATCGAAGAAAACTAGCTCATAATGACCATCATGTCCCAGAAAAAAGAAGGCAGTGGCAGACCAGCACAAAGGTGAACAGAGAACATTAAAGACACCCTGGGAATGAAAATGTACAAGCGAGGGAAACATACACGATCGAGAGATATTCCAGAGGGTGTAATGAGAGTGATGTTGTGCAGAGGACCTGCTACAAGAAGGTAATTTCTCTTCCCATGATATTGCTACAGAATGTTAACCGTCTGCTTCTGCTGTCTTCAAGAATTGAGTTTCTACCAGCACTAAATTTGTTATTGTAGCTCTCATCTTTACTTTGTATACTCTACATCCTTATTATGAATGTAACAAATGCATTTAATGTTTTATTTTTCACATTTATTTTACTAATGATTTTATGTACAATATATGCTCACTTAAAATGATTAAGAAAAAAATTAAAAGTTGCCACACATTTGAATGTATGTTATATCACCATTAATGTATAACTGAATAGATAAAAAAAAATATGGCAGTGCAAAAACCACACTTGTAAAAGTATAATAGTATAATAACAGAATATTAGTTGACTCAAGTTGGCTACTACTTCATTTGCATATATTCCTGTTGACACATGAAGGTGTATGAAGAAGAAGTTGATTCCACCAAAAGAAGGAATATTAATACAACAAAATAATATTTGAAAAATAATTCTTCTTCATTAAGTACAAACACATCTTGATAAAAGATTAGACATAATTATGTTACTTACAAAGATAAAAAAAAATAATAAACAATTCTCATTTCAGTGTGCTGCTAAGCGAAAATAACTTCTAAGATTATATGATCATTAATGTGTCGTTTACATTGAACAATAACCTGACATTGGTTATACAGGTAGAATGAAGGAATACCCAAAACCTGAAATGATAACGGACACTGCATTCCTAGTTATAATTAAAAAGAACTGAACAGGATAATCTGAAAAACGGAAACAACAAGCAAGCAGACTTTAAAAAAAAGACATCATTTTGATTTTAGCTTCAAAATGTTTAGTAAAGTAAACAACAGACCATTTTCCACACTATGAGGCCAACTGCTCTTACAGTGCTGGCTATATATTATAAGAGGACAATCAGCACTCGATGGATTATGTGAATATCACCAGTGCCATATTTACTTCCCAGAACATTTCCAGGGTACCTATCTTAGACTGAGTCAACTTGGAAGCCTGACAAATTGTTCGAGTGCTACATATTTCTTGTTATTTACTCCCTGCATGCTACTTATGAAAGTCAAATTCTATGATTAGAAAATGTGTCTCCTCTTCTCTCATTGCCCCCAAAAAATAGATAAAAAGACCTGATGAAGTTAAAACTTCACAAAATCAGATATCCTCAGAATATTAGACAATAAATAAGAGCTTTCTTGTTTTGCAAATTATTATGCAAGCTGAGAACAGTGTTAATTTTTTTAACCACTGAATTATTATATTAATTATCTGCAAACAAATACTGCATTGAATTGTAAAAGTTACTCATATTTGAATCACTCGATTTAACATTTCTTTATTCTCATACGTTTACACTGTTAAAATCTCAAATAAATTATGTTTACTTTCGTCAGATATTGTAAAAATGAAACTAATAATAATAATAATAGTCTTAATAGTAATTGTAGAAAGTAGCAGCAGCAGCAGCAGTAGCAGTAATGATAATAAACACATAACAATCAATTTAATGCACATTACAGACTTTATCACCAGCCAACTTGGAAAAATAGATTTCAACACAGAAAGTTAACATAACAATCTCCGTTTAGTGACACAATGACTATGCCATGTGCAGACTATTAGATAGCAACGGAACAGAGTACTTTATTACATGATGGTGGCGATGTAGACATATGATGATGATGATTATGTAGACAACAGTCTCTCTCCAACAGTGGCTGCCTCTATCTCCCCGTCCCCTGGAGTCTATCTCTTATTTAAAGAAGGACAAATAATGACTACAAGGCTATAGCCATATTCCATTCCTAATTACTTCATTTAAACAATAAAACAAGGAGTATCTCTCCTGACAGTTCTGCAAAAGCTATATATACAGTAGTTATCTCATACAGTGAAAATTACTTGATATCTCCACTTCCATTTTGCTAATTTTAATCTAACTATTTGCGTCTGCAAGTTTTGTTATCAATCTTCGCTAGTTTTCACTAAAAACAATAAAAAAAATTAATATTTAAAAAAAAATAATATACAGTATGATCTCATATAGTGGAACTTTCTCGATATCTCTATTTATATTTTGTTAGTTTCAATCTCACTTTCTGCATCTGCTAGTTTTGGTATCACGATTTACAAGTTATTACTAAACACAAAGCAAGCTAGATCTAGAGATGATACTCTAGTTATGTGTTTTTTTTCTCCTGTTCCTCCATCCCCATACTACTGTTCCCTATTTCACCATTCGCTTGCATGGGCACCTCCCCTTCCCGTTAACGAGTGTTCTTCTCTCAGGCGGCTAGGCCAATCGCTGGGTTTGTGATGTAATTGACCTGTAGCTAATTGACCCACCTTAACCACACATCCGGTTCATTCACTTCATTGAAATCATACACGCTGATCGTTTGAATGACGTATCCAGCCCACAACAAGATTACAGACAAATAACTTTTATTGTTATATTTACATGTCATGTTTTTCATGTAGTTGTGTTGGTTTGTGTTTATTTTGTGCTGATGAAGGCTTTAGATGCAACGTCCAATTTGTTACTTGTAATCGTGTTCTAGTAAAATTTACTATCTACTTCTCATTTTTTGCTGATTCATTCAATGCCTGGTTATCTGAGTGAATGCAAATTTATGTGTCTCAGTGACAATCTATATCTGAGTGAATTGCTGAATGAAAGGCTGAAAAGCCACTACACTATTCGTTGGTATCTTTGGAATGTAAAAATGTAGTGTTTAGATCAGTTGCATGATCATCCGGAAATCATGATATTGATTAGCTTTAAATATGAACTATATTTCACATCACCAAAGGAACCAAAACAATACATCATGTGCGTAATTTACTTGATTCTTGGTTACTAAATGGTGCATCAGGAATCTTCCAGATGAACAATATTACGCAACATTGTTTATTTTGATCAGCTTATTTCCTCTTGAACATTTTCTACAACTTTCAATGCTTTATTAACACTGACAACAAGTTAATAATGATGCTGAATCTACTTTTATATATTGACTGTTTAATAAACAGACACATCTTATTCAGTATACTGGTTTATTAATATAAACCCTTAAGAATGAATCTCAACGGATAGAATATTGATTACAAAAAGAAAATGAGAGTATTGCTGTCCTTTCAGCATCTAAACACATACAAATAATATCCAAATTACAGAAACAATCCACAACTAATAGAATAATAAACAAACTCAAGCATGCTAACAATTTAATAAATTTGGTGATATCAACTAACAGCAAGTGATAATACAACTACAAAAATGATATACATAAAGATCTAAGTGTGAAAGTCATAATAAATGGATTAGAAACCTGTTTTGTTACATAAAGCCATCAAACATACGCATCTTGGGAACCAATTAATTTTAGAAAAGTAAATACACATATGGTATCTGGTTTTATTATCTTTAAGCATAAGGCAGCTACAGTAGACAGTGACTAGGACACATGCCTGCCTGTTCGGTGGTCATGTGTTCAAATCTCTTTCAAGGCATGGATATCTTTAACATTGATGTGGGCTCCCAAGACTACCCAGCCTAAAATGGGTAACAGGACATTTACTGGGAAATAAAGGTGACTGGCTTGATACTGACCTCATCACCCACCTAGTATCTGAATATTGAAGAAGGTTAGCTACAAAAGACGATAAAACAAAGAAAATTGAAATATTTTGGTCACTTGAAACGTCCTGAAAGTTTGGAGAAGACAATAATGGAGGGGTATATGCCCGGGAAAAGAGGAAGAGGAAGGCCAAAGATCTACAGATGGGAGTACTGGACGTGGGACATCTTGCTTATGATCGAGAAGTTTTCTGGAAGGTTGTTATGGGAGCGAGGTTCTGCAAAGGACATGCTATTGAATGAACGAACGAACACATATGGTGCCAAATGGTCTAAAATATGGGGCTTGTATCAAATACCCAATACACCGCATGGTGAGAAAAGGGGTCTTTACCTTTCTCACTTTTATCTAACAATAAGAGAAAATTAATAAACAAAATGAAAGCAGGTGTAAGTGAGAATACAGCAATACTGATAGAATAAACATATGTAAGCAAGAGTACAGCAGTACTGAATGAATAAACAGGTGTTACTTACATGACTGAGACTGAGGACTTGGTGTGACATAGTTGGAAGGAAATGCCCCTGTCTGCCCATCCAACTGGCCAATCCACCAATCAGAATTGTCCCGACTCAACACTGTGATCACAGAATCCTTCTGGAATGTTAGTTCATCGTCATTCTGTGCAGTGTAGGCATAAAGTGCCACCACAGTTTCCACTGTCACAGACAAACACATGATATTCAAAACAATGTCTTCCTGTGTTTAATTTCAATAATGAAGACAAACGAAAGGTTCACAATATATTGCCTGACATATTTTGATGCAGCAAAATAAATTGTGCATATAATTGTTTGTGTCTTAATTATGAAAAGTCCCATAGCAATTACTTTTACATTTTAAATAAATATTAAAGAACACGCTAAGTTAACTAAACAACAGCAGAAAGAAATGAAAATGAAGTGAACAAGCAACCTAAAACTCTGAACATTTTCTCTGTAAATTACAAGGCCATATACTTTATTCATCCAAAATGGAACCTAGTCAAGGCTGTGTACATCAACAGTCTGAGATGACAGTGGAATCAATTTTACAGGAATATGAACTACACACAAGTCTCAGATCACAGTGTTGGCCAGTCATTTTATTCACACAGAAGCCCACGAGAACTGACGTAAAGGTAATGATATCCAGCTTGAACTCAAGAATACCTGGTATGTTTCACAGTCTAGATGATTAATTTCGATTTTTACCAAATAAGGAAAGAAATGTAAACTCCCTCCTGATTCTGGGGAAGTGCATCGGACATCTAGCCTTCTCGAAAATGGGGAAAAAACTAGAACGTTGCTTATGATAAAAATTCCTCACAGGTTGAAAATAAAATATGAAAAGTCCCTCTGATGTAGCTTCAAGCTGAAGAAGTAGAGGGGCTCACGTGTTGCAATGACCCCAAGAGTTACATCCTCGGTAGCACAGCTGCTTGTTGGGTCTCCCATGTTGGACAGTTCAATGGATAAAAATCAGATAAAGAGAGAGACAAACCTGCTGCCTTGTAGGTAGACTGGGGACAGTCAAAGGCTAGGGAAAGATCATCAACATAGTCTATATTCTCAGAAATTAAATAATTGCATTCCATTACAGACAATACACTAGTAATGGCTCTTCACTATTTCAACGTCTTTCTCAAAGCACGTTTTCAGTTGTTACATATTTTCATCCTGTTTCATTCATGGATTTACCACTTGCTAGAATTCCTAGCTGAGGTAGGATTATTTTTTCTGCCTAGTTCGGCTCCGTGGTCAACCTAGCCTAATTGTTTTAGACAATTTTTAGACTATTCTAGGAACTGTCTGAGAAGGAAAGGCGACAAGGAAAGGAAATGGCCACCCAACCTCATATAACATGGTTTAGAATATATGAAGGCCTAACACTTTAAACCCCAATTGCAGTGTCTGCAACGGGATAACCTTTATCTTTTTATATGTTAGTATGAAAGACACTTGCTGTGGGGTTTCCAAACATGGAAAAAGGTGATAATCAATTACCAGACTCCTTAGTGATAATCAATTACTGGACTCAGTGATATTCAATTACCAGACTCCTTAGTGATAATCAATTACCGGACTCCTTAGTGATAATCAATTACCAGACTCCTTAGTGATAATCAATTACTGGACTCCTTAGTGATAATCAATTACCGGACTCCTTAGTGATAATCAATTACTGGACTCCATAGTGATAATCAATTACCAGACTTGTTAGTAAATAAGCAGCAAGTTTGTTTAATGGAATGATGTCAGTTCTGTTAAAACATGATCACAATGTGCCTTTCCAAAAGGTGCAGGTATTGATTTTTCTCAACAGATGTTGGACCTAGGTGTGTTGGATGAATTCTATTGATGAAATACCTCCATAATAGTCTTAGACCATTCAGCATAATTTCTTTCAGTCTGCCTTTGCTTCTTCTGCTACTGATCTTTCCAATCATGATCTTCTTCAATGTCTCTCTTCTCATTATATGATCAAAGAACACTGCAAGTCTCTTTCTTATAATTGCATACAATGTTCTACTTTCATTAGCCTCTTCCAGGCAATTGTTGTTAGCTGCTATGGCAGTTCAAAGTATTTGCAACATTTGTCTCTGAAACCACATTCCCACTGCCTCTAAGCTCTTGTTTTATATATTCATTCACATTCCAAGATTTGCTGTCATACAGCAGAAGATGTTTTATATAACATGTCAGTACTCTCTTTCTGACGTTCAATGAAAATGACTTATTACATGAGATACTTTTCATCTTCTGAAATGCAGCCTAACCTTCTCTTAATCTATGTCACACATCTTCCATCTGATAATATGACTGCCTTCAAATATAATTTTCTGATACTGGTTATGTATTTTTTATTTCTGTTGTAATATCATATTTTTGTGTTATATTTTTCTTTACAAATAACAAATCACCATCATAACCCTGTAGTGTATAAGTGTTGTATGGTTACAAAGCATTCATCTTGAACATAAACTTGATACATTTAATTGTTAACCGGATACATGGAGGAAATCTATCTATCTATTCTTTAGACTGCTGAGTTAAGGAAACTTATTGAAGATATAATAATAATATATTATTTTATAATAAGATATATTATATACTTGATCATGGCATACACTGAAGTGACCAGTTACTCCCCTTATCATCATCTTTCCTTTCCCCAAAAAATTCTGGGTCAAGCCTAGAGCTGTAGTGGTTAGGACAACTAACCTGGTCCTCCAAATGCTGAGAAGTGAATCCCAGATCAATCTATTAGCAAGCACGTGCACTAACCATTCAATCAATGAATCAATCTGATGTAGGTTGGCTGCCATTCTCCAACACTCTCTCGCCATTGTTGTACTCTTTGACAGACTACTGTCCAACCATCTCTCAATGTTGTCTTCCCATTAATATTGCTGACTGCCAGTCACCCACTTGCCTTGAACTCTAGTTTAGTTTTTACAAGAATTTTTGTTTCATCTTTTAATGTGACAAACATATTTAACTTTGCTCTTGTGTATTGCTTACATTAAGACTCTTTTCATTCCCAGCCTCTCTAGAATCTCTCTAGTTGATTGATTTTGTCTCCATGAAATATGATATATTCTACAGCATATCCACATCTCCTGGGCTTCAATTAGACTTTCCAATTGCTTATTCATTAAGGTCAGCATGGCTGAGGGGTTTAAGGCGATGTGCGGCAGTAAAAACATCGATTTTTGGTCAATTTGGCTTTTTTTTGGAATAGTTCATTTTTAGACACCTTATCATGTCTTCTATCAGATTCTGTACTTATTTTTGTTTAAAAACTTTTATTTTAATGCAATATTCATAATTTACTGAACCCACCCTAGGTGTCAAATTGTATAATTATTGAAAACTGTTGCGAAATTGACGATTTTCAAATCCTAGCAACGATATCTCAGGAAAACACGACACGCGCGTGTAAGGTATCCCTGGAAAGGTCGTGAACTTCCGTAACTGTTCGTGATACTCCGTGTTCGTCTAATCGGAAAGTTTTCTGTATACATCGGGTTTATTCGTGTCTATCATCTTCCGGAAACTTCCATATATGGAACGCCGTAAGCAATCCGCGTTAGCCGATGGCTGAAATTGATCACGTGGGTTTCCAAAATGGCGGCTTTGTGTTGTTTACACCTCGCGACGTGCTGAACGTTCATTTTTGACGACAGACTGACACGTATTGAAATATGCCTCGTTCTAAGAAATTTAACACCCAGTCATCTACTCAACGTAAGAAATCTCTCAGACTACACCTCGCAAATGCTCGTAAGCAGCGAAAAGCCTATCAGAACGTCGTAAACGATACAGACAATTCTGAAACTACTGAAAGCGACCCAGGTAAATTGCACATGCCACTTCTTCCAAATCCAAGTGTTTTGACAGTGAATTTGAATGAATCAGTGCTATCGTGTTCTTCTCAAAGTTGTGGAAGTGATTCTTTTATTACCCGAAGCCAATTTAAAAGAGATACGTATAAATACACAACATCCACTAGCAGCAAGTATGCTTCTGGTGACGACAATGGATATCAAAAACGGGAACAAAGAGCAATAGTTGATTGTTCAGAAATTGAGGCAATAATCAAAATATTATGTTGTCCAGTTTGTAAAAATGCTAGTCTTATTTTGAAAACTGACAGCAAGAAAGCCAAGGGATTAGCTGTGTATGCAGAGGTTTACTGCTCTTGTTGTGAAGAAGTAGTGTGTGGAAGATACCTATCTGAAAGAAGTAATGATGGGGATAGATCTTTTGCTGTCAACAGCCAGTCAGTATATTCAGCATTAGTTTGTGGGATGGGTGCAACAACATTCAATAACTTTTGTGAAAATATGAACCTGCAAGGTCTTCATCACAAAACATTTCACAGAAAAGCGAATAAACTATATTCAAAGATAGAAGATCTGGAGGACACTGTTTTCTCTCAAACCGTAAAGTATGTTCGACAGGCTCATGCACAACAGTCAGGCATAACTCTACATGACAATGATGTGCTAGATATTAGTGTCAGCTTTGATGGCACTTGGCTGACTAGAGGCCACACATCCCACATTGGAGTTGGCTGTGCAGTGGATGTTCTTACGGGACTTTGCATAGATGCCCATGTTATGTCCACATATTGTCAGGTGTGTGAAACCACTGGTAAGACACTTTCCAGGGACAAACCAGATGAATTTGCAGCATGGAAGGCAGAACATCTTCTAAATTGTGATAACAATTTCACAGGATCTGCTGGAATGATGGAGGTTGAGGCTGCAAGGGTGCTGTGGCGACGGTCTGTGACCCGTCATAAACTTCGCTACACGTCAATACTTTCTGATGGTGACACCAAAACATTTGCGGAACTTACCAAGATCAAACCATATGGGGATGACATTGAGATAGACAAAGAGGAGTGTATCAACCATGTCAGTAAACGCCTTGGAACAGCACTCCGCAATGTTGTTGCTGACTGCCGAAAGCAAGGTGTGACCCTAGGAGGACGCGGTAAAGGTCAGCTTACGCAAAATGCCATCCGTAGGCTGACAATTTATTACAGTAGAGCCATTCGAAACAACACAAGTGTAGAGTCCATGCGGAAAAGTGTTATGGCTTCACTGCATCACTGTTTTTCAACAGACAAAAGTCCACGTCATGAAATGTGCCCAAGTGGAGAGCAATCTTGGTGTTTTTTTCAATCCGCCCTGGCTAAGCATCAGGTACCAGGTCCTCATGACAAGATGTTACACACATGGCTCAACCGTGACAAGCTTGCGAAATATCTGTTGCCAATTTACGAAAGGCTGTCTGACACTAAACTACTTAGTAGATGTGTGTCAGGACAAACTCAAAATTCAAATGAGTGTTTACACAGCTTGATATGGGCTCGATGCACTAAAGACAACTTTGCCTCTCGCAAGCGCGTTCAGTTTGCAGTTGTAACTGCAGCAAGAGAGTTCAACTTTGGAGCTGCTGCTGCCCAAGACACTGCAGAGTTTTATGGACTTTCTACAGGTCTGCATATGCAGAGACTAGGAACATTTAGGATGCAGAAGCAAGTAAGAAATAGTCTGAAGTACAAGAAGGACAAACAAACTAAAAGACGTGACACTGTACGAGCGGCCAAACTGAAGAGACAAGGTGAGCTGCATGCCCTGGAGGGAGGTCCTGCATATTCAGCAGGACTATTTTAACAGTCAGGTAAAGTTTTACACTGTTTTTCTCTGTAAAAGACTGTATTAGTAATAAAAAACAAAAAAATAATTAGTTTTTCCCCGTTTTCTCATTTTGCCAGTTTTTTATACATAGGTACAATTTTTTTTTAAACTATCCGTTAGATTTTAATCAAAATGTGCAGAGATATTCTTTATTATATCATTTACATTGTGAGTAGATCAATCTTTAAAATTAAGTTTAAGTTTTTGTGTTGCACTAAAAAAAAAAAAAATATGTCATGAAAAATGTCATTAAAATTTTCAAATTATGAAAAAAAAAACTGCAAGGAGATATCATTAAAATTTTCTACTAAACTTGTAAAGGGTCTATTTATTTACACATAATACAAAGAATTTAGCCTGTACATTAAAAAATAAATGTTTTAGAGGTACATTAAGAAATTCAATATGGCCGCTGTTTATCTTGGTTTCCATAGCAACCGTTAAGTGCAAAGTCAATTTGACAATATTTTATCGATCAGCAGTCTTCAGTATCAAACCCTATATCATAAAAGAACATAGAAATTAAGTATTATGGAATTAAATTTTTTAAGGTTAGCATCGCCTTAACATGTTTAAAATGTCTTTTTTGACAGAGGCATTATGGGCTCATTGTACTTGCCGGTGATGTGGACTTAAATATTGACTTCTCATCCTTGACTTGGGGGAATTAATTACTAGTACCTTAGAAATTGGGAGGGTTTTCCTGATGCCTAGGAACATTGGTAATAGGGAAAGCTAATCCTAACACAAAATCAGTTCAGTGCACTCACTATCAGTGGCAACTACTAGTAATACTAGCATATGTGAGGACTTTGAGTTGAAAGTGAGCAAACACACAGAAAAAAAAATTGTCCCAGGTTTCTGTGTCACACAGTAGCACTGAATAAATATATAACGTGACAATTCTTATTTTTAATGTTATTTATCCCTCTTTAGACAATTAGACGTAGACAGTCAAAATTTTTTGGACATGTTATGAGAAGAAATGGACTGGAGAACTTGGTGACAGCTGGCAAGATCGAGGGGAACAGACCAAGAGGAAGACCGAGAGGAAAATACCTGGATGGCTTGGCCACATGGCATGGACGAGACAGGAACACTGAGCTGATCCACGACTCTGGTGATCGAGTGAAATGGCGAATCATGACCGCCCACGCTTTCCGGCATGGCACATGATTGATTGATTGATTGATTATCCCTCTAGATGTTAATATATTTTTCCATGCTCCTGAAAATATTTTTGGCCATTTATATTCTCTTCTTTATAACTAAGAATTATGCCACCTTGATTCCGAAGGTGAAAATGTCAATCAATAAATAATGCAGGAACTTACACTGATTAATGTTAGTTAACCCATCCTGATTAACAACACTCTGTGGTGTTGCCGATCGACTGCCTTGTGAACTCACCTGGAATCACAACAAAGTAGTCAATGTTCACAATGTATTCAATGCAAACAGTTGATTAAACAGCATAAAACAATAAGACCACTACAACCAGTACAAAGACCACAATAGTAGGACAGAATCACCAATGTGGAGTTCATGGAAGTAAATAAATTGCATGCAAAATTTAAAACTAAAAGCTATTTATTATTTTCTAATATTCCATTCCAACTATCAAACAATATAAATACAAATATTTCTGAATATTTCTGACTGGCCATAGCAATGCAAAGTTTAAAAATATAGTAAGTACTTATATTACAACACCAGAAAACAAATAAAAGTACAAATATTGAGAACATGCATCTTTCCAGTGGCAACATAAGGAAGTTAGTCATGAACCATTTCACAAACACTCAAGAAGAAAATCGAGACTTGTGAACTTATATAACAGAAAAATGTTTAGAATACAATAAATCGAGATAAGAAAATAGTATTGACACTCTACAAGATATGGTCATCAAATAAAACTGGCTCTAAACAGTAATGTCTTGGAAACTAACATCTGTGATCACATCAAACAACACAATGATTTAGAAAGAACAGTAATGGAAGGCATGGTTCTTGGGAAAATAATTTAGGAGCTGGTCGACATAAATGTAGATTTGTTTAAAGTTGCTTATCCTATACTGGACGTTGCAGTCAACACCAGCATTTTACTGCCATTGTTCATGTCTTGGCAAATTTTACGTTCAGTAATTTGCCATTGCTTTCTGAACGACCGGCTCCCATACCAACACATTAAAATCCAGCAAGACACAGTCTGCTGCCAAATCGGTCACTGCTATGTTTCAAACACGGGTAAGCGGCATTACGAATTACGTCCGCAACATCATCGCCACGGAGGCCGGCGATCTAGATACAGAGAATAAATGTAGATACAGAACATTAAAGATACATTGGACAGGAAAATGCATGAAACAGAAGATCTGCTGAAGGATCAAGAGTTTTTCCAATGGATTGTGACAGGAGCCAAGTAGGCTCATGTCAGCAATGAGTGAATCATGATGCATGAATTTAATGTGACCCACAAGAATCATGTCATGATTAATGGAAGAGTTGAACAATTTCACGAAATGTGTTAGTCTGCACGAAGATGCCATGAGAAGTAATTCAGGTTTCGAGCATCAAAAAAAACAAAACAACGATAACATCACCAATGTTTTCTAGTTTTATATTAGTGTAATGTAGGAGTGACTGATTGTACAATTTTATAATAATTTGAATCGACTTTGTAAATGTGCAATGTGAATTATAAGTAGAGAAATATTGTGTTAGAAATAATCATTATACTTATACATTCAGTAAATATGAGTTAAGTAATGCTGGACCTTAAGTCAGTTGAAAATAACACAGATGTATGTAGTCACAAAGTAGGCATTTAAATATGATGCTAATGTCATCAAATAAAAACCATCATGAAGAAATTGCATGACGAGTCCTGAACTATCAGTGTGAGAGCCCAGTGAGCAAATCAAACATCAGAAAATATATCTGTGTATATATAATACATAAATCAATCAACACAACATGAAGCCAGTATTATCATTAGACCTATGAAAACTATGGAATGTCATTCGGAATCCTGACAGACCATCATAAGAGCGGTGTTTGTCTGCAAAGAACTTGCTACATGGTAACACATTTCTAAATTTTAACAAATCACATACCATTAATGTTGTAGCTGAGCCAGGTTCTGGTGTGGACCTTGCACTGGAACCGCCCAATAGCTTCACATAATTGGCTGGAAACCAGCCAATCTTTTTCTTTTGACCTCTAACCTGGAAAGTATAACATCTACATATGAAATGGGCATTGCATATGAAATTTACACAGCCAATTCAATGTGTGACAACATATATAGAATAGGAATTTTACACCTAGCTTCCAAAATTCAGGATTATATCAATATCAGAGATGCTCTGTTTAAAGCAATTGAAAGAATCACAGCGTAACCTTTTCTGTCCCAAGCAACAAACCATGTGTGACTGGATTAATATATACCAATGATGGGCACAATCATAAGTGAATGCATTGCCTACTACGTGTTTAGCCAGAGCATACTAAAGCAGTATAACAGTATATATGTTCTTTACAAGATGTGTATATTTGGCCCCTGTGAAAGTAATACACTTGTGATATCGTTGCCATTGTTATTCACCCACAGGTCTGCTACTGTGACCCAGGATTGAAAGAGTTAATTCCTAAATGTTTAGTCCCTAACCTATCTGTAAGTCACATCATGCCTTAAACTTGTATCTTTATTTAATTTATTTCAGTGCGCCCATTTCACCTGTTAGTTCATCTATCCTGTAATGCTGTCACAACAAGAATCAACTTCTACTACTGTTTTATCATCCTTTAAAAGTGAAGGCCACTAATGTAGCAGTTTTATGATTTTTCCTGTGTCTAGTATGTCGGTGATGTGGCCAAGTGGTTACAGCAATTTGTATTGCCACATGTATACAAAATTCAAGATTGGTGACTCAGCCATGTGCACATGTGGTTTGGCGTCGCAGACAGCAGAACTCATACTCCAGGACTGTCCAAACTACAACATATCCAGGCGAACCTTTTGGCCTAGAGAGACAACAGTGGAAGATAAACTCTATGGACCGCTGAGTGAACTAAAAAAGACTGTTAGATTCATACAAGAGACAAATTGCAGTTATAGACTATTTCCGGCGAACGAAAGAAGAAGAAGTACTCCCACAAACTGCACTAGAAACACAGATGCGGGCGATTTGGAAGTAGACTGCCCTGTGATGGACAAACGATTGATCGATTGATGCATGCTATCATGGATCTGTCAGCTGAAAAGGTCTTTTAATGCTTCCTGTCTTGAGCAAAATATACAGGGTGTATTTTTAATGACTGTGGGGTTTTTGAAAATATTGCCGTTCCAAGTTTTGTATTCACCCTATGTGAACTCATGCAACATAAAAGGTAAATACAAAACTTGGAATGGCAATATTTAAAAAAAAACCAGTCATTAAAAATACACCCTGTACAAATTAGGTAATGATGCAACTATCTGTTTAAAAAAATATTATCGTCCAGAATGCATTCTCTCCCCCTCTGCCACTTGCCTTCAGCTGTTGCCTGCAAGACAATCTTCTTAATGCCCTGAAATGCAGCCTTTACCTATTCTGCTATCAATCTCTGTTACACATCTTCCATGTAATGTTATGAATGACCCCAAATATTTTAATTTCTTGACTTATGGAACACATCTCTGTAATACAATGAGAACAGAAGTGTAAATATTTTAGAAACTTTCTGTTACACACTTGTAGCTCTCCTTCCCACCATCCCCGAGGGCTTTTTTGCTTGACATTGATCAGGTTTCCAATCTCAAGGCTGAGCTGCCCAGTTCCAGTTGCCACATAAGGGGCTATCACTCTAGCTATTTCTGCAGATAGAACATTATATATTAGAATCAGAAACTGTCTACTACAAATTGCAGTGATAAGGATGACAAAATAAAGAAGGCTCACATAAAAGAGTTGGAAAATACATCAGTAATAACCTAAAATGAAAAAAAAAAACCAAAAAAAAACTACAAACAGCATAAGATCAGAAAAGTATAAAGCTAATATGTGAATTGTATGTTTAAAAGCCAACAACCCACATAGCAAGCTCAGCTCCCAGTCAGAGGATTGGATGCTTTCCAACCAGTTTGACTCTGGGGTTATGTCAACTGTACAACATTTGTACTGATTTTTCTGGCAAGGCCAGGTGGTGAAGGAGGAAACTGGTTATCTCCACCTTACAATGTTGTGCTCTGGCGTACATAAAGGCCCAACTCTTCACACCCATCTAGCAGCATAGTCATGGTATTACCTCTACTTTGTAATGATATCTTGCCTTATTTTATTACCAGAAATAAACATTAATTCCAAAGTTATTAAGTATTTGTAAAAATGTGCCGATGTACCGGTCTCCCTGGCCTAGGGCTTAACAGCATTGTTCGTAATCCCGTATATCCACGTGGGGAAAACAGCAGCTGCGAGAATCGGCAGTGGTTCGTGCCGCGCTGGTAACTTACGGGGGTATGTGAGTCGGTCGTTCAGAAAGCAATGGCAAACTACTGAACGTAAAACTTGCCTAGTACATCAACAGCAGCTGAAAAATGCTGGTGTTGACTGCAACGTTCTGTAAGGGATACGCAACATTAAAAAAAAATATGTGCTAAGATTTGGTAAACACAAATTTGTTAAAAAGTATATTTTTTTAACAATGCCACAATTGGAATATCATTTCTGTACAAATTTCATTTCACAGCAATGGCACATTAAACTAGTTTAGATTACTTAAACTAAAATTTCTTCAGTTGAATATATCTTTCAATTCTTCCTAACAAAACTGACCTGGCTTCTTGACACTCTTCTGTTCTGGCTGAAAGTGTAAAAGAATACGCATGTAAAATGATTGAAGACACAAAGAATAAATAATACACTGGTTCCCTAACTCTGTCCTCTGGAATGCACCGTGGCAATGAACATTTACTCACCACCTGTCATAGTGGCCTCCTTTACTTCACACATTTCCTGGTACAAATGTTTACCTTAGGCTCACCTGGGAGCCCAGGTCAGATTTTAAAAAAATCTGTCTCTCTGGTGTTTGTACTGACAGAAAAATACGTTTTAATTTCTATTGGTGTCTACAATATATTACATGGGATATTGGAGATACGGCCCTAGGCCCATATTTTCTTCACCAAATGACCCTCAATGAGTAATGAGGTCAAAATCACGCCACATTCAGTGACATTCTCCATTACCTATCTCATGAGGTTAGGTTGATACCAGAACCATGTGATTAAAATACAATTCCATCTTGCAGTAGATTTGAACCCATGTTAACTTGGTCAGGAGGCAAGAGTACTCTCTACTACATTAGTACTGCTTTTATGATGTTACATGTAACACAATTAATGTAACAATTATTTACATAAATAATTTTGGGAAATATATTGTACAAATATTTCTCTATCCAAATCCAACATCAATCCTGGAGACTTTTTTTTTTGCATATCCTTTACAGGATATCGCTGTCAACACCAGCATCTTTCAGCTGTATGTTGATTTCTTGACAAGATTATGCTCAGTAGTTTGCCATTGCTTTCTGAGCGGCCGGCTCACATACCCCGTAAGTTACCGATGCGATTCAAACCACTGCTGATTCTCACCGTCATCACGTTACCCACAAGAGTATACGAGATTACGGAGAAAAGTCACTAACCTCTAAGCCACGAAGCCGGCATCCTGAAGACTGGGTACATGCAATTACAGATGAATTCACTATTACAGTCATCATGAAAGCAAGAGGTGGAATTTACATAAAAATACCCAGACAATTTATCCGTTATGAAGAATGGGGAAATGTACGCTCCAATTATGAAGCTGAAATTGCTGCATTGGAAAGCGCAATATTTCATCTAAAGACTTTGAGACCTCTCCTGTATACATCCTGAACATCAATATCTTTCCTGAATTATTGTCTGCTCTGCTGGCTCTAGAATACACTGTTCAATGTAGAGAAGAATTTATCACTCTATCTATTGACCAGATCAATACATCTCTCAATGTTAGGGTATTTATGCAGATCATTCAAAGTCCTGGTAATGACAAGACAGACCAACTGGCAAGGATGGGATCATTTAAAAAAACCATTCACAGCAAAAAGCCTGTTTTATTTGTATGGATTTACCATATATAAAGTTATTTGTGCTTTCTTGGAAACTATAGCACATTAAATTTTGCTAAAATTTAATATTAATCCCTTCTTAATTCCCCCTGTCACCTTGTCTAGAATGATTTGCAGACTACTTTTAGGCTCTGCTAAATGGTGTCATTGGCACCACATAAAGTATTTATATTTTGGACTCCAACTTTAACTTTCTCAAGATGTCAGATGATTCTGAGTATTGTCCTGCTGTAAATGTTGAAAAGATTAGGTGATAAAGCACATCTACGTATCTGATAGAGAACTTAGTGAATCTAGAGCAAGTGAAAGAGGCATCAGGCAGCCGTGTGTTTTATTCTTCTCCTTTCTTTATTCACTTGAAATAAATTGCCCGTAGTTGCAATGTTGTATCTGGTATAAATTTAATTGCCTTTTTAGTTCACATAGTGGTCTGTAAAGTTTAGACTCCACCGTTGTTTCTCTAGGACAAAGGGTTTGCCTTGACTTGTCATGACCGGGGCAGTCTTGGAGCACAAGATTGCTGTCTGTAATGCCAATCTACATATACACATGGCTGATTTGCCAATTGTAAACTTTTTATACATGTGGCTGCATAATTGATTATGTTCTGTTCTGATGCACAGAATAATTATGTGTTCGTCTGGTATGTCGATATCATGGTAATCATCTTGTGCTGGTTTGGTGGATTTCTTATTGATTTGGTGAATCTGTTCATTTAGAGGTATGCGACTTGTACATCAAGTTGCTCTTTTGTTACATCTTCTTTCAATCAATCAATCAATCATGTGCCATGCCGGAAAGCGTGGGCGGTTATTTCGACACAATAACATCCGGACAAAAATGATAAAATTATTCAAAGTCGTGACTAACCGTTCCAGATCTTTAATCTGTCGCAGAGATGGTGATGACTCTAAATGTCGGCTAGGTGATCCCTGATGCAGATGCAGAATCGGCCCTTAGCGCTAAATTTACTCCTATCCTCGAGCTCCCATTCCGCTAAGTTGCAGTCATTTGAATACTCGCAAATATATGTCTAGGGTGGCTTTGCTATTCCCTGGTTCATGGTTCATTCTTCAGTTGAATGTCCTCAATAAATCTTCCTCCTGATTCCAAGCCGCGGTCGCCACATCCAGGTGTCACCTTCACCGGAGCTCACATCAACACGTCCGTTCTGAATCACAACTTTCACAGCGTATCCTTGTTGCTGTCTCTGACGTATTCTCATTTCCCTAGAGCTCTTGTCCACTCTTCTTTAGCTAGTTCAAAAGCTCTCTAATTTCCAGACACCCCACAGTGAGATGGTCTCTACCATATGGTGACATGCTATGATGTTTTATCATCTGACCACACACTCATAGACATTCTGAGATCTGAGCTTCTATGGTCTTATCCGGTGTGCAATGAAAATAGTTCATTTGGATAATTTGATTAACAAAATGTAACTCTTTCAGTCCTTGAAAGTTTCACAGTAGATTTTTAAAAGGAAAAGTAAAATAAGCAGTATAAAAAAAAACATTACATTCACAGAGGAATTGACCACTAAAGATGCCAGATTTATTTAGCATGCCATGACCAAAAGTGAATGAGTTGAACTGAGTAAAGAACTGACATCACAGCACTCAGCCATTCCAATGCATGCTCCTCATCTTTAACAGCCAGCGAAGATTCCAATACTATGGTACCAGCTGCAAACTGGTTATGTGTCTGTTTAGCCTCTCCTTGAAGTACTGATTATGATTATCAGCCACCTCTTCTGTTCACTCCCTGCCGCTTCATTCTCTCCAGGCTATGATGATTTATCTGTTCCTTCACGCTATACACAAGATACCAAAAAGCCCTGACAACATGTGTATTATCATGCATCAATACACCAATCAACAGTGCAGATACAGCTAATCTGTCTGCCTGCTCGTTTCCCACCACAACAGCGTGTCCTTGAAAAAAGATCCAACAGTTGCTCCCTAACTCTGATTTTTAAAAATTTAAGCATGCAACTCAACATGACGCATGCATGTTTTCATCTTTCTCAGCATGCTCTGTGAGTTTTTTTATAATTATGACATGTGCTTGCTGTTTGTCCTTCAGTCAGTGGAACGTTACTGTGACTGCCTCCACCTCCATTCACAGACTAGATGTCATGGTATCATATGCCAGGCTCTCCTGCACTAAACACCACCAATTAACCTTTGCTATGAACCCCCAGGCTGACCAAATGTAAAAGTATGAAAACACATTATGGTGATGGTTCGGTTTCAAGAGGAAGAGACAATCAAACACCACCCTTTGCTTGGGACTAAAAGACTCCACACACGCCCACCTAAACATACTCTGACACACACATATATCAATACCTGTATGTCCAGTTTCTTAACATAGGTTGCTGGGAATGTTCCTGACTTGCTCTGATCTGCTAGAGTTCCAACCCACCAATCACCAGTGGTGGCAGTAACATAAATCATATCGCCTTCATTAAAATCGAGGTCACATGACTCTTGGGAAGCGTAAGTATACAGAGCAATGTAGTATTCTATTCCAGAAAGACAAATCAAGAAAAAGAATAAGCTCAGATCATGGCTAATAATTGAGTAATGTTACATCCAATGCTGAAACATCTATATTACTCAACATTGCGAATGCATGTGTGCATGCATGTGTGTAGAATCATGACATACTTTCATCATGCATGGAAATATATCAACACATGAAACATTCTGCTGCAGAATAAAAGCTATGGGGCATAATTGCTCATGCCTTCTGGCAAGTAGCTTGATAATAATGTTAATATGCACTCTCTCTCTCTCTCCTATACTCTCAAGCATAACACACAAACTCTCTCCTAAACACTTCTTTAGCTCTCTCTCTCTCTCTCTCTCTCTCTGTTTCTCTTGCTCCCTCAAATGCATTCATGCACACAAGCTAGTCTGCACATACACAAGAATAATATTTCCACTGTCATGCTTGCCCAAGTGAACACATTCCATATTTTTAAATGTGTGCTTTCAGCTGGACAAGTGTGAAGGTCACAAGCTGTCATTCTTGTGTTTAAAGAGTTTAAATGTGAGTGGATCGGCTTCATTGCACCTGGTTTTATCTCTTATGGAATGGTCTCTTTCTGCAGAGCAGCCTGTTGAAAGTGTCATACAGAGCACAAACTCTGTAGCTCTAGTGATGACCCCCCCAGGAGTCTCTGAGAAAACTGCACTCTAGAATCGAATGATGTAGTACCACAATGACGGAACCCACGACCATCAGAGTGTGAGGTGGGCAGCTTAACCATTTCATCATGAAAACCCATTAGTATTATCCTTGTATGATCCCAAGGTAATGGATTGCATGCCTAGTCAACTTCGATGTTAAAGTTAGTTAATATCCTTGACAGGATGTTGCAGTCAACCCCAACATGTTTTAGCTATTTGTGATTTCTTGGTAAGTTTACGTTCAGTAGTTTGCCGTTACTTTCTGAATGACTGGCACTCATATCATTATATGAAAATCAGCGCATGGCAGTCTGTTTCCAAACTGCCACTAGGTTTTGAAGGTGTTATGCAGGATTGGGAAAGGCATTCATACCTCCTTTGCGACAGCGCCAGCTCTGATGAGAGTGAAAAAATAAGGTGGTCCAATATGCATGCTCCATGTATTACAGATTCCTCAGCAGTCAGAATTTGCAGACAGTAGACAGTGATTTGCTGCTGCCCTGGCAGCTTTTTTTTTTTTTTTGTGGAGCATATCCTATTTTACAGGACATTGCTGTCAAAACCAGCATTTTTAAGCTGCTGTTGATGTCTTGGCAAGTTTTACGTTCAGTAGTTTGCTTTCTGAACGACCGGCTCACATACCTTTCTGTAAGAAACCAACGCGACATGATCTGCTGCCGAATCTCTGCAGCTGTGTTTTGTACGTGGGTATACGGGATTACGAACGGCGTCCTTAACACCTTTGCCAGGGAGACCGGCCCTGGCAGCTTTACAAATATAACAAATACTACCCACAATAGGCTATTTATACCATTTATAGCTTATGTGGAAGTGGGAGGTAAGGGGAAACTACCACATTAATTTCCCCAAATTAATTTTATGGACAGTCACAAGTAAGATTTATGGTGGAGTGACATGTAAAACAATCTTCATACTAATCATTGGGAAGAATAACCTGACATGACATACAGAACATACTAACCTCCTGC
Organism: Cepaea hortensis; assembly: GCA_963921405.1. Lineage (NCBI taxonomy): Eukaryota > Metazoa > Mollusca > Gastropoda > Stylommatophora > Helicidae > Cepaea > Cepaea hortensis. Next base: position 176,322,770 of record OY992877.1, read on the forward strand.
TTGGGTATCAGAAAATGCTGGACTGGAACTGAAATCATCAGCGGCTATTGTTTGACTGGGTGTAGCTTCATCTTCTTCAAACCTGACCAAACACAATTTCGGCAAACAATTAACAAGAAAGTTCTCAAAGCAAAAAGAAAGGAAGTATTTTAATAAGCTAACAGAGGATGGGGAGCCACAATAGTGCAGTGGTCAGCATGCTTGCCCGCTGAAACACTGGTCATGTTTTGTTTTTTTTGCCGCTTGCTCACTTTAACTAAAGCTTAGTCCATACACACTATTTATAGTAGTGATGGACTGAATTTTGCATGTGGATTAGCTTTCCCTATTAACAGTGTCCCTTGCCATCAGGCGAACCCACTCCGACTTCAGAGGTACTTGTAATTTACATCCCCAAGTCAAGGACAACAGTCAACATTTTAGTCCAGCTGTCCAGTGTAGGGGTTGAACCGCTTACCTCGGCATCAGCACACCGGATGTTTAAGAACATGCGTTCCTATCCATTTGGCCATGCAGACCTACTGGTCATATGCTCAAATCCCCATCGAGGTGCACGTTTTTAAATGATCTGGACTCCCAGGTTGACCCAGCTTAATAATTGGATACAGGAAATGTGAAGTAAAAGCAGCTGGTGAGATAATGACCACATCACCAATTGGGTGATGACTGATCTATACCAATATGGGGCCAGCACCATATGCCCAATGCATCTTAAGTCATGCAAGAGGGTGCTTTACTATTTTTAATAGTACTTTATATACTTTTAATAGTACCCAATATGCCTCAAGACATGCAAGAGTCTAACAAACAGAGGCAGCTTCTCCATAATGCAGAAGTGATGGCAATTACCTGTTTGTTTTCACATTGCGATAAATACAGTTGGAGTGGGAACTCCTACTAATAAAGCTATTTTGTTTCTACTACTCCTTCGGGGTTTTTTTTTTTTTGCACCCACTCGCTTTGAATTCAAGCACAGTCCATACACACTACTTCTAGTAGTGCAGGACTGAATTTTGCGCGTTGAAACCTATGAACATTCTCCCTCGCCATCAAGCGAATCCACTCCGACTTCAGAGGTACTTGTAATTTATGTCCCCAAGTCAAAGACGATAGGTTAACATTTTAGTAGAACCCCTTACCTTGGTATCAGCACACCGGATGTTTAAGAGCATGTGTTCTTATCCATTACTCCATTTGATCTGTAGCAGACAAGGCAATCATGACTCTCCTATCTGTTGTCGTGTCATTTGTGAAGATGGTAACAAACTATCGTATAAACTGGGGGGGGGGGGGGGGAGCCCTGGGGGGGGGGGGAGCCCTGAGTGGTCTCGGGGTATGGTGTCCGCCTCGAGTGCTGGAGGTCCCGGGTTCAAGCCCAGGTGAGGGCCGAGATTTTTTCATGTGGACTTCTAGTAACAAAATTTCCTCATGGTCTCTGTGTAGTGAGATCGGACGCCGGTGTGTATTGAAAAAAAAAGTTAAAAAATTCCTTGGCAGTTGGAAATAAAAAAAGAGTTGCTAATGATGCTGTCCGAGCAAAATTTCGAGTTAAAAATCTACCCAAAGTATTTCAGGATCCTCGCTAGTGCTACGGAGTTCGTGCACTGAGCTGAGATTCTCCGGACTCAGGCTTGAGTTAGGAATAGAACGGAGCACTTATGGGTTACACCCATGTGCCGTGATGTTGATCCGTCGACTAAACTAAACTTAAACTAAACTTATGAAGATGGTTTTACTTATATTATTTGTAGCCCAGCTGTTTAAGTTTTCCACAAGTCACTGAATATATAATCAGCTGTTTAAGTTTTCCACAAGTCACTGAATATATAATCAATATTCATGCAACTGCTGAAGTTTTAATTGTTACAAATCATTAACACACCCAATCTTACAAGATGCAATGCCTTATTACATTCCATTTTTCTCACAGACTAGAATATTACTAGGGCACCACTTGCCATTGCATCAGTGCTGGTGGCTTAGGGATTAGTGGGTGCAGTTTCACAATTCCCTGTCACCAGTTTCAGGGCTCAAAATCAGCTGCAGGTGATGTGAGAGCAGACTGCTTTGTGTTGATCTTGATCTTGATAGTATGAGCATTGGCCAATCAGAAAGCAATGGCAAACTACCGAATGTAAAATTGCCTAGTAAATCACAAAAGGCTAATAATAAATGCTGGGGTTGACTGTAACTTCCTGTATACGATTCTGCAACTAAGTTTTTTTTTTAAAAACCCCTCATTGCAGTCTGTATGATGTGCTCCCATATGTATCCATCCAATGCCAACATTCAATGTTTGCTCAGGCTTTTCCTGTAGATGTCTTAATATTAATAAAACAAAGAATTTAAGTTTTCCCTTTTGTTTTGTCTATTCCGGTACGGAAAGTGTTGGAGGTTCAATTTGACTTTGACACATTTTACCATTCCATTGGAAAGTTCACACTCTTCCAGTTGTTAAGAGGTGTCAGTAAAGCACCACTTAGTTTGATGGCATCATACAACTCAGTGCTATGAACTCTATTTTCCTCTCCAAGTCTAGAGTATAGACATACACTGAAACTTAACATTTCAACTATTTTAACTGCTCAGCTTATGGTGTCTTCCAGCTTACAACATCTTTAAAAACAAAAGCATTAGTAAGGACTAGAATATTGTATGGATATTCAGTTCGAAGACAAGACCAGAACATGAACATACAAACATGGATGAACATACAAACATGTTGATGGAGGGATATATTTACCCTGACGTAGGTGCAACTCCGATAAATTTTACATATGCCTTCGGGAACCAACCACTCTGAAAATGAAAAATAAAATGCCCATGAGCAAGCATGGGAACTTTTTGGCTTTTGAGAAGGTGTAGCGAGCATACCTAGTTATATACTGAGTGCAGTGATGTGGATTCTGAAACCAAGTTGGGATTTTTTGTCGGGGGCAAAAAGAGAATCCTAACCTGCACAGTTCGCGGCGACTGCACTAGCCAGGCGGCCTTAATTCCTCAGACACAAAGACCCCTCTGCCATACACAGGCAAGGTATTATATTGGCAGTAAATGACAGTGACAGTTTTTGACAGTTTAGCATGTAGGGAGACTGGGCGTTTATGGGTTTGTCCTGAGTGCAATGACCATCAATCAGTCAGGTGACAGCTCCACAATGAAGGTTGACTTCAATGGATCTCCAACAATCACTATCTTTCACCATTTGTGTACACTGATAGATTACTCTTCACCCATTACTTGATGTTACCTTTCCACTGGTTTTCGCTCATCTCTTGATGTTATCTTTCCATTTGTATCGTTGTCTACTTCTTTACTGCTAGTCTGTAACTAATATTGTGTGTCTTTTAATGTGACCAAAATATTTAACTTTCTTTTTTATTTCTTTCATCAACTTGCATTTCATTCCCAGTTCTCTAGAACTTTTGTATTTGATTGTTTTTGTTTCCATGAAAAGCTAACCTAGTCTTCAGTATATCCACATCTCTAGGGCTTCAATTAGACATTCCCAGCACTTGTTCATTGTCTTGGTCTTGTGTCTTATAACAGGATTGTTAACAAATAAGACATTAAAAAATTTACATCATGTATATTAACTCAGTATGTACCATGTGACATACTACACGTTTGTTAGACACACCTTGTACACTATACTGTTCTTAACTTCCTGTGCTATATTCAGTTAGATGAAGTAACTACTAAAATACTTGAACTCATTCTGCCCTGTAGTGTTACTTGTTTAACTCATGTACAGTTAAATGTTTATTTCTTTTGAGTAACAACTGTTAGGGATAGAAAGAGTTTTACAACTGCCTGGGATAGAAAGAGTTAACATTGAAAATAGAATAAAACACTGAGAATGCCTACTAATAAAGGCATTTTTTCTACTTCCTCTTCAGGTACTTGATCTGCAGCAGACGCACGCAATCATGACTCTCCAACCCTGTCTGTTGTCGGGCAGTTTGTGAAGATGGTGTTGCTTATATTATTTGTAGCTCAGCTGTTTAAAGTTTTTCCACATACACCTTTCTCTGTCTTCATCTGCCTCTCATGCCTTTCTCACATGCTGATAATTATTATATTACACTTCTTCTGTTAATTTGCCTGATAATTTCATTTCTCTTTTGAATATGGTTTTGATGAGTGATCATGTAATGCAGACAGCTCTCAATACTTCAGTGTTTGTTTTCTTCTCTGTCCACCCATAATATTCGCAACACTCTTCTCAAAAACATCTTCACCTACTTCAGATTCTTCATAATGTCATTACTCACTGTCCAGCAATCACATCCAAACAGAAGACCAGATCATGCACAACTTCTCAGTAAGCAGATTTATGTGTTTTTCATGCTTCTGTTTTTCCTGGCTCTGTAGGTATCAAACCAGTCTCCTGGATTGAACAAGCATTTGGGGAAGTACTCATATGTTTTAGCTTTTTTATTGTTTTGTTATTGTTGTTCCATTGGTAAAGACTTCGGTTGAAAATGCATGTATCTGTGTGTGTGTTTCACATCCATCAAGCTTGCTTCTAAATCATATTCTATGCCTTTATTCAGACACCTGCTCTAAAAGTGTATTGCATGGAGCAGAAAATAGAAGTATTATAAGCTGACTACTAAACCAAAGGCACCTACCTTCCCATTAAGTTCACCAAACCACTTCAAGTCCTGCTGATCTCTGACTAGAATGGTGTCATCTTTATCAAATGTTAAATCTGTTTCCTGTCTGGCCTTCCATGGGTACAAAGCCTTGGCTAGAAGACCTTCAGGTGGTATTTGACTGTTGGGGGTACTAACTTCTTCTGTGTAACTGTCTAGACTATCTGGTAATGCACTTGGCTGATATTTAAAGAAAAGTAATACATTTGTTGTAGCTGTTATTTAAATTAGTGAAAATCTATCAGAACAGGATTTTATATCATTGGTAGCTTTAACAATTATACATTCTCTGAATATTTGCAATGTTAATAGTAGGTGAAATGTAAAATAAAAAAGAAAGTGTATTCTGGACACAGTTTAAAATGATTCTCTGCACACTTTGCAAACACAGGAAAGAGGTTAAAAGGACAGAAAAAAAACTAAACAAACAAGCCTGCTAGCAGGAAGTTGCGTGAGTATGTTAAGTGTTAGGATCATCACATTCTGTAGGTCTGAGTGCTTGGAGGTGGCCAACTTTTCCTTCCTATAGTGAACCTCGAGAGCTGACAACAAACCCTTGTCTGACCACATGTGCCATTGACTGGGTAACTTCCTAACAGTTTAAAAGTAATCATCTAACCCAGGAGCAAAAGCAGCAAATAAAATACAATGATGCTATTATAGAGTGTATTTTAATGACTGTGCAGTGTTTGAAAATATTGCCGGTCCAAGTTTTGTATCCACTCTCTGTAAAGTTCATGCAACATAATAGGTAAATACAAAACTTGGACCGGCAATATTTTCAAACACAGCAGTCATTAAAAATACACCCTGTATTATTATTCTGAAATACAATGTCTTTCTCGTCAAGACATCACAATCAATCCTAGCATTTACTGGATGTTTGTGATTTTCTAGACAATGTTACATTCAAGTCTGCTATTGCTTTCTGGATGGCTGATGGTCGAACCATTGTGAAAATAACACAAAGTGATATGCAGCTGACTTTAAACTGGGTATTCAGGATTGTGAAACTGTGTTCATTACGCATGAGCCAAAAATCCGACAATGTGGAGTGAGAGTCTGATGAATGCAGACACTAAGTCAGGGAAACAGAAGTGTGGAGTGAGAGTCTGATGAATGTACACACTAAGTCAGGGAAACAGAAGTGTGGAGAGGCTGATGAATGTAGACACTAAGTCAGGGAAACAGAAGTGTGGAGTGAGAGTCTGATGAATGTACACACTAAGTCAGGGAAACAGAAGTGTGGAGTGAGAGTCTGATGAATGTACACACTAAGTCAGAGAAACAGAAGTGTGGAGTGAGAGTCTGATGAATGCAGACACTAAGTCAGGGAAACAGAAGTTTAGAGTGAGAGTCTGATGAATGTAGACACTAAGTCAGAGAAACAGAAGTGTGGAGTGAGAGTCTGATGAATACACACACTAAGTCAGGGAAACAGAAGTGTGGAGTGAGAGTCTGATGAATGCAGACACTAAGTCAGGGAAACAGAAGTGTGGAGTGAGAGTCTGATGAATGTAGACACTAAGTCAGGGAAACAGAAGTGTGGAGTGAGAGTCTGATGAATGTAGACACTAAGTCAGGGAAACAGAAGTGTGGAGTGAGAGTCTGATGAATGCAGAAACTAAGTCAGGGAAACAGAAGTGTGGAATGAGAGTCTTGATGAATGGAGACACTAAGTCAGGGAAACAGAAGTGTGGAGTGAGAGTCTGATGAATGGAGACACTAAGTCAGGGAAACAGAAGTGTGGAGTGAGAGTCTGATGAATGCAGACACTAAGTCAGGGAAACAGAAGTGTGGAGTGAGAGTCTGATGAATGCAGACACTAAGTCAGGGAAACAGAAGTGTGGAGTGAGAGTCTGATGAATGCAGACACTAAGTCAGGGAAACAGAAGTGTGGAGTGAGAGTCTGATGAATGCAGACACTAAGTCAGGGAAACAGAAGTGTGGAGTGAGAGTCTGATGAATGCAGACACTAAGTCAGGGAAACAGAAGTGTGGAGTGAGAGTCTGATGAATGCAGACACTAAGTCAGGGAAACAGAAGTGTGGAGTGAGAGTCTGATGAATGTAGACACTAAGTCAGGGAAACAGAAGTGTGGAGTGAGAGTCTGATGAATGCAGACACTAAGTCAGGGAAACAGAAGTGTGGAGTGAGAGTCTGATGAATGTAGACACTAAGTCAGAGAAACAGAAGTGTGGAGTGAGAGTCTGATGAATGTAGACTCTAAGTCAGGGAAACAGAAGTGTGGAGTGAGAGGCTGATGCATGGAAACAGAAGTGTGGAGTGAGAGTCTGATGAATGTAGACACTAAGTCAGAGAAACAGAAGTGTGGAGTGAGAGTCTGATGAATGTAGACACTAAGTCAGAGAAACAGAAGTGTGGAGTGAGAGTCTGATGAATGTAGACACTAAGTCAGGGAAACAGAAGTGTGGAGTGAGAGTCTGATGAATGCAGACACTAAGTCAGAGAAACAGAAGTGTGGAGTGAGAGGCTGATGAATGGAAACAGAAGTGTGGAGTGAGAGTCTGATGAATGCAGACACTAAGTCAGGGAAACAGAAGTGTGGAGTGAGAGGCTGATGAATGGAAACAGAAGTGTGGAGTGAGAGGCTGATGAATGTAGACACTAAGTCAGGGAAACAGAAGTGTGGAGTGAGAGGCTGATGAATGCAGACACTAAGTCAGGGAAACAGAAGTGTGGAGTGAGAGGCTGATGAATGGAAACAGAAGTGTGGAGTGAGAGGCTGATGAATGCAGACACTAAGTCAGGGAAACAGAAGTGTGGAGTGAGAGGCTGATGAATGGAAACAGAAGTGTGGAGTGAGAGGCTGATGAATGTAGACACTAAGTCAGGGAAACAGAAGTGTGGAGTGAGAGAGTTCAAAGTTAGTTGTATGTATAACTTTCTTGAAGATGAAACGAAAATTATCATAAAACCATGCTCTCATTTATATAGTGCCTGAATAGTCATTATAAAGATAAATAGTTAACCCATTAGCAGATGAGGTTTTGGCATTATTACAAGTTCTCTTCTACAGCACCTTTCATTGCCAGAATAATCTTTGGTATCCATGTGACAAGTTAAAGTAAACTTTAAAAGCATAGAAGACCAGAATAAAAATCCCCCTGTGATATGAACCCAGACTGTTGTCAAACTCTTTATGAATTTGTATTTAGAATCATATGAGAGGGTTCAGAGAAAGCTGTGATAACCGGGAAAACTGCAGGTGTAAGAGACAGAGGTCAATGGAGGGTGAAAATGCTGGATGAATTGAAAAGTAGTACAGAAGATGATCAGCAGTGAATCATATCAAGAGCAGAGAGGACAGATATTTATGCAGAAATGAGATCTTCAGTGCTGCTCAGGGCGACACATAATAATGATTATATAATTGTTACAAAATTTTCATTGTCAATCTCATGTATAATTCAGAAATCAGCAGAGACATGAATAAAATGGAAATACAACACGCTCAACACTTGGAAAAAGCCCTACCTGAATAAAACTAGATGTCAAAAGGTCATGTTGAGAAGATACTGGTTGTTGAGCATTAGAAGACTCGACCACAGGTTCAAATGCACTTCTGGAGTAAAGTATATTAAAGCTGTCATTAAAAATTACCAACAATTATTGATAATACCACATACATTAGTTAGTGGGCAATGTCAAGTAAACCTCTGCCACCAGAAATACTGCCGGTCTCTCTGGCCGAGGGGTTACAACACTTTCTCCATAATCCCGTTTATCACGCAGAGTCTCGTAGTGGGCGAGAGCTGGAGGCGGTTCAATCCTCACTGGTGACTTGCGGGATAACTGAGCCGGCCACTCAGAAAGCAATGGCAAACTACTGAGCGTTATCTTGCCAAGAAATCAACAGACAGCTGAAAGATGCTGCTGTTGACAGAGATGTCCTGTAAAGGATATGCGAATTAAAAAAAAAAAAAAAAAACTAGAAATACTATGATAACTAACTTGCACTCAATGTTTATGCTTCCATCAGGGTACCCCAATGATCCTTTAATTGTGTTATAGGCTAATCTGATGTTACAATTTGATAATACAATATCATGTTCTTCCATCTCACTCAATCACAAGAGTCATGGATCAGCTCTGTGTTTCTGTCTCAACCATGCCACGTGGCCAAGCCATCCAGGTATTTACTTCTCGGTGTTCCCCTTGGTCTCCCCCCTTCGATCTTGCCAGTTGTCACCAAATTCTCCAATTCATTTCTTCTCATAACATGGCCATACAATATAGGAGGGGATTACTTCCTGTTACCAATGTCAAAGATGGGGGCTGCGTGGTCTCGAGGTATGGTGTCCGCCTTGAGTGCTGGAGGTCCCGGGTTCATGCCCCGGTGATGACTATGTTTTTTCTCGTGGACTTCTAGTAATGAAATTTCCCCTGGTCTCTTGGTAGTAAGATTGCACGTATTGTGTGTATTGTTGCGCACATAAAAAATCCCTTGGCAGTTGGAAATCGAAAAAGAGTAGTCTAACGGCACTGCCCTGGCAAAATATCGAGTTAAAAATCTACTTAAGTATTTCAGGATCCTCGCCGGTGCTACGGAGTTCGTGCACTGAGCTGAGTTTCTCCAGGCTCAGGTTTGAGTTAGGAGGAGAACGGAGCACTTATGGGTTACACCCGTGTGCGTGATGTTGATCCGTCGACTAAACTACAACTACACTAAAGATGGACACTGACCAAAGATCAAGAACAAAGTTCAAAAGTGAAATGAGGTGCTTAAGGAAAATAGTTGGGGTCAAAAGAAGAGATAGGTGTAAAAACAAAGACAAAAAGTGGGAACAACTTCATACACAGAACACACAAAAATACAGAAAATCGTGTGGCAAGAATATCCCCAAAAGCTTCACAAACATATTGCAACTGACAAGAAAAAAAAAAAAAAAAAAAAAAACTGGGAAGAGATGTATTGGTGGTTTTAGGGAAACTCTCATAATGTACTCACAACAACTACTACATATCTGAGCCATGAGTTAAGACTGTACATCTACCACATTGTCTAATGTCACAATACCATGTGGGAAGTAACAAAAGAAGAAGAAGAAGAGAATCACATATTAGTTAGGATACCTGCCTCACACCTGAAAGCTGGTTCTCAAAGCCAGTCAAGTACAATGTTTTTATTATCGCAGACAAAACTTGTCAAAACCCAGTTAGCACTACCACAGCAACATCCAGAGCAAGCAGCTGTTATAGGTCAATGCTGAAAATCTTCCTAGAAGACACCAGTCATGGTAAACAAATTCCTAATAATAGAATTTCTTGTTGCTATGTATTTCTCTTCTCCATGTGTTTGAAGATCTCCCTCTATTAGCTGTGCTCTGTGAGTTCCAGAAAAAGGACATTCCAGTTATATTACTGACAAGTGACCTCAGTGTATGCCCTGTCCAGCGTCAGCATCCTTTCCTCAGCTCTTGATTCAGTGAAATGTGTTTAGTTTTCTCCACAATATCCACACTGATGATTCTGTTTTACCATTTTAGTCATTCTATTCCGTGCAGGCACCAATTTGTGATAGTTTGTGGTTTATTAGGAATTGTTTTAGTTTTTCTACATGACTGGGGTCCATATATAAGTGTTAATTTGAAGTCAGAGTTAAATATTCTGTTTGGCACTAAATTTAATCCAACCAATAACTACATTTCAATTACATTAATTCTTTCTTCTAACCATCTTTTTTGTTTGCATATCCCTTACAGGACGTTGCAGTCAACATAAGCATTTTCCAGCTGCTGTTGATGTACTAGGCAAGATTATGCTCAGTAGTTTGCCATTGCTTTCTGAGCGACTGGCTCACATGCCCTGTAAGTTACCAACACGGCGAGAACCGCTACCAATTCTTGCGCAGGTTACATTACTCACGAGAATATACGGGATTACAGAGAAAGACTTTAACCCCTAAGCCAGGAAGACCGGCTAACCACCTACAAATCTATAAATAATTCACAAATTTTAAACACTTATTGACAATTATATCAGAGTTGATATAAGATTAGAAAATTAATGTTTAGCTTTATCCATGGTGATAAAATCAAACAGAATGCAAGAGAAACCAGAAAATAAAAGTCAATAAACAATCAGCTGTAACCAGTTTACTTATATAGCTTCTGTCATTTATATCTCACTATGGATTAATGTGTCCTATGAGCAGGAAGCCACTAGCTGCACAACCCTGCACTTCTGTCGGCAGATTCTTTTCTCCTCTGCTTGTTGAAATAGTCTCCTTTCACTTAATTCAAGATCATTCCCTTTCCTACAGTACATCTCCACATGTTAAGGTCAGTGACAAACCTATCTTGCCTCTCTTGCACATATCTTTGAAATGTAGCTGTGAATGTCCAATGTTTCTATTACCATTTGGCAGATGATCAGAGAAAATCTTCTTTGGAAGCGTCCATCAGACTTTCGGTACACATGAACAAGGCATCATATTTGATTAAAAATAATGTGCAATGTCGCTTGACCATGAACAAGGCATCATATTTGATTAAAAATAATGTGCAATGTCGCTTGACCATTGTATGAGAGCACTTGCATATTAGCTACTCTATCCTTTAAAGAGATGACAAAGATCAAATGCAGACATCATAAATGGAAGGTCTCTTCTCTTGCTGGACATATGTACATTATTTATAGATTTCACAATGCTATAAGAGAGAAATCTATAAATAATGTACCACTCGAGCCGAATTACAGTAAGAACTCAAGAAGGTATATCAGATATGTACACAGTCAATACAGGAGTGAGACAGAGATGTATGCTCTCTCCTCTGCTATTTAATATCTTCATGGACAGAATATCTAAAGAAGCAAGCCTTAACAGAACAGATTCAGAAAATTTAGAACTCTTTACTCCAGATGAAACAATTGATTCACAGGAAATAAATGAACTTCTATTTGCAGACGATCAGTGACTGTTTTACAGCGATGAAGGCAGACTACAAAATCATATCAATAATCTGAGTTCAACATGCAGCAGATACAATATGAGTATAAACACAGCCAAAACCGAAGTAATGCAAGTTAGCAGATCGCCTGGTCCACTAAGTATACAGATAAATAGCACAACTCCGAAGTAAGTTAAAGAATTCAAATATCTTGGAAGTATGATCACAGAAGATAGCAGATTTGACAGAGAAATCGATATCAGATGTCAAAAAGCTAGTGCGCTTACATATCAACTATCACCCTTACTGAAACATCCAAATATACCCATGTCCGCAAAATGACAGATAACAAACAGAATATTCACACCAACCCTATGCTATAAATCTCAAACTTGGACTTTAACCAAATCACACTTTCGCAAAATCAACACCTGCGAGATGAGATGCCTGAGGAGAGCTGCCAACTTAACAATCCGAGACCGAGTAAGAAATGCTGTTATCAGACAGACAGTGGGATCAACACCTTGTGCCACATTATTGAAAGACAGAAGATCAAGTGGTTTGGCCATGTCATTAGAATGCAACACCAGCAACTACCATCACTGGTCTTACATCAAAGATCATCTGTGACGAGACCAAGAGGACGTCCAAGAAGAAAATAGATTGACGACATCAAAGACATTGTACAATCACATGGAATGACACTATCCAGTGCCGCCCATCGGGCGCTGGAGCTCAAATTATTCCTCCCCATGATGCTTGACGGCAAAAGTGGAAGATGATGATGATGAGGAAGGAGAGAGAGAGAGAGAGAGAGAGAGAGAGAGAGAGAGAGAGAGAGAGAGAGAGAGAGAGAGAGAGAGAGAGAGAGAGAGAGAGAGAGAGAAGAGAGAGAGAGAGAGAGAGAGAGAGAGAGAGAGAGAGAGAGAGAGAGAGAGGTGATGACACAGGTTGTATATACCACAGATTAGTATTCGTTTTAAATCTGAGAGTTCTCCTTACAAATTTTGTGCGACACACAAAAATGACTGCAACTTTTGTCAATTGTTATCAATATCTGCATCCATGGTAAGGGGTTGTCATTGACAACAGAACCAAAGTAAATAAAGTTGTTTTCAGATGTGTGTGTGTGTGTGTGTGTGTGTGTGTGTGTGTGTGTGTGTGTGTGTGTGTATATATATATATATATATATATATATATATATATATATATATATATATATATATATTATATATATATAGTGAAGCAAACAAAAGTAACTCTGCAACCTACCAGGCAACTAACGGCCGGCATAAGCAACAGGCAACTAACAGCCGGCATAAGTCTGACTACCTCATTCTGCAGAAAACAATAGCTGCACAATTCAACCAACCATTAAGAGCCTATGTTCCACTGGGAAATGAAAGGCAGCCGAGGACATTGAAAGTTCACTAAAAAGTCAAAATAAAAACCATATTCATGATACTAAAATTAGACAGAAAACATGAAAGAATTGATGGACACACTGTAAAACAATACAGAAGTAGCAAAAGATGTTTCAAGATACTAGTAAACAGAACAGAACATATTGTGTTCTTACGCAAATAAATCCGTAGATGGCTCATCAAGTCTTTCCACATAGGCTTTGGGAAACCAGCCTACTTTTCCTTCTTGCTCCCCTTTATACCAGTCTTCCATCCCTGGTACTGGGGTGAAAGACTCATAAACCTGCAGAATCCACATCACATTTATTAGATCTCTTCTTTATAATACAAACAAAACAACACAAAAAGTCCCTAGACTTTCCTTCTCATATCGAACTGTGACTGGAGGCATCAAACACCCGCCTGACTGAAATCACGTAATTCTCAGCGTAACTTCCTAATAATTTCACCAACACACCCTCTGTTTTTTTATAATGCAACAAAGATTTACAAAGATATTTTCCAGAACTTGTTCATTTGTCAATTTTTTTCAGTCCAGCAGGCTCTTGTTATTTTTCGTAACACCACATCTCAAATGCCTCTATTTTCTTGGGTAGTGAATGCTCTATAGCTTCAATTCAATATGACCTAATCACCATAACCTCTCTCTCTCTCTTTCTCGCGTGTGTGCATGTGTGTGCGTGTGGGTGTTCGCTCGCTTTGAACTCAAGCATAGTCCATACATGTGCTACTACTTTTACTGCCCTGGACTGATTTTGGGTGTGGATTAACTATTGCCAGTGTCTCTCGCCATCAAGCAAACCCACTCCAACTTCTGAGGTACTTGTAATTTATGTCCTCAAGTCAATGATGAAAAGCCAACATTTTAGTACAACTGACCATGTTGGGGTTGAACCCGCTACCTCCACATCAGCAAAAGTTTTAAGAGCCATTTCTCTTATCCGTTCAGCCACACTGACCTCCCTCATAAGCTGTTGTGTTTTATTATATTAATAATTGACAGTTGCTTACATAATTGCATTAGCTCTTGCTTCTTCTGATCCTCTATTCACTTATTTTGAGCAGACCAACATAATTTGTAAGTACCCTAAAATCTATAGATTTGAAAGTTAATATGGAAATTAACAAGTGAATAAAAATTCAGCCTGACATTGCCAATGAGTGAGTGAGTGAGTGAGTGAATGAGTGAGTGAGTGAGCATGAGTGAACATGCATGCATGTGTGCCAAGCTGGAAAACAAATAGTAACTCACCCATATTTCTACACCAGCAACTAACGTCAACTCGTCTTCTCTTGCAGCAGGAAAGTCATACAGGGCACGATACCTCAATTTTTTGGGGGAACCTGGCCCAAAAATAAAAACTCATTATTAAAAAACTGTCATTTACTGCCAATATAGTACCTTGCGGTGTATGGCAGAGGGGTCTTTGAGTCTGAGGAATTAAGGCTGCCTGGCTAGTGCAGTCGCCGTGAACTGTGCAGGTTAGGATTTCCCTTTTGCCACCGACAGAAAAAAAATCCCACACCTTATGGAGGGATCGAACTCAGGTCTCCCGAAGGAGAGTCCAGCGTTCTAGCCACTCGGCCAGCCACTCCTCAAAAATAAAAACATGCCAGATAAAATGTGCATTCTCCTCCAAATTTAAAAAAGTACAGATAACTAATGAAATTGTCCCCAACATCCATCTGACTTTACTGGAACTGACATATTCTCAAGGTCAAACACAAATCATCTTCTTTAGGTGCCTGATCTGGAGCAGATATTAGCAATCATGACTTTCCAGTCCTCTCTGTCATTTCCCATGTTACTCAAGTTGATGCTGATTATACTATTTGCTGCCCAGTTGTTTAAGCTCTGTACACACATCTTTCTCTGTCTTACTATTGCTTTCATGCCTATGCCTTGTATTTTCCCATATAAAGCTCATTGTTTATTCCACACCTCCTGTGAATATGTCCCAAACATATCATTTGTCTTTTTCTGATGATTTTGACGAGTCTTCTAACCCCTGCAGCTTCATTATATAAAACACTAGCTGACCCGGCCCGGCTTCGCCCAGTCCCTGGAGGGGATCTATCTAACTATCAGTCTGTCTGTCTGTCTGCTTGTTTGTATGTCTGTCTGTCTGTCTGACCCGGCCCGGCTTCACCCAGTCCCTGGTGGGGAGCATCTCATTTAATTCATATAAGTAGTCATATAAGCTCCCGTTCCCGACTATCTGTCAGTCTGTCTGACCCGGCCCGGCTTTACCCAGTCCCTGGTGGGGAGCATCTCATTTAATTCATATACGTAATCATATAAGCTCCCGTTCCCGACTATCTGTCTGTCTATCTGTCTGTCTGTCTGACC
Source organism: Cepaea hortensis (assembly GCA_963921405.1). Taxonomy (NCBI): domain Eukaryota; kingdom Metazoa; phylum Mollusca; class Gastropoda; order Stylommatophora; family Helicidae; genus Cepaea; species Cepaea hortensis. The sequence continues at coordinate 176,338,116 of OY992877.1, forward strand.
CGGCTTCACCCAGTCCCTGGTGGGGAGCATCTCATTTAATTCATATATGTAGTCATATAAGCTCCAGTTCCCGACTATCTGTCTGTCTGTCTGACCCGGCTTCACCCAGTCCCTGGTGGGGAGCATCTCATTTAATTCATATATGTAGTCATATAAGCTCCAGTTCCCGACTATCTGTCTGTCTGAGCCGGCCCAGCTTCACCCAGTCCCTGGTGGGGAGCATCTCATTTAATTCATATAAGTAGTCATATAAGGCCGGTCTCTCTGGCTGTGGGATTACAACACTTTCTCTCTGTAATCCCGTTTATCACGCAGAGTCTCGTAGCGGAGCGAGAGCTGAGGCGGTTCGACCTTCGCTCGTGACTTGCGGGATACTGAGCCGGCTGCTCAGAAAGCAATGGCAAACTACTGAGCGTAATCTTGCCAAGAGATCAACATACAGCTGAAAGATGCTGGTGTTGACAGCTAAGTCCTGTAAAGGATATGCTTTAAAAAAAAAAAAGTCATATAAGCTCCTGTTCCCGACTATCTGTCTGTCTGTCTGTCTATCTATCTGACCCGGCGTGGCTTCGCCCAGCTCCTGGCAGGGAACGTCTCATTAAATTCACACAGTAACTTAAAAGAATGTCCTTCCACACACCATCCATTATTTTTAATGAAAACTGTTTTTAATCACCTACATGACTGTAGATAACTTCTTTAAGCATAAAAAGATGAGTTACAATGTTATGCATTATTTTTATGAAAACTTTGAAAATGCCTTAAAGATTATATCATTATTTATTATAACTCATATGCCTGTAAATAACTATAGGCAAAGAGTTTATAAATCTTTGAAAACCATGCAACAATATAACTATAAAGTATATAGAAATGTTATTAAAAGTTATGCCCCTTGAAATAACTTTTCTAGAGCTAAGTCCCCTTGCTATATAGACATTATAATGAAAAATGAAATATTAAATTTTATTAAGTAAGTAGCCGGAAAAAAAAAACTAAAACTATGACAGAAAGTTGCACAGGAATGAAAGGAAAACGTGTAGAAAATTTCATCTCAATCGGATGGACCGTTCGCGAACGCATAAAGAACGGACGGAAATACATACATCGTGTTTTATATATATAGATAACAGGTAAGGTACCTCCTTTCCACAGTCATAAACTGCGGATATGGTGCTGTACATATGTGTCCATGGTTACATTATGACAAGGCTAACATGATGAAGGCTATCTGGGACCAAGTTCATTGAGCAAGCAGCACACAAGAGGATCCAAACAGCACTCAATGCATACAGAAAAGTGACGCTGGATGTTAAATCAGGCTGCCACTGGTACCTTCAGCATGGTAACTCTGGCTGCTGAAGATGGGGATGGAACATGTGTGGGATGTCCCAAATGTAATTATGCCAAATTCATTCATGCTCACATTTTCATGGGCCAAGTGGCAGCATTATGCCAGCCGCCCTCATTTCCCAGAGAATTTTCTGATACCCAATTTATGAGCTTAAGTCAGCCCTTGAACTCTGTGGTCATGCCTTTATTAAAATTTATGAACTAGCTACACAATTTACCTTTACAGACTTCGGACACTCAATGCTGTATAGGTACATATTTCTAATGTTTTCTTAATCCCTATTAATTACTTTTGCACAAATATTTACTAACTAGTTAGTTAGTTAGTTAGTTAGTCAACATATCATCCTCGTTGCACATCGAACCATTCAGTTCATAAGTTCTCGGATCCCCTCCTCAGCAAATCCCGCAGCGTGTAGCGGCTAACGACGCCAGTTCTGTGTTGGTTTATCAATCTTCTTTGGCTTCCTGCGTAGTGTTCTTGTTTGGCCACCCCTCTTTTAATTTGCTGCTCTCGCAGTCTGGCCATTGTTGTAGATTCACAGTCATCACTTGGTTCTCGCAAAAGTCTCACTTCTCGTAGAGCATTCAGAATGTCAGCCTGGTCCATGGCGCGTCCGCCCTCCACAGTAGCCTCACCTGCGAGCTTGTCAGCCCGCTCATTTCCTTGTACTCCCGCATGCCCTGGGACGAAGATGAAACTAATCTTTGCCAGCCGAGACCGCTTCAGAGGTAGCAACCATTCTCTTCGCATCGACCCCTCCTCTATCCTCTTGATCATGTTCATTGAGTCGCTAAGGAAACAAGCCCTAGTGAATGTCTGTGTCTCGAGCCATGTTATTGCTTTACTTACTGCCATGACTTCCATGGTCAGGCTACTTGTGGTTTCAGTGAAAGCACCAGAGTCCTCCTTCACAATTCTCCCTCCAGCCCGAGCTGTAAAGGCCCATGAGCTTCTCACATGTCGGACGACTGACCCATCTGTGTAGATGACCGCGTCACCGTCTAGCGAATTCTCGAAAATCAACGCTTGTACTTCAGCCTCAACAGCAGCCGGATTTTCTTGTCTGCATTTTCTATCTAGTTGGATGCAAACTGAAAAGGATGTGCAGAAGTCTGTTGGCACTTGCACCCACTCCTCGCCAGGTTCTAAGTCCTCAAGTGAACACACCTGTTGAAGAATGTCTTCGGCTTGACCCATCCACGACCGTCCTCTTTTTAACCTGCTGCCCTTCACCTTCCTAATTTCACTTTGCAGTGGATGTTGTGTGTTTGCGTTAATTCTGAGGTAGGCGCGTGCCCTGCAAATTTGTATTCTCTCTTCAATGGTTGGAAAATCAAGAAGGTAGCGCATCGCCCTGCTGGTGTTTGGCTGGGCAGGTTTATGAAGGACAGAGAAATAAAGGTTGCTTGCTCAAGTAGTGCCTCTCAGAGCACAGGCTAGGTTTTTTATATACAGGGCGATTTACTAACTATAACCTTGAAAGTGAAGCCTGAGTTGGGGATCACTTATGAAATTAAAGTAATGATCACTACAGCATAAGTACCATTGCTGGTGTTTGGCTGGGCAGGTTTATGAAGGACGGAGCAATAAAGGTTGCTTGCTCAAGTAGTGCCTCTCAGAGCACAGGCTAGGTTTTTTATATCAACTTTGAAAGATAAACATTCCTTGCCTTAATGGGAAATATAACCCACTTCCCATGAAGCTTGCCTAGCCATGGATTAGAATGGACACCTTGTTATCCGAGACTGGCATCCTAACCCACTTGGCCACCAGCTTCTCAGCAAAAAGGAGAATCAAAATTATGAGTTGCATAGAAAATATTCAGGTCAATAATCATGCAATAAATTCCATTACAACGTCCTTCTTCTTTTGTTTAATAAAACTAGACAAACTAAAATCCATTCTGCAAAAAAAAAAAAAAAAAAGATTTGATCTGCTAGAAACTAAACAATATCCTGTACAAGACAATTATGTAACATTTAGGGAGTGGAAGAAAGCAGAAAGGTACTTTACAGAATGCCACACTAGTCTAAAGTGTTGTGAGAAGGCAGGTGAGACTATCCATATGTATGATGTAACAAGTCTGCATGTGGCATAAGTAATTTAATAGTTATGTCGACTGAAAAACTGTCTTTTACTTAAAGTTACTGTAACTGTTTGTTTGATTTCATTACAACATCCATGAGATTATAGATGTTTGCTTGGAGTGTTTAATAATCACTGCTTGCCCAAGCAGTCACCCCGTAGTGTGCAGACAAGGATTTTTTGCTTAAAATCTCATGCCTTACTTGGATGGAATACGTGTCAGTTGATGTGTGAGGAAAATATTCTGATCCCTTGACTAGCCACTTCTAGACTTCATGTAACTGCAAAGATAAAATCCTCAATTGGAGGTCACCTTGGCAGAATGGATTAACTTTTATTCATCCGGTGTGCTGATGCCGAGGTAATGCGTTCAACCCTTACACAGGTCAGTTGGACTAAAATGCTGACTTCTTGTCCTTGACCTGGAGATGTAAATTACAAGTACCTCAGGAGTCAGAGTGGGTTCGCCTGATGGCACTGGTAATAGGGAAAGCTAATCCACACACAAAAATCAGTCCAGTACACTAGAAATAGTAGTATGTGTATGGACAGTGAGTTTAAAGAGAGCGAAAGCAAAAAAAAAAACACAATCCTTGATTGAAACCACATATAAAATATAAAACCACGCAGAAACCGGCATAGAACCACCACTAGATTGTAAGGCTGAAGAATAATTAGATAAATATTAACCAGAAATGTTGTTCTATTGAGTATTTAAAAACATAAATTATAATCTTGTGCCTTGCCAACTAGTGTAGGCATTCATGTCTCTCCACAGAGCTCGGTCCCTGGTGCTCTGAATCAACTCTGCTGATATCTCTCCATTTTTCTCAAAAACATAAATTCAATATTATAACAGATTAGCATAATATTCAAAGAGGACAAAAATGCAGAAATGAAATTCAATCACCTTTAGTTACGGTACCATTAGATTCCCATGCTGCTGGTATGTTACTATAGTTTGTTGAGCTAGAGCTAGAGGTATTGTCAAATGCTGCATCCCAGTTGACTGAAGAATCAATGATGTCCCCAGCTACTGAAGTGGCAGCCTCTGAGCTGCTGAAATCAAACCAGCTATCTTGTGCTGAAAGGAAAAACAAGGTAAATTTTGTTTAATGACTTGAGCATTCAAGGCTCAGTATTACCATCTATCATGTGCCATGCCGGTAATCGTGGGCGGTCATGTTCTGCCATCTTACTCAAACACCAGAGTCATGGATCAGCTCCATGTTCCTGTCTCGACCATGCCACATGGCCAAGCCATCCAGGTATTTACTTCTCGGTCTTCCCCTTGGTCTCTTCCCTTCAATCTTGCCAGTTGTCACCAAGTTTTCCAAGTCATTTCTTCTCATAACATGCCCAAAAAATTTTGACTGTCTACGTCTAATGACTCTAATCAGTTTATGATCTTCATTTGTTTTTTGAAGGACTTGTTCATTGGTTTTTTCTGTCTGTCCATGGTATTCTTTGCATTTTCCTCAGAAACCACATTTCCACAGCCATCAGCTGTTTTTCAGCTTGACTGCTCATTGTCCACGCTTCACATCCATACAAAAGTACAGGTTCTATGTAGCACTTTAACACTCTTTTTCTCGTTTTAATTGATAATTTTTTTATTTGTCAGTATGTTTTTCATCTTGCAAAAGGCTACCTTTGTAATGGCAATTCTTGTTCTAATCTCTTCAAGGCATCTCCCATCAGATGTTATGACTGTTCCGAGATAACTGTATCAATTCACTTGCTTAAGAATATGCCCATTTACTCGTATATCACTTTGTGGTATTTACTTCTTCCCAGTGATGACCATAATCATGTGTCTTCTTAATATTTAGTTCTAACCCTACTTGTTCACTGTGTGCAACAACTGCATCTACAAAATTTTGGAGGTCCTGTTCATTGTCTGCAATCAAGACCGTATCATCTGGATATCTAATGTTATTGATGCATCATCCCCCAATATTGATTTCTTTCATATCTTCTATATTTCTGAAAATATTTTCACTGTACAGGGAAAAAAAATCTGGAGACATTACACATCCCTGTCTCACACCTCAAACCATAGTATAATATGGAGATCAGAAACATTATAGTTTACATTAATTACCCAGGAATATAAAACCCACTCCAGTTAACCTTCAGTTAATCAATCATATTGCAGAAACCAAAAAAATAACTTTGGAGTGTGTTTGTGTGTGCGTGTATGTATATGTATGTCTATGAAACTAAAATGGGTTTTTGAATGTCAATGTTGCAGTCGCAATCTGTTAGATACTGCAAATTATATTAGGAAAATGACATCTATGCTCAAACTAAGATGACATGGACTTAAATAGTTCACTAAGCACTTTAAACATGACTACACTTCAAAATCCACAAATATGCAATTTAAAATGAAGCTACTCAACCAATTAAATGACATCATTTTAGGAGATTATAGTTATTGCTGCAAAATGCAAGTAAACAAACATTCACTCAGTTGCTTTTTTTTCACCCTTGAACAAATGCCCCTTTTCAATCTGAATATAATCTGAGGCTTGGTAAATGATCTATGTCACATGGATGTTTGCTAATGGCACAATTATTCCACCGTTATAAAGCCTTCATGATGTTGCTCCAGCTGTGCATATATAACTTCCTGAGAATGTTAAGAGTGCAAAGATCTACACAGGATATTGATGCTGTACTATTAATACTTGATGCTTATATTAATCTGATAAACACGACTTAACACTGAATTTTTCCAACTAAATAAAAAACAAACTACCATCATCTGACTTAAAGAGTAAAATTTCATGAAAACAGAATCTTCATGCAAGCATTCAGTTATTTTTTTCTTTTTCTGTATTGTTCACTCACTTAAACTCAAGCGTAGTCTTTATACACTGTTTAAAGTAGCAAGGGACTGAATTTTGTGTGTGGGTTTGCTTTCCCTTTCACCGGTGTCCCTCGCCTACAGGCGAACCCACTCCGACTTCAAAGCATTCAGTTATGTTAACAGAATGTTAAATAGTAAATCTTGAGTTTGAGAATCTGTAACAATAAATCATCATTGGGTAGCAGAAAGTCACTCTCATCACAGCTTAGCTTGCTGGAAAGACTCTTAATGTTTTGCAATCCCTTTTGCTCATGCATTTTCATGTACCATATTCTGTAATGTGCTCTTCATGCCTCTTATTGATAAACCACTGAATCTTCTTCCAGGAACTATACCTTTGATAAGTATTCTTTCTTGGCCACCATGACATGACATTAACGATAAATACCAACTGAAAATATTAAGTCAAGATGGCTTACTGCTGTCATTCTTTCTACCTTAACAAACTGTGTTATGAGAATAAATTTCCTGTAATAAACTGTTATTAAGTTAGTTGCATATCCTTTCCAGGACGTAGCTGTCAACCTCAGCATCTTTTGGCTGTTCATGATTCCTGGGTAAGTTTATGTTTAGTAGTTTTCTATTCCTTTCTGAATGACTGGCACCCATAACATTTCATAAAAAACCAACGTGAGGTGGTCTGCTGCCAAATTGAACACAGCTGTATTTTGAATGTGGTATATCCACAGAAGTCGGATGTGTCGGCCGAAAAGCGCAAGTATCGCAGCTCTGCTGTAAACAGGCGCAACGCAATCACGTCCAAAAAAAACACTCCAGATGAACGCAGAAGAAAAATGAGGTATGCGGGATTACAAACTGTGTCCGTAACCCTTCTCCGTGGAGCCAGGTAATCTGTTATAAGAATAAATAATTCAGTATGCAACTAATCAGACTATCCATATCTGGAGTGACTGGTTCAGAAAGGAGAGTAGAGGGTCTGAAAGTAACTCAACACATAGAGGAAAAGTAAGCTGGGCTGTTACTCAAACTTCTACTGGAACTATCCACATGGGAACTCTTCAGTGGCTTTTGAGGAGGGGAAATGGAGCATGAGTGGGATTGTGCCAAGTGCAGTGATATTGATTCTGAAACCAAGTAAACTCATTTCATCTCACACTTGGGAATCTGCTTCCATGTCTAGAATGAGGAAGATGGGAGTTATGCAGGGAGCTGCCAGACATAATTTTGTCCAGACCACATTTGATTAATCAACACAAGACTGGTGAAATCAGTTGACATACACTGTTGGAGATGTTAACGAAAAAATCACAGTGTTTATGGGCCTATCCAGAGTGTGATTATGACGATCCTCATTAATCACTGATCTTAGGTGTAATCATAATTATATTAATAAACAAACTTGATGTAAACTTACCGACTAATGGAGGTTTAGAAGCTTTAAACACAGAGGCAGCTGGCTCCCTGAGGATTGGTGAACATGAAAACAATTATGTAAAAAGTATAGATACCAAATTAATACTCATGTTGGTCTACACTCCATAAATAAGAACCACAATTCAACCTTGTCAAAGTATGTCCATTATACAACAAAAATCTGACAATATAATGGAGGCAGGTTTGCTGCAGTTACGGTGTCTGCCGCAGACCCAGAAGTCACCAGGTTCAAATCTCAGCATAGAGTTGGGAGTTTTTACAAGAACCATTGGTTTCCATTATAAAACATCCACTTATCTCTTGGGTAGTGAGACAGGATAGCATCATTCTCAGATAAGGGTGAAAATAGGAAGTCCAGAGTGAAAACTGCATGTGAAAATTCCACCTCAATTAGAAATCATAAAGAATAGGCCGGTCCCTGGCAAAACTGTTAGGAAAACAAAAACCTACCCACATTAGATTACCCTTTACCTTCAATGGTATGTGCTGTTTTATTATGGTGAATATATTCTGAAAAGGTAAAGAACACATATATCATGTTTCGAATTTGTGACCACTGCGTTCAATGCAAGTCCTTCAGCGCTGATAAAGTGCTTGCATTCCTGTAAAAAAAATTCTCTCGGTCAAGTTTCTAACCACTCATACAACATCTGCTGTACTCCTTCATCAAACTGAAAAGTTTTGAAACTTCCTACGCCACTCATACACTTGCTGGACTGACAGGCATGCATCACCATAATGGACCTTCATTTGCTGATGAATTTCTATAGGTTTCACCCCTTCACTGAGCAAAGAACATATAACAGAACGCTGCTCCTCTTTCGAGCATGTCAAAAGCAGGGCGGCCATCTTTAAACTGTGCTTATGATGTCACTGTGTTTGTCTGCACCATGATGCCATGTGCTTAACGCTCTTGATATCCTTAACAACAATACTGTCAGGTTACAAGACAATGGCATTGTTATTGTAAATTCTGTCACACTGTTAAGGATTTAATTTGAAGTCCCCTTGTATTGACAGCACTTGTGTGTGTTTCCTATCCTCTACCAGTAGGGGGTGCAGATGGAAGTTTCTCTACATCAAGACCTTGATGATAGCAAAAATAGGAGCAACTGTTATTGAGCTCTGGGAGTCAACACTCTTTGACTAGCACACTTGCCTCCAGTGGTCATGAGTTCACATCCCCATAGAAGTTGTAAAAAAAAATTAAACTGGGCTTCCAGAGCAACCCAGCCTAAATTTGGTACCAGGAGATTTTCTGGGAGGTAAAGGTGGCAGCATGGGCCTAGCATCATATACCCAATATGTCTCAAGGTATAAAAATGGTCTTTTACTTTTTGTTTTACTATAAAGCTGATGTCAAAAAGGAATGAATGTGAAATGTGAATTGGCAGCTTGACAAACAAAACACACAGCTTAAAAAAAAAAACAGGCATTTCAAACAAATGGAAAACCTGAATACATTGTTGGAAAACAGACTTATCTTTATTCATTAAGAGGTGGCTGTAACCGATGTAATTACATTTTTTTTCCTTGCGTTTATTTATCTTATTGTGATATTTGGATAACCATCCACAACAGATTGTGATATTCTGATAAAAATCTGTGAACGAATTAGGATACTTCTGTTCTTCAGCTAAGTATTCTTGTTTTCCATTGTATGTTTATTGACAAAGAAGTGTCATTTTGTGTAGCTGTTTGTGTCTGTCATTTAGCAAGCTTCCCAGTGACACTTCACATTCGTTTTGATTAAGACCATGAGTGCATATTTATAATATCAAGATTTTGAGAGGACAGTGTTCCTATACATTAACAATCGAACTTCCCCAAATTCAAGATGATTTAAACTGGGTTTTCCTCACTCTTCTAAAGTACATGCATTCTACACCTTAAAGAAAAATTTCAGCTAACATACTTTTTATGCAACTGTGCTATCTCCTGCCTAAGCTTATTCTGATGTTCTTTTTCAGCTTGCTGCTTCTGCTGCATTTCCCGTGCAATCTTTTTCTGAAGCTGCATCTTTTCCTCCTGTTGCTTTTTAAACCGAGGCAGTTCTCGCTCTAAATGTGCTAGGTCATCTTTTAAGTTCTGAAAATAATTCATAATAAGTTACCCATATTTTCTTTGTAAAGAACATAGGTAAATTATTACTATCACATAACAAGAACAAAACAGTTGTTTTAAAAAAAACATGAGTTTAAAAATTATAATATAGCCATTAAAATCAGATATTTTCAAGAACAATAATAAAATGTAACTGTAATAAGATTACCCTTGGCTAAAATTAGTAAGCATATATAAATTGACAGAATACACACACAATACCTCTTGTCTGCTTATAGGATCTACGTCCCACTAAGTAAATGTATCAAAGCAGACAAGTTAAACATCCTATGGTTGTTGACATATCTGCTGTGTTACTAAATAAGTACATAGGAGATGACAAAATTTACAATATTTCTTTACCATTTACAGGTTACAACTGTCCTATGAAGTATATCAAGCCTGTTAAGATACAAACAATACATCTTGGCCACATACAGGTCCCATTGTTATACTAAACATAGACAAGCTAATAGTAGGTACAAATAATACTTCTTGACCATTTATAGATCCTACTAAATATATTGGAGCCGTAGTGTTGAAGTAGTTAGCATGCTTGACAGTGCACCTGTTGATCATGTTCGAATTCCCTTTGAGACACGGATTTTGTTTCAGTGACTTGGACTCCTTGGTTGACCCAATCTAAAATGGATACCAGAAAATTTTATGGGAAGTAAAGGCGGCCAGTGTGACACAGGCAAACCACCCATCGTGTGCTGATCAGTCAAAATATTTGGGGCTAGAACCAAACGTACAGAAGATTCATTGCATTATGGCATGAAGCATGGTCCTTTATATACTTATTAAATATATACAGACTGACAGAAGATGAATATCTCTTGACCTTTTACAGGTCTGACTAAATATATGCGAATCTCTGTAACACAGTGACTAGCATGCTTGTCTGCCAGCCTGATGGTCACGTGTTCGAATTCTTTATATGGCTGTTTTTAAAAAAAAACTGACCTGGGCTCAAAGCTGACCAAGCAAAAAATGCTCTGAAAAGTAAAAGCAGCCGGCAAGATGTCACCCATCTGTGCAACATATGAATCACTTTGTGCAGAATGAGTTAAAACCACATCTGAACTTCTGTACATTACAAACACTGCACATGATGTTTAACCTGCAACTGTAAATATACCTTCAGTTCTGCATTGCTGCAGTCAATTTCACCAAGCCGGGCTTCAGTATCACTCTCTAGCTGCTCTATCTCCTTCTTCATTTTGTGAATGCTGGCTTTCTTTGCTTCAATGCTGCTTAAAATTGTACGATGTGTGTCGGCTGTGGTGGGAATACAAGCAAGGACAAAATTAATCAGTAGCAGTGACAGACAGAACATGTACAACAGCAAGTTATCATTAGAATGAGTTCCCCTGACTGTGATTAGTGTCTTTTTATTTTTAAATTATACATTCTTTGTTGTAGTTACTAATTCTAAATTTATCATTGCAGTACATTTTGATAAGTGTGGGAGGGGAAACAAAACCTGAAACTTAGGAGACATAACTATAGTATGTTATTTCTTCTTATTCTGAATTCATCCTGTATGTATTGCAGACTTCAACGTGGCCCAAAGAGATAAGAGCAATCTAGCTCTTTATTGTTTGTTATGCAGATGATGAATTAACGAGATCGTTTCCTACATACATCAGTTTGGACTTCAACGTTAACATCTCGTTCAGAAAGCAATGGCAATCTACTGAATGTAAAATTGCCTAGAAAATCAACCTGAGTTGAGGTTGATCACAACATCCTGCAAAGGACATGCAACTTATTCATATGCACCGTGCCTGTTTACAGCAGAGCTGCAATATCTGTGCTTTTTAGCTATCACATGAGACTTCACCCTGGCATTTGTTGACCAGATAAGTCTTTCTGTCCATCTTCATGCTGATGATACATCATGGATGGCTCAGGCACAGGACAGTCAGAGAAGTGTATATGCTTGAAAGCATTGGGAGAGAAGAGGAATGGGTCAGAATGCCGGAGAAAATGTCAGATCTGTGTAGGGTCATAATCCAATTGGATCGAGAGAGTAGGACCTGGCCAGCAGGCAGAGCTGAATGGGAGGTGCAACA